>JAJHPC010000003.1:1870022-2292522 GCA_024447665.1 Juncus inflexus
TTTGTGTAAATTGGAAGTATTAGAGGATTTTGTGGAAAACCAACATCACCACGCTTAAACTTTTGCAAATTTAAGCAGAAATGAAGAAGTTTTGTGAAAAAAAAATGTAAAAATAACAAAAGAAAAAAATGACCTGACAAGACGAGTTGCCTGTCGCCAAGCGCTCCCGTTTAACGTCTCGAGCCCGACGCGCTTTCGCTCATCCTTCCTGTTCCTTTGCGCCATTTGGCACTAATTCTTTCTCGTCAAACCACCATGCATTGTGATTCTCATAAAATGCCTTCAAGCGGTGACCATTAACTTTGAACGCAACCCCTCCTTCCCTAGAGATTTCAAACACTCCAAAAGGGAAAATGTTGGTTATGGTAAAAGGGCATGTCCATCGACTCTTCAACTTCCCGGGATGCAACCTCAACCGGGAGTTGAACAACAAAAATTTATCGCCAACCTTGTATTCCCTTTTGTGAATAAGTTTGTCATGAGTGATGGTCAATTTTTCTTTGTAAATTCTCGAATTGTCATAAGCTTCAAGGCGAAGTTCTTCCAATTCTTAAATTTGCATTTTTCTCAATACCGCATCTTTTGGGTAATCTTGATTGACTTTTTTGATTGCCCAAAAAGGTTTGTGTTCAATTTCTACCGGTAGGTGACAACTCTTTCCATACACGAGTTTGAAAGGAGTCATCCCTATCGGTTTGTATGCGGTACGATAGGCCTGTTATAATTTCACGATTAGAGATTTCAGCTTTGACTCCTATCCTTGCGAGAGGGATTAACCACTTTCTCAAGGACTGTTATAATTTCACGATTAGAGATTTCAGCTTGGCCATTAGTTTGGGGATGGTATGCAATCGACATATGATGTTGAACACATGGCAATTTTTCAAAAGTGATTCGAGGTATTTGTTGTTGAAATGAGAGCCCCTATCACTAAAGATAGCTTTAGGTACTCCAAAGCGCTGAAAGATGTTCTTTTTAAGGAACTCGATCACCGTTTTGGAGTGGGAATATCTTGTTGGTATTGCCTCAATCCACTTAGACACATAGTCAACACATACAAGAATGTACAAATAACCATTCGATTGAGGGAATGGGCCCATGAAATCTATCCCCCAAACGTCGAAAAGCTCAGAAAACAGTAAAGTTTTAAGAGACATTTCGCTTTTGCGGGTTAGATTGATGGTGTTATGCCCTAAGCCAAAGTGTTTGTAACCTAGATGATGGATTGTAATAACAAACATAATATTTATTCTAAGATATTTCATATAATATGTGCGTATAGGTTATTTTAATATAACTAAAATAGACCATGAAAGGGTGCCTTGGGTATGTCATGAAGGGATACATGTGATGTATCATAACCTTCGGATGGGTGTCTAAATTTTATGAAAAGGCATGAAACTATGTATATGATACACTAAATAAATTTCGAAAAGATGTATTCAACACATTCATTTTTCGGGGCCGCGCCCCGAACCCCGCACTCACGCATAGATTAATCCTAGACCCCGAATTTCATATTCATAACGCCTTATACATATTTCGTAAAATGGTTTAAAGTACAACATAATGCATATAACATGGCCTATTAGATATGTGATGAATGATTGTGATTTGTGTGTGATGATGTGATGTGTGTAATATATCTATGTATGTAAAAACGGGCATGGTTCCGTTCTTGGTTGATGTGATGTAATTTATTTTGATGGTTAATTGTGACGGGCATGATTCCGTTCATTTTATATATAATATAACTACTACGATCATACACACCATGGAGATGAAGGAGTTCACCATCCACCTCATACGCATCATGCAGATGAAAGAGTTCACCGTCCACCTCATACACATCATGGAGATGAAGTAGGAAACTGAGATAATCTCAAGTCTAAGGATTACAGATACATTCTTTACTGAGAATAACTAATGACATGAACCATGTAGTATTCTCACGGTGGGTCAATCTAGTATATGGTCTCTAACATATACTTACGTTAATGACTTAATAACTCTTATTCATGATCAGTAAAACATGACCATCAGTCAACTAACATACTGATGTCCATTTATAGCTTATCATAAAGTATGTTTGTCTCACAAGCATCCTATGAATGATCAGGGACTGTTTAGAATATCATTCATAATACTTTATAGTTTTACTATCAAATTCACATACTTTGATGATATAAAGCTGAATCATATTCCAGGTTCATTTTAGTAATAAGAATAAAATAACCAATACGCATTTATTATATAAAATATCTCTAAATAAACACAATATTTGTTTAACACATTCCATACATCTAGGTCTCAAATATATTGGCCTAGGACATACTACTAACAATCTCCCACTTGCACTAGGCCGAATCTAACAAGTATCTAATACCCATCGACCTAGCATGACCCTCATGTTTTGTTTGAAAAAGTGGTTTAGTCAACGGATCGGCAACATTATCATCACCATCAACTCTGCATATTTTAATATCTCCTCTCGCAATGATCTCCCTGATTAAATGGTAATGTTGAAGTATGTGTTTGGTTATCTGATGCGATCTTGATTCCTTTGCCTGCGCGATTGCCCCATTGTTGTCACAATAAAGATCAACATGATTTATGATACTAGGAACCACACCGAGTTCTTCAATGAACTTCTTAATCCAAACTACTTCCTTAGCTGCTTCTGAAGCTGCTATGTACTCCGGTTCTGTCGTAGAACTTTTCCAACTTATTGCACCTCCATTCAAATAAAACACATAACCAGATTGCGATCTAAAATCATCATTGTCGGTTTGAAAGCTTGAGTCTGTATAACCTGTTACAACTAGCTCACTTTCAAATCCTCCATAAACCAAGAATGAATCTTTAGTTCTTCTCAAGTACTTCAAGAATATTCTTGACTGCTGTCCAGTGACTTTCACCAGCATCAGATTGATATCTGCTAGTTGCACTTAATGCATATGATACATCTGGTCTAGTACAAAGCATGGCATACATGATAGATCCAATAGCCGAAGCATATGGAATTTTATTCATGCGATTTTGTTCTTCCTGATTAGCGGGACGTTGAGTCTTACTCAATTTTATGCCATGTGACATTGGTATGAAACCTCTTTTCGAATCATCCATTAAAAATATCGGAAACTCTATACGATCGAACTACATCATCACATCCAACGGTCCCCAAAAAAAGAGTGACGTGACCTCTTTTGGGGACTCTCTTGGATGCTAGAATTGGGGTGGGGTTTTGGGGGCAGGGGGGGGGGGGGGGGGATTAAGTAAATAAAGTTATATCACAACGTACTATAACACGCCCAAATCATGACAGACTGTATGTATACTATTTTGCCACTTTTTACCTTTGATGAAAAAATAAGAAGTCATATTGTTACGAGTACAACAAGATTAGACATATGACTGACAACTGTTACACGCTTCATTCCGTTCTTCCGCCTAGGAACAAGAAATAAGACGAGCAACAAGAAGAACGATACAATGATAGATGTGAGAATAGATACGATAAAAGACGTGATAACAAGACAAAAGAGAAGAAAATAAAGTCAAGGAGCTACTCAAGTGACTCCGCTGAATCGGAATCCGAGTCCGACTCAAAAATTGTGAACGTTCCTTTCATGGCGCTCGACAATGTGGATGAAGTGTGTTAATGGGCTATTCAAGAGATGTTCCGCAAACAAGAATGAGTTCCGCCTCCTCCACCTACAACAGTACACTCATTCGACGACGCATCATCTTCTGGTTCAATCCGTGACATGATTCACGAGTTATTTCTAGACCCTAATCTTGATTATGTTTTAGAAGAAATAAAAGTTCAAGTTCAAGAAATTCATGATATGGGCCCAAACTTGGCTGGTTAGGGGAGTGTCTGGGCTAAACTAAAAATTTATGAGTTAAATTTGAACATGTGTCACTCATGTAAAACATGTCCAAAATTATAATCTAATAGAAATTGTATTAAGAGAGGACATAAACCTGCGCCATTAGCTTAAGTAGTTAATATTCAAACCACCAAGCCACTATACAATACTTGATTTACATTCTTCCTTTTTCTTCTCAATGATATGGGCCCAAACTTGGCTAGTTGGGAATTTTTTTTTAAATACCATTTTTTTGAAAAATAATTCAATACTTGTCACTGTTTTGAAAATAATGGAGTAACTATTATTTTCGCCACTCTCAGTGGCGGAATAGACTTTGATCAGCCACTAGTAGTGGCGGAACATGTCCATTTCAGTTTTGTCAAAAATGTCTCATTTGACGGGCTAAACAGGATTAATTAGTGTAAAAAACCTTATTCCGACACTACTAGTGGCGGAACATGTTAAATTAATTTTTTTACCACACTAATAGTTAAATATGGCTCATGGGATATAATATTAAAATAATAATTATATATAATAATAGTATAATAATAACCATATATTACAATTGTCATATATTATGATAATAATATATTATACAATAATAATAAAATATTATAATATTATTTTAACTATTATTATAATATTACATAACTATTATTACAATATTATTTACTTATTATTATAATTATTTTAATATTTTAATAATATTTTATGGTTATTTCATTATTTTATTATATTTGGGGAAGAATAACCCGGTTTGGGTTTGCTAGTGTTTGTGACCTAGATGATGGATTGTAATAACAAACATAATATTTATTTTAAGATATTTCATATAATATGTGCGTATAAATTATTTTAATATAATTAAAATCTACCATGAATATGTAATTCAACTTTATGTCATCAAATTGCGTGACTTTAATAGTAAAACTATAACGTGTTATGAATGCTATTCCAAATCGTTAATGGTCATTATAGGATATTTGTGGAGATAAATATACTTGCGGAAACAAAAAATATATATATTTGTAGACAAACTATAAACGTACACCAGTACTTTAATTGATTGATGATCATTTTTTACTAATCATGGATAATAGTTATCAAATCATTGACATAGGTATATATTAGAGGCCATATATCGGACTGACCCGCTGTGAGAATGCCACATGGTTTACGTCATTAAAGATTCTCGTTACATGACTTATTTATAGTTCTTTGACCTAAGGTTGTCTCAGTTCCCAACAGGAGTAATTTTATACTTTAGCATAATCTAATACTGCCTTTAATCGGGTGATCATAACAATGATGATTGGGTATATAATTGATGGTGTTATGCCCTAGGCCAAAGTGTTTGTGACCTAGATGATAGATTATAATAACAAACATAATATTTATTCTAAGATATTTTATATACTATGTGCGTATAGGTTATTTTAATATAATTAAAATAGACCATGAAAATGTAAATTCAGGTTTATGTCATCAAAGTGCGTGACTTTGATAGTAAAACTATAAAATATTATGAATGCTACTCTAAATCGTCCCTGGTCATTTATAGGATATTTGTGGAGACAAACATACTTGCGGATACATATAAATATATATTTATATACAAGCTATAAATATACACCAGTATATTAGTTGACTGATGATCATGTTGTTGGGTTTCTACCGTTCATAATGCAGCGGAAAAATAAAAACGAAACAAAATCGAATTCGAAACCGAAAAGAAGGATCCGTGAATTACAATTAAATCTAAGAAAAGTTCATAACTTTGTACCTTCGGATTACGCTTAATCCATGATGATCGAAAGCGAATTTGGTTGATGTTTTTCTTTGCCCGATTCCAAACCGGTTTCCAAACCGATCCTTTGTATGTTTCGCCTAACCGGCCTCACAAACCGATCTCCAAGCGATCTCCGAAAAAACCGATTCTCCAAGCAAACCGATTCTCCAAACAAACTGATTCTCCAAACAAACCACGGTTTCAACCCGAATCACAAAGATGCCGGACTTCGCTTCGTCCTCTACCGGTATCCACACGAACAACCCCTTTGAACGGATAAAGAATGATATATGCTAGTATTCGTTCTTCATTTTTCTCACAGAAATAACAAAAGAATAATTTTCAGATTTTTTTCTCTCATTTTGTCTTACAAAAGTTGGACGAAAATAATATATCTTCTTCATTCATTTTGGGGTGTCTCTTGTGCCTATATAGTCCATAAGTTTCATATCCTATGTGCATGGTAACTATGTAACCATATATGCAACACACCTTATCATATAAGATGTAGGATTGGATGTGTCACTTGACTATGTAACTCTTCATACAACTTATCACATAAGTTATGATTTTTCTGTGTACGTCTCAATAGTTGTTCTTTGTGTGTGAGCATGTAGGTTTACTTAATGTTGGCAATAATCACAACGGATTATAAATGATGAGCGGCCTCTAGCAAGACATCATGATTACTCAAATTAAGCAAGTATGGATGATTCGATCAAACCTAATTTATGTTCATGCATTGTATACATTTGTTACACGATATTTATATCGTCCATAAGGCATGGTATGTGTCAACCTTACGTTGGTCGATAAATATTTCTTGACACCAAATTTGATTGAACATGAAATGACATTAATAACTCCTTATTAATTCACTCGAGCACGACCGTGCGTTTCTTCAATCAAATCATCAAGAGGCCTAAAGATATCTCTCTCAATTTATGAGAGGAACAAATCATATCTTAATTAAACTCTTTCCTCCGCACAATTCATTATATACCTAATTATAATCTTTATGATCGCCCGGTTAAAGACGATGTTAGACTATATTAAAGTATAAAATTTATCATGTAGGAAACTGACATAATCTCAAGTCTAAGGATTACAGATACATTCTTTACTGAGAATAACTAATGACACAAACCATGTAGTATTCTCAAGGTGGGTCAATCCAGTATATGGTCTCTAACATCTACTTACGTTAATGACTTAATAACTCTTATTCATGATCAGTAAAACGTGACCATCACTCAACTAACATACTAATGTCTATTTATAGCTTATCATAAAGTATGTTTATCTCACAAACATCCTATGAATGATCAGGGATGGTTTAGAATATCATTCATAATACTTTATAGTTTTACTATCAAAGTCACATACTTTGATGATATAAAGCTAAATATCATATTCAAGGTTCATTTTAGTAATAAGAATAAAATAACCAATACGTATTTATTATATAAAATATCTCTTAATAAACACAATGTTTGTTTAACACAATCCATACATCTAGGTCTCAAATATATTGGCCTAGAGTATACTACTAACAACATCTTGGTCTTCTCCATGAAGATTCGAGAGTTCTCATACGCGTCATTTCAGATCTTCTCTAACTCTTGGATTTGTAGCTTCCGATTGAGTGCATCATCATTTGGGTAGTCTAGATGGTACTTCTTGATGGCCCAATAGGCTCTGTGCTCGAGTTCAACCGGAAGATGGCAAGTCTTTCCATAGACTAGCCGATAAGGGGACATGCCTACAGGGGACTTGAAAGCAGTCCTGTAAGTCCAGAGTGCGTCAGTCCGCGGAAGACTCCAGTCTTTCCTAGTGGGGTTCACCACTTTCTCCAAACTGCCTTTGATTTCCCTATTCGAAAGCTCTGCTTGGCTGTTGGTTTGAGGGTGGTAACCTGTCGAGGTTTTATGTGTGATATGGTATTGCTTCATTAATGCCTCGAAATTCCGGTTGCAGAAATGGGTTCCTCTATCACTGATGATGACTCTCGGGACCCCAAACCTACTTAAGATCTGGTCCTTCACAAAATTCACAACCGTTTTTGCATCCGCCCATTTTGTGGCCTTGGCTTCAACCCACTTGGAGGCATAATCGACTGCCAGGAGGATATACTCAAATCCGTATGAGGGAGGGAAAGGTCCCATAAAGTCGATACCCCACACTTCAAAAACCTCACAAGCAAGAATATACTTCGTCGGCATCCCGTCTCTCTGGTTATTCCTCCCGTTCTCTAGCATCGCTCACATGACTTCATGAAGAAATAAGCATCCGTTTTTAGAGTGGGTCAAAAGAAACCACACTCAAGGACCTTATAAGCAGTCCACTTGGCACCAAAGTGTCATCCACACTCCAGAGAGTGAGAAAACTCAAGCACGAGACTAACCTCATTATCCGGTATACATCTCCGAATAATTTGATCCGCGCAAATCCGAAATAGGTAAGACTCATCCCAAATATAAAACCGAAAATCATATCGGATTCGATCAGCCCTGTGCATATGTAAGATCCTCTGGTAGGTTTTTAGCCACCACATAATTCACTATCTCAATATACCATGGTGTATAGCTCTGCACGGCATAGAGATATTCGTCAGGGAAGAACTCCGATATTGGGGTACCCTCTTCAATACTCACAAGAAGGCGGCTAAGGTGATCTGCAACTAGATTCTCTGATCCTCGTTTATCTCTAATCTCGAGTCAAACTCCTAGAGCAACAATATCCAAAGTCGATACCTCGTTTTCCGCTGCGTATTACATGCCTCTTGATGAATCGATTAATATAAGGATGGCGTAATACGCCATCCTTATATTAATCTATATCGATCATAAGGCATGTAATACGCCATCCTTATATTAATCGATTAATAGGCCTCTTGATGAATTGAACTGAAGAAATGTATGGCCATACTCAAATGAATTAATAAGAGTTATTAATGTCATTTGTTCTTGTTCGGTTTAATTTGGGATCAAGAAATATTAATCGATTAATATAAGGATGGCGTATTACATGCCTTATGATCGATATAGATATCGCACGACAAAGGGACTAAATACGTGATTGTTGATTAGGTAAAACGGATCACCGATATTCACTTAAATTGGGTAGTCATGATGGCTTGCTAGAGTCCTCTCATGATTTATAGACTGTCAAGTCTATTGCCAAAATTAAGTGAACCTACAGGTTCACACACAAATAACAAACTGAAACGGGCGCAGAAAATCCTAGCGACTTATATGATGAGTTGCATAAGAATGTCACAAAATACATTGTCATCTTATGTGATAAGATTTGATATATATGTATATAAAGACTATGAGCACAAAAGATCATGTAATCTAGAAGAGTCTAGATGATGGCATATGGATAATGATGAGTGATGTCATACACATCTTTTAGTGTGAGGAGACATGACTCTTCACCTCTATATATAGACATAGAGGGCTCCAAATTCAAGAGACCACATCATTCTTTCTCTCATTCTTTCTCATTCTCTTTTGTGAGACAAAAGAGACAAAAATATCCTTTCTCATTTGTGTGACAAAATTACGAAAGGGTGCTTTCCTTTTTGTATAACTACGAAAGGGTGCCTTCTTTTGTATGACAAAATGAAAGGGTGCGATTATAAGAGAGGAATTATATAAATCTTTTGTGAGATAAAATAAGAAGAAGAAAAACAGTTTTCTTATGCAAGAGGAGAACAAGCTACTAGCATATATATTGTTCTTCTTCCCGTTTTAAGAAGTTTGTTCGTGTGAACACCGGTAGAGGCGTTCGTACTTTTAGGGCTTGTGATCTATTCGGCCAAAGAAGATGAGAATGGTTTGTTGAGAGTTTTGGTGGAGACCGATTGTGTGTGCGGTAGATGACTTCCGCACGACCCGACCTAGACAGCCTAGACGGACCAAAAATCAGTTAGGATGGTAACCGGTTTAGTGGCGCATGGACTATATGAATGGTTTGAGCGTCACGGATTAAGCGTAATCTAAAAGGTATTATTAAGATTTATTTCTTTGATTTAACCGATATGCACGGATCCTCGGATTGGTTTTGGACAAAAATTTTGTTTTCCGCTGCGTTATGCACGTCCGAGAACCAACAGTGGTATCAGAGCGACGTGCGTGTTTCGGTTAAATTGAGTCGGTATATATGTGATATATACTATTTAGATACCATTAATAATTTTGATTTATAATTATAAGGCTTGCATATAGAGTATTCAAGTGTTGAATATTCTTAATAGAAAATATGTGATTAATGGATATGATCCAAGAGTTGCATCCAAAGAATGCGACCAATGGATATGACCAAAGGATGTGATTCAAAAGTTATGTCCAAGAGATGGGATCAAAAGATGCGATGAATAGATGTGATCCAGAAGTTGTGTCCAAAAGATGCCGCCAAGGGATACGATCCAAAGGTTGTGTCCAAGTGTTGCATCCAAGAGTTGCGACAAAGAAATATGATCCAAAGGTCACGACCAAGGATTGTGTCTAAAAGGTGCGACCAAGGAAAGCGATCCAAAAGTTGAGTCCAAGAGTTGTGACCAAAGGGTGTGACTAAAGGGTGTGACCAAGGGATGCGATTCAAATGTCACATCCAAAAGACGTGACGAAAGGTTGCAACCAACAGATGGGACCAAAGGGTGCGACCAAAAGGTGCGACTAACAGGTGTGACCAAGGGATGCGATTCAAATGTCACATCCAAAAGACGCGACGAAAGGTTGCGACCAACAGATGCGACCAAAGGGTGCGACCAAAAGGTGCGACTAACAGGTGTGACCAAGGGATGCGATTCAAATGTCACATCCAAAAGACGCGACGAAAGGTTGCGACCAACGGATGCGACCAAAGGGTGCGACCGAAAGGTGCGACTAACGGGTGTGACCAAGGGATGCGATTCAAATGTCACATCCAAAAGACGCAACGAAAGGTTGCGACCAAAGGATACGACCAAAGGGTGCGAGGAAAAGGTGTGACTAACGGGTGTGACCAAGGGATGCGATTCAAATGTCACATCCAAAAGACGCGACGAAAGGTTGCGACTAACAGATGTGACCAAAGGGTGCGATCAAAGGGTACGACTAAAGGGTGTGACCAACGGATGCGATCCAAATGTCACGTCTATAAGGTTGCGACGAATGGGTGTGACCAAAAGGTGCGACTAACGGGTGTGACCAAGGGATGCGATTCAAATGTCACATCCAAAAGACGCGACGAAAGGTTGCAACCAAAGGGTGCGACTAAAGGGTGTGACCAACGGATGCGATCCAAATGTCACGTCCATAAGATTGCGATGAATGGGTGCGACCAAAGGGTGCGACCAAGGGGTGTGACTAAAGGGTGTGACCAATGGATATGATCCAAATATCACATCCAATCGGTTGCGACTAACGGTTGCGACCAAGAGGTGCGACCAACGGGTGTAATCGACATGCGCAACTAAGAGGTACGATCGAAAAGGTAAAACCGCAAGAGTTGCGACCTCTTGAATAGTTGTGTCTTCATGAAAGGGTGTTTACCATGAATTGCCTTTTTGAAATGATGCATGTGATGCATTATTTCATGAAAAGTTGCATGTGATGTATTAAATTCATGAAAAGATGCCTATGATGTATTGATGTGTAGAAAAATGTGTGTTGACAAAGTTGACCAGGTGTTGACCATGTTGATCATGTTGACAGTTGACTGTTGACCCACTGTGTTGACTGTGGACTATGTTGACTGTTGATTGTATTGATTGTAAATTGTTGACAGTTGACTACACTAATTTACCCCTTGACTGTTGACCATTAAATTGGTCAAAAGTTGATCATGACCTAGTCAAAATATTGACCATTGACCGGTGACCTTATCAAATGTCGATCGTTGACCTAGTCAATTGTTGACTAAATCAAATATTGATTTTTGACTTGTCAAATGTTGACAATGATGACTGTGCCCCGAATTCGTATTCGTAAGCCTTATATATATATATATATATATATATATATATATATATATATATATATATATATATATATATATAATTTTTATAAATGGTTAAATAAACAAAACATAAATTTGATATATTTGTTGATACGTGTTGATATAATGAAAGAGTTCATTAGGTATAACACATCCATCATGGAGATGAAATAGTTCATTGTCCATCATGAATACATCATTAAGATGACAAGTTCATTTTTAACCACACATCATTGCGATGAAAGAGTTCATCGATTTCTATACATGGAGATAAGATTTTGATATACAATCTAAGAAAAATTTCATGGAGATGAAATATATATTAGGAAATCTTTATGTTAGTTCATAAAGATCAAGGCCATGATATATCATCGTTATTATCTTTAGTCTATTGGTACATGTGATATTCTTTGAAGATTGCATAATAACGTATAATATTAAATTCAAAATCCCTCTAAATAATATTAAGTCATGAAATGCCTTCCATAAGTCTAAATCTCTCGATACTCTGATTGACCCTGCATAGGTCATGTCAAAGCTGGGTATGTAGGGACAATCTTAGGAGGAGAGAATGCGGGAAATGGGAGCCCACATAGGTCATGCCAAATCTGAGTGTGTTGGGTACTATTTTGCCGATGATTAGATATGGTTTGACTTAACTGGGCTATCAAGTCGGACTTGGGCTCGGGACATACGATTGAATATATACGTCGGACATATGATGCTTATCATATGTTGTTCAAGAGTTGTATGAGATACAATTGGAATTATTCCTACCTAAATAAGTTAACTTCTGCGATGAGCCAAAGCTCACTTAGAACTTAATTGAAATATGGATCTTGTCTCACTATGAAACTTCATGGATTGAAAGTTTCCGAATCAATGCGATTGAAGGTTATTGATTTGATTTAAAAATAGTGGGAGCCATTATATGAAATATTTAAAGAATAATAGTCTTTGCATATTATTCAAATCGAATACTATATCTATTTATGTCTCACAATAGGTCCTTGAGAAGGACAGATGACATAAGATGCTTATAATCGTTAAAATGAACATGGACAAGTGTTGTCAATAATGTTCTCGTACTTAAAAGGAACATAAAAAGTACTCTCAAAGATAAGGGCAAGATGTTGCCAAGACTTCGGCCTTAGGTAAGAAATTATTATCTTTTGCAGTGAATCGGTTCATTGAAAGAAACCATAATTTCTCAAGAAGATATTAAAAAGGGAATGAAAGGATAGTGTGACTACCGCTTCAAGTATTTTTGTTATAGAAATTAACTTGTCTATTTCACATCATGTGTATTAGATACACGATGTGAATCATGGCTCTAATGGTTAGAGACTTTTAAAGTTGAGATGTAATCCATGTTAGACAATCAAGTTTTGAATTTGATTGATCCATCAGATGGAAATACGGTTTTAAAAGAAAGACCGACATGGATAATGTGCAAACATATAATCCATGATTTGTGGTTAAGTTAAACTCATAGTATAGACTATGATAATATTTTTCAAGACATCATGCTTATGTATTTCAGAATTTTCTTGGCCATATGTTCATGGTATGAATATAAAAGATGCCAAGTGGATGTCAAGACGTTGTTTCTTAATAGAAACATATGAAAGTATGTATATGATACAACTTGAGAGTTTTGTCTATCCTAAAAAATTTTAAAAGTGTTTGCAAGTTGCATAAATTCATTTATGAATTAAAGCAAACATCTCTAGGTGAATATTTATTATTTGATGAAATAACCAAACAGTTTGGTTTCATCAAAAAAAAAATTAAAGATAAATCTTTTGTTGACAAGAAATTCAGTGTGAGCATAATTACATATGATGTGAATTAAGTGTAACAAGCACACATAAGTTTAATCTTAGTGAAAGTCACTATATAATAATCAAGAGTATGATTATATACTTGAGAAGGATAAAGTATTCTTCTTAGATTATTGTGGACATAAAAATATGCAAAGTATTTGCATATGACAATGTTTGATAATCCATTTAAGAACCCAATCCCTTAAATGATGGTGATCATGTTGGGTCAACTGGTATGTGATACCACAAAGATCAATGAGTATGAGATACTTGGTTGATTTGGCCTAGTGCAAGTGGGAGATTGATGGTGTTATGCCCTAGGCCAAAGTGTTTGTGACCAAGATGATGGATTGTAATAACAAACATAATATTTATTCTAAGATATTTCATATAATATGTGCGTATAGGTTATTTTAATATAATTAAAATAGACCATGAATATGTAATTCAGCTTTATGTCATCAAAGTGCGTGACTTTGATAGTAAAACTATAAAGTGTTATGAATGTTATTCTAAATCGTCCCTGGTCATTTATAGGATATTTGTGGAGACAAATGTACTTGTAAATACATATAAATATATATTTATATACAAACTATAAATGTACACTAGTATATTAGTTGACTGATGATTATGTTTTACTGATCATGGATAAATAGTTATCAAGTCATTAACATAGGTATATGTTAGAGACCATATACTGGACTGACCTGCCATAAGAATGCTACATGTTTTACGTCATTAGCATTCTTGTAACATAAAGTATTTATAGTCCTTTGACCTGAGATTGACTCGATTCCCAATATGAGTAATTTTATACTTTAATATAATCTAACACTGCTTTTAACCGGGTGGTCATAACGGTTATTATTAGGTATACAATGAATCATGTAGAGGGATGAGTGCAATCAAGACGAAATTTGTTCCTCTCATAAATGAGAGAGATATCTTTAGGCCTCTTTATGAATTGAACTGAAGAAATGTATGGCTATACTCAAATGAATTAATAAGAGTTATTAATGTCATTTGTTCTTGTTCGGTTTAATTTGGGATCAAGAAATATTAATCGATTAATATAAGGATGGCGTATTATATGCCTTATGATCGATATAGATATCGCACGACAAAGGGACTAAATACATGATTGTTGATTAGGTAAATCGGATCACCAATATTCACTTAAATTGGGTAGTCATGATGGCTTGCTAGAGTCCGCTCATGATTTATAGACTGTCAAGTCTATTGCCAACATTAAGTGAACCTACAGGTTCACACACAAATAACAAACTGAAACAGGCGCAGAAAATCCTAGCGACTTATATGATGATTTGCATAAGAATGTCACAAAATACATTGTCATCTTATGTGATAAGATTTGATATATATGTATATAAAGACTATGAGCACAAAAGATCATGTAATCTAGAAGAGTCTAGATGATGGCATATGGATAATGATGAGTCATGTCATACACATCTTTTAGTGTGAGGAGACATGACTCTTCACCTCTATATATAGACATAGAGGGCTCCAAATTCAAGAGACCACATCATTCTTTCTCTCATTATTTCTCATTCTCTTTTGTGAGACAAAAGAGAGAAAAATATCCTTTCTCATTTGTGTGACAAAATTACGAAAGGGTGCTTTCCTTTTTTGTATAACTACGAAAGGGTGCCTTCTTTTGTATGACAAAATGAAAGGGTGCGATTATATGAGAGAAATTATATATATCTTTTGTGAGATAAAATAAGAAGAAGAAAAAGAGGTTTCTTATGCAAGAGGAGAACAAGCTACTAGCATATATATTGTTCTTCTTCCCGTTTTAAGAAGTTTGTTTGTGTGGACACCTGTAGAGGCGTTCGTAATTTCGGCGCTTGTGATCTATTCGGCCTAAGAAGATGAGAACGGTTTGTTGAGAGTTTTGGTGGAGACCGATTGTGTGTGCGGTAGATGACTTCCGCACGACCCGACCTAGACAGCCTAGACGGACCGAAAATCGGTTAGGATGGTAACCGGTTTAGAGGCGCATGGACTATATGCATGGTTTGAGTGTCACGGATTAAGCGTAATCCAAAAGGTAATATTAAGATTTATTTCGTTGATTTAACCGATACGCACGGATCCTCGGATTGGTTTTGGACGAAAATTTTGTTTTCCGCTGCGTTATGCACGTCTGAAATCCAACATTGATAACTATTTATCCATGATCAGTAAAATATAATCATCAGTCAACTAATATACCAGTGTACATTTATATCTTGTATATAAATATATATTTATATGTATCTGCAAGTATATTTTTCTCCACAAATATCGTATAAATGATCAGAGACGATTTAGAATAGCATTCATAACACTTTATAGTTTTACTATCAAAGTCACGCACTTTGATGACATAAAGCTGAATTGTATATTCATGGTCTATTTTAATTATATTAAAATAACCTATACGGACATATTATATGAAATATCTTAGAATAAATATTATGTTTGTTATTACAATCCATCATCTTGGTCACAAATACTTTGGCCTAGGGCATAACACCATCAATTTCCCACTTGCACTAGGCCAAATCAACGAAGTATCTCATACTCATTGATTTATGTGGTATCACATACCAATTGACCTAACATGATCACCATCATTTAAGGGATTGGGTTCTTAAATGGATTATCAAACATTGTCATATGCAAATACTTTGCATATTTTTATGTCCACCACAATCTAAGAAGAATATTTTATCCTTCTCAACTATATAATCATACTCTTGATTATTATTTAGTGACTTTCACTAAGATTAAACTTATGTGTGTTTGTTACACTTAATTCACATCATATGTAATTATGCTCCCACTGAATTTCTTGTCAACATAAGATTTATCTTAAATTTTTGATAAAACCAAACAGTTTGGTTATTTCATCAATCAAATTCAAAACTTGATTGTCTGACATGGATTACTTCTCAACTTTCAAAGTCTCTAACCACTAGAGCCTTGACTCATCATAGTCTATTAGTAGAATGTGGACTCATCATCTATGAGTATGAAATTTTTATCATTAGACACGAAAAATCTATATTTTTCGGGCCTGCGATAAATTATAATAGATCTACACGAATACACTTATGTTATATATTCAGACTCTTCAACATCTTGAGAGTCTACTTGATTAATTGCAGACTTAATCACAAGTTGAAATCTGAATTAATTTCCATCCGAGCATTATTGTCAGTGTGTGGAATTTGAACTTTTCAAATTTACTCCCACTAATTCTTTTGGAAACAATTCTTCCAAAGAGATATAATTTTCGAGTAACAAACACTCTGTTCTCATATTAAGTATAGAAGTCATATCCTTTACTTTTCTTAGGATATTCCACAACAAGCACTAATCCGATTAGATGCATGATGCTTCAATTAAGTATCATATCCTCAAATCTTGATAAAGGATAATCTGATACACCTACCAGTCCATATCGCATATGGAGTCTTTTACAACTGCTTTAGAGCATAACCCCGAAAGAAATAGAAGATATATTTGACTCATCATAATCGAACTATATCTAATAAAGTTCGATATAGTTATCATGATGATCAAACACTTGGTTTTCGACTCCTCGATCTCAACAAAGAAATTTGATTTTTCGAACCCAAGTTTTATTCTCTACTTCATTATTTGTAACTTTTGAACTTTTCAAAATATTCAAATTTATTGTTTCAATAAAGCGATGAAGTAGTTTTCTCTAGCACATTCACTCATTAATGAACATACATCACTATGTATGAGAGCCAATAAATAACTTGATTTCACCTTACTTTGTGAAAGATGTATATGTCATCTTGTCTAATAAATAAGTTACACATATTTCAAATGATTCAAAATCAAATGAATTTGAAAATCCATCTTAATGGATTTAATAAATGTTCATCTTATTTAAGTAGACCAAGCGACAATGCTAGATTTAAATTCTTAATATTAATGTTATAGATAGACTTATAATTATCTTGTTTGATATAACACATAAGGTAATTTTTCTATTGGAACATTTTCAAAGAAAATTGACATTTGTGAATGGTGAAATTATTATTGTCAATAATAAATTAATAATCATTCAAAGATAAACTCGAACTATAGATAATACAAAATTTATTTTCGACATTAAATAACACTTATTTATGTCGGCGATAAGTTCAAAAAGACAATGTAAATAAATTAGCTACTTGAGAAAATGCAACAACTTTTGCTACATTTGTCACTCATATGTTAACATCATATTTACTCAATAGTCTACAACTTTGTCAACACATTTTCACAAATGTGTGATTCACATCGTGTATCTAATACACGTGATGTGAAATAGACAAGTAAATTTCTATAACAAAAATACTTGAAGCGGTAGTCACACTATCCTTTCATTCCCTTTTTCATATCTTCTAGAGAAATTATGGTTTCTTTCAATGAACCGATTCACTGCAATAGATACTAATTTCTTACCTAAAGCCGAGGCCTCGGCAACATCTTGCCCTTATTTTTGGGAGTACTTTTTACGTTTCTTTTAAGCACGAGAACATTATTGACAACACTTCTCCATGTTCATGTTAACGATTATTAGCTTCTTATGTTATCGGTCCTTCTCAAGAACCTATTGTGAGACATAAATAGATATACTATTCGATTTGAATAATATGCAAAGACTATTATTCTTTAAATATTTCATATAATGGCTCCCACTATTTTTTAATCAAATCAATAACCCTCAATCGCATTGATTCGGAAACTTTCAATCCATGAAGTTCCATAGCGAGACAAGATCCATATTTCAATTAAGTCCTAAGTGAGCTTTGGCTCATCGCCTGGAAGTTAACTTATTTAGGTAGGAATAATTCTAATTGTATCTCATACAACTCTTGAACAACATAGGATAAGCATCATATGCCCGACGTATATATCATATCGTATGCCCCGAGTCCAAGTCCGAATTGATAGCCCAGTTAAGTCAAACAATGTCTAATCATCGGCAAAATAGAACCCAACACACTCAGCTTTGGCATAACCTATGTTGGCTCCCATTTCTCGCATTCTCTCTTCCTAAGATTGTCCCTACATACCCAGCTTTGTCATGACCTATACAGGGTCGATCAGAGTATCGAGAGATTTAGACTTATGGATGGCACTTTATGACTTAACATTATTTTGAGGGATTTTATTTAATATTATATCTTATTATGCAATATTCAAAGAACATCATATGTACTAATAGAATAAAGATAATAACAATGATATATCATGGCCTTGATCTTTATGAACTAACATAAAGATTTTCTAATATATGTTTCATCTCCATGAAATTTTTCTTAGATTGTATTTGGAAATCTTATCTCCATGTATAGAAATCGATGAACTCTTTTATTGCCATGATGTGTGGTTTAAAATAAACTTGTCATCTTAATGATGTATTCATGATGGACGATGAACTCCTTCATCTCAATGATGTCTGTGTTATGCCTAATGAACTCTCTCTTTATATCAACACATATTAGCAAATATATCAAATATAAACATAATCATATTATGTTTTGATTATTTACCCATTTATAAAATATATATATATAAGCCTTACGAATGCGAATTCGGGGAGCGGTCATCATTGTCAACATTTGGCAGGTCACCCCCGTTAGTCGCACCTTTTGGTCGCACCCATTCTCGCAACCTTATGGACGTGATATTTGGATCGCATCCGTTGGTCACACCCTTTGGTCGCACCCTTTGGTCTCATCCGTTGGTCGCAACCTTTCGTCGCGTCTTTTGGATGTGACATTTGAATCGCATCCCTTGGTCACACCCGTTAGTCGCACCTTTTGGTCGCACCCTTTGGTCGCATCCGTTGGTCGCAACCTTTCGTTGCGTCTTTTGGATGTGACATTTGAATCGCATCCCTTGATCACACCCGTTAGTCACACCTTTTGGTCGCACCCTTTGGTCGCATCCGTTGGTCGCAACCTTTCGTCGCGTCTTTTGGATGTGACAATTGAATCGCATACCTTGAACACACCCGTTAGTCGCACCTTTTGGTCGCACCCATTCGTCGCAACTTTATGGACGTGACATTTGGATCGCATTCGTTGGTCACAACCTTTCATCGCGACTTTTGGATGTGACATTTGAATCGCATCCCATGGTCACACCCGTTAGTCGCACCTTTTGGTCGCACCCCTTTGGTCGCATCCGTTGGTCGCAACCTTTCGTCGCGTCTTTTGGATGTGACATTTGAATCCATCCCTTGGTCACACCCGTTAGTCGCACCTTTTGGTCGCACACATTCGTCGCAACCTTATGGACGTGACATTTGGATCGCATCTGTTGGTCACACCCTTTAGTCACACCGTTTGGTCGCAACTCTTGGACTCAACTTTTGGATCGCTTTCCATTAATCGCATTTTTCCTATTAAGAATATTCAACACTTGAATACTCTATATGCAAGCCTTATAATTATAAATCAAAATTATAAATGGTATCAAAATAGTATATAACACATATATACCGACTCAATTGAACCGAAACACGCACGTCGCTCTAATACCACTGTTGGGTCTCGGAAGTGCATAACGCAGCGAAAAATAAAAATTTCGTCCAAAATCAATCCGAGGATCCGTGCGCATCGGTTAAATCAAAGAAATAAATCTTAAAGATATCTTTCGGATTACGCTTAATCTGTGACGCTCAAACCATGCGTGTTGTCCATGAGCCTCTAAACCGGTTACCGTCCTAACCGATTTTCTGTCCGTCTAGGCCGTCTAGGTCGGATCGTGCAGAAGTCATCTACCGCACACACAATCGGTCTCCACCGAAACTCTCAACAACTCGTTCTCATATTCTTAGGCCGAATAGATCACAAGCGCCGAAAGTACGAACGCCTCTACCGTTGTCCACACGAACAAACTTCTTAAAACGGGAAGAAGAACAATATATAAGCTAGTAGCTTGTTCTCCTCTTGCATAAGAAAACTCTTCTTATTTCATCTCACAAAAGATGTATATAATTCCTCTTCATATAATCACACTCTTTCATTTTTTGTCATACAAAAAGAACGCACCCTTTCATAATTTTGTCATACAAATTAGAAAATATATTTTCTCTTTTTTGTCTTACAAAAGAGAATGTGAAATATTAAGAGAGAGAATGATGTGTTGTGTTGTGAATTTGGAGCCCTCTATGTCCTTATATAGAGAGGAAGAGTCATGTCTCTTCACACTAAAAGATGTGTATGACATCACTCATCATTATCCATATTGTTGGGTTTCTACCATTCATAACGCAGCGGAAAAACAAAAGAGGGATCCGTGAATTACAATTAAATCAAAGAAAAGTTCATAACTTTGTACCTTCGGATTATGCTTAATCCGTGATGATCAAAAGCGAATTTGGTTGACGCTTTTCTTTGGTCGATTCCAAACCGGTTTCCAAACCGATCCTTTGTATGTTTCGCCTAACCGGTCTAACAAACCGATCTCCAAACGAACGGATTCCCCAAGCAAACCGATTCTCCAAACAAAACTACGGTTTCAACCCGAATCACAAAGACGCCGCACTTCGTTTCGTCCTCTACCAGTATCCACACGAACAACCCCTTTGAACGGATAAAGAACGATATATGCTAGTATCCGTTCTTCATTTCTCTCACAGAAATAACAAGAGAATAATTTTCGGATTTTTTCTCTCCTTTTTGTCTCACAAAATTTGGACGAAAATATTATAATCCTTAATCTAATTTTGGGGTGTCTCTTGTGCCTACATAGTCCATAAGTTCCATATCCTATGTGCATGGTAACTATGTAACCAAATATGCAACACACCTTATCATATAAGATGTAAGATTGGATGTGTCACTTGACTATGTAGCTCTCCATACAACTTATCACATAAGTTTTGATTTTTCTGTGTACGTCTCAATAGTTGTTCTTTGTGTGTGACCCTGTAGGTTTACTTTATGTTGGCAATAATCACAATGGATTATAAATCATGAGAGGCCTCTAGCAAGACATCATGATTACCCAAATTAAGCAAGTATGGATGATTCGATCAAACCTAATTTGTGTTCATGCATTGTATCCCTTTGTTACATGATATCTATATCATCCATAAGGCATGCTTTGTGAAAACATTACGTTGGTCGATAAATATTTCTTGACACCGAATTTGATTGAACATGAAATGACATTAATAACTCCTTATTAATTCACTCGAGCACGGCCGTGCATTTGTTCAATCAAATCATCAAGAGGCCTAAAGATATCTCTCTCAATTTATGAGAGGAACAAATCATATCTTAATTAAACTCTTTCCTCCGCATAATTCATTATATACCTAATTATAATCTTTATGACCGCCCGGTTAAAGACGATGTTAAATTATATTAAAGTATAAAATTTCTCATGTAGGAAACTGAGATAATCTCAAGTCTAATGATTACAGATACATTCTTTACTGAGAATAACTAATGACACGAACCATGTAGTATTCTCACGGTGGGTCAATCTAGTATATGGTCTCTAACATATACTTATGTTAACGACTTAATAACTCTAATTCATGATCAGTAAACGTGACCATCAGTCAACTAACATACTGATGTACATTTATAGCTTATCATAAAGTATGTTTGTCTCACAAACATCCTATGAATGATCAGGGACAGTTTAGAATATCATTCATAATACTTTATAGTTTTACTATCAAAGTCACATACTGTGATGATATAAAGCTGAATATCATATTCAAGGTTCATTTTAGTAATAAGAATAAAATAACCAATACGCATTTATTATATAAAATATCTCTAAATAAAAATAATGTTTGTTTAACACAATCCATACATCTAGGTCTCAAATACATTGGCCTAGGGCATACTACTAACACATATACCATCATCTAAACTCTTCTAGATTACATGATCTTTTGTGCTCATAGTCTTTATATACATATATATCACATCTTATCACATAAGATGACAATATATTTTGTGACATTCTTATAAAACTCATCATATAAGTCGCTACGATTTTCTGCACCCGTTTCAGTTTCTTCTTTGTGTGTGACCCTGTAGGTTCACGTAATGTTGGAAATAGACTTTAGAGTCTATAAATCATGAGCAGACTCTAGCAAGCCATCATGACTACCCAATTTAATTGAATATCGGTGATCCGATTTACCTAATCAACAATCACGTATTTAGTCCCTTTGTCACGCAATATCTATATCGATCATAAGGCATGCAATATGTCATCCTTATATAAATCGATTAATATTTCTTTATCCCAAATTAAACTGAACAAGAACAAATGACGTTAATAACTCTTATTAATTCATTTGAGTATGGCCATACATTTCTTCAGTTCAATTCATCAAGAGGCCTAAAGATATCTCTCTCATTTATGAGAGGAATAAATCCCGTCTTAATTGCACTCATCCCTCTACATGATTCATTGTGTACGTAATCATAACCGTTATAACCACCCGGTTAAAGTCAGTGTTAGATTATATTAAAGTATAAAATTACTCATGTTGGGAACCGAGACAATCTCAGGTCAAAGAACTATAAATACTTTATGTTACAAGAATCGCTAATGACGTATAACATGTAGCATTCTTATGGCGGGTCAGTCCTGTATATGGTCTCTAACATATACCTATGTTAATGACTTGATAACTATTTATTCGTGATCAATAAAACATAATCATCAGTCAACTAATATACTAGTGTACATTTATAGCTTGTATATAAATATATATTTATATGTATCTGCAAGTATATTTGTCTCCACAAATATCCTATAAATGATTTGGCACGATTTAGAATAGCATTCATAACACTTTATAGTTTTACTATCAAAGTCACGTACTTTGATGACATAAAGCTGAATTGCATATTCATGGTCTATTTTAATTATATTAAAATAACCTATATGCACATATTATATGAAATATCTTAGAATAAATATTATATTTGTTATTACAATCCATCATCTAGGTCACAAACATTTTGGCCTAGGGCATAACACCATCAAAAGTCTCGGGTTGGATTCCTTCTTCTTGAAAAGATGCCTCAATGCAGCATGGTCAGAGCATATAATCACCTTGACCCCTAAGAGATAGGACCTAAATTTCTCCGTACAAAAATAATGGCTAGCAGCTCTTTCTCCGTAGTGGTATAGTTGACTGAGCATCATCTAAGGTCCTCGAAGCATAGGAAATAATATGGGGTTCTCACCCATCCTGCTTCCCAAGAACAGCTCCAACTATCCTATCACTCACATCGCACATGATCTTGAAAGGCAGATTCCAATATGGAGCTTTAATGATGGGTGTAGAAACCAGTTTCTCCTTGAGAAGGTCGAATGCCGCTTTGCACTTCTCATTAAACTCAAAAGAAGCCTCTTTATGGAGAAGAAGACAAAGAGGTTGAGCAATTTTTGAGAAATCTTTGATGAAATGCTTATAAAAGCCGGCATGACCAAGAAATGTTCGAATATCCTTCACACTGGTCGGGTACGGAAGGGATCTAATGACATCGATCTTTGCTTTATCCACTTCAAGACTCCAAGAGGAAATCACATGGCCTAATACTATGCCCTGATCCACCAAGAAATGGCATTTCTCATAATTCAGCACCAGGTCAGTCTCTACGCACCTTTGAAGAATCATCTTTAGGTTTCCCAAATAATTATCTAATGAGTCACAATAGATGGTAAAATCGTCCATGAAAATCTCAATAATTTGGGTGACATAATCAGAGAAGATCGACATCATGCATCTCTGAAATGTATCGGGCGTGTTGCACAACCCAAAAGGCATGCGTCGGTAGGCAAAGGTGCCAAAAGGGCATGTGAAAGTGGTCTTTTCTTGATACTCGGGGGCGATGGCTATTTGAAAGTAACCTGAGAAGTCATCCAAGAAGCAGTAATGGTGACGCCCGGCAATACGCTCAAGCATCTGGTCAATGAAGGGAAGGGAAAAATGGTCTTTTCGAGTGGCAATATTCAATCTGCGGTAATCAACGCATACTCACCATCCATTCTGTGCTCTCGTAGGAACTTTTTCACCATCATGATTCTCAATTATCTTAATACCAGTTTTCTTGGGTACGAAATGAACTGGTGATACCCACTTTGAATCAGAGATAGGGTATATGTTTCCTACATCAAGGAGCTTGATGATTTCTTTCTTAACCACTTCCATCATTGGAGGATTCAGCCTACGTTGAGCCTCATGGGATGGTTTAGATCCATCCTCCAACAATATCCAATGCATACATATAGAGGAGCTAATTCCCTTACTATCACCCAGAGCCCATCCAATAGCAGTCTTGTGGTCCCTCAAAACATTAACTAATTTCTCTTCCTGAGTAGCAGTGAGGCTACTAGAGATGATCACTAGAAGAGTGTCTCCTTTACCCAAGTATGCATAATTGACATGAGCTGGTAGATGCTTTAGGTCAAGAGAGGGGGGACTCGCAATGGAAGGTTTGGTGAGCTCAAGAGAAGGTTTCAAGTCTATCAAAGAAGAAGAAGAAGAAGAAGAAGCCTCTCTAATGGCCAAGTCAGATAGACTCTGAAGAAGGATCTACTCATCTGGAGAGAGATCAAGACTAGTCTCGAGCAGATCGATGAACTCGAAAGAGAAGAATTCGTCGACGCACTCATCAATTGGGTCGATGGTGCAAATAGCGGAGACATGCCCGTCAGAAGGATGCTTGATAGCATCAAAGATTTTAAAAGAGATATGCTCTCCATCAAACTCCATAGAAAGGGTGTCATTGTGCATATCAATCTTGGTGCGGACAGTTTTAAGGAAGGATCTTCCCAGAAGAATGGGAGTCGAGCACGGCGAGCTATCAGACTCATCCATATGCAAAATATAGAAATCTGCGGGAAAGACAAGCCCATTGACCTTAACAAGGACATCCTCTATAAGTCCCTCTCGCACAGCAGTAGAATGATTGGCCAGTTGAATGATCACCCATGTCTTTTTCAAAGGTCCTAAACCGAGGGAAAAATAGATAAAGAAGGGCATGACATTGATAGATGCCCCAAGATCAATCATGCACCGAGCAAATTCATGGTTATCAATACTACAAGGGATGGCAAATATGCCAGGACCTTTTTGCTTCTCTGGAAGATTCTTGCAGATTACCGTAGAGGCATTCTCACTCATTGTCATCCTCTCATGGCCATTTAGTTTTCTGTTGTTCGTACACAAGTCCTTGAGAAATTTTGCATAGCAAGGGACCTGACGAATGGCCTTGAGTAATGGAATGTTCACTTTCACCTTCTTTTAAACCTCTAGGATATCTCTCTCTGCTTCATCCTTTTTGGTGTTAACCGCTAGACGGCTAGAAAAAGGGACTCTAGGTTTATAAGGTGGTGTTTCCTTGGGCATTTCTTTCATCTTCTCGGATTCCGGCTTAATCACTTCAATCTCTCCTTCACCTATCATGTTTCCTTTACTCCCTTCTATTTCTTTACCACTTCTTAAGGTGATAGCAGTTACATTCTCACGGGGGGTTGAGAGTTTGAGAAGGAAGTTATGAGGACCCCTAAGTTTTTAACTGGTTTAATTCAGAGGATAATTGAGCGATTTGGGTGCCCAAATGTGTTAGGGTGGTCTTTGTATCCTTGTGAAAAGAAGTGGTTAACATGGCCAAAGAGGTCACAATGTCAGAAAGACTTTTTAAAGCAGGGTCAATTGGAGGTGAAGAAGAAGAAGAATTTTGGATGTGGTTCTGAGGAGGTTGTTGCTGGTTCCTGAGGTCACGCCATCTAAATTTTGGTCACGCCATCCAGGATTGTATGTTTTAGAGTAGGGATCATAGTTGCGGTTCTGACCTCCATTTGAACTTCCGTGTTGGTTTAGCTTGAATATATCGCAAGCTGTGGTTGTGAATTTTTTTCTCATCATGGAGTGTTGGGCACGCACAAGATAATTATAAGTCTATCTATAAAATTAATATTAAGAATCTAAATCTAGCATTGTCGCTTGGTCTACTTAAATAAGATGAATATTTATTAAATCCATTCAGATGGATTTTCAAATTCATTTGATTTTGAATCATTTGAAACATGTGTAACTTATTTATTAGACAAGATGACATATACGTCTTTAACAAAGTAAGGTGAAAGCAAGTTACTTATTGGCTCTCATACATAGTGATGTATGTTCATCAATGAGTGAAGGTGCTAGAGAAAACTACATCATCGCTTTATTGAAACAATAAATTTGAATATTTTGAAAAGTTCAAAAGCTACAAATAATGAAGTAGAGAATAAAACTTGGCTTCGAAAAATCAAATTTCTTTGATGAGATCGAGGAGTCGAGAACCAAGTGTTTGATCATCATGATAACTATATCGAACTTTATTAGATATAGTTCTATTATGATGAGTCAAATATATCTTCTATTTCTTTCGGGGTTACGCTCTTGTTGCGTTCATACTAAATATAATTCCATCTAAAGAAGTTGTAAAACATTCCATATGCAATATGGACTGGTAGGTGTATCAGATTATCTTTTATCAAGATTTGAGGATATGATACTTAATTGAAGCATCATGCATCTAATCGGATTAGTGTTTATTGTGGAATATCCTAAGAAAAGTAAAGGATATTACTTCTATAATTAATATGAGAACAAAATGTTTGTTACTCAAAAATTATATCTCTTTGGAAGAAGTGTTTCCAAAGAATTAGTGGGAATAAATTTGAAAAGTTCAAATTGCACATACTGACGGTAATGCTCGGATTGAAATTAATTCAGATTTCAACTAGTGATTGAGTCTGCAATGAATCAACTAGACTCTGCAATGATTTCAATATAGATTTTTCGTGTCTAATGATAAAAATTTCTTACTCATAGATGATGAGTCCACATTCTACTAATAGACTATGATGAGTCAAGGGTCTAATGGTTTGAGACTTTGAAAGTTGAGATGTAATCCATGTCAGACAATCAAGTTTTGAATTTCACTGATCCATCAGATGGAAATACGGTTTTAAAAGAAAGACCAACATGGATAATGTGCAAACATATAATGCATGATTTGTGGTTAAGTTAAACTCATAGTATAGACTATGACTGTCTTCATAGTAGTGGTGCGGTGGCACATTCGAAACATCCAGCCAAATCTAACACAACATAGCACAACATCGATTATAAAGTGATGTAATAATTAATTTTAGTTACAAAACTTACACCTATGTGTACACATAACACACCTTATAATTGTAAGAAATATGTTACACATGCAGTTCTAGAGTCCATGCATGGAAACTTATCGTACACATGTTAATATGGATGTTCGCATGTTGTAAATAATATGATCTTTCATGAACCTGGATGAGAATTTAACTAGGTAGGAGTCAGCGGAATAGATCTTGTAGGAGCACCATATGGGATCAGATTTTGTCTCACTCGCAATAAACTCCATCAGAGCAATAACATAGCAGTCGAATGCTGTTTCGTTAATCCTCATCCAAACGGTTGGCCAGACGTGTATAGTACAAAAGATATGATGTAAACGGTTAAAATTCAATCAACCATAAAGAGATAGATGAAACCATTCTTCAATGAATATTGGAATAAAAATGTAATATGAGTTACCATTCGGCAAGGTTGGAGACAACACCCAATGTCTCCTTCGTGGCCACCATTGACGGAGAGCGCTTCTAATTTCTGCTTCCTTTCATGCTTTCTCTTAATATTGATTATGTTTAAAGTTGGTATGCGAGAGGGGTGTATGTGGGTAAGAAGTATGTATAGTAGTGCCTGGAATGTAATTGAAGCATTTTTCTGCTATTGCTCAAATATCAAGGTGGTGCATCGAACAACATGAGAATAAACTGATGAATTACGCCCCAATGAAAGATGACTGTGTTATCAAATCATGACAAGACAACTCAAGCCATATCCTATATGGTAGATGAAATGATCGAGATGCACCAGGCCATTATTATTATTGTACGAAACATTAACAATATGTATCACAGCGGTCTGGAACCAATGACTATAGTAATGCATTGGAAGTTACCATATATGTGAGTGAAATAAACTGAACCGGACTAGCTCCATCTGAATAAAAATGATCGAAATGTTAGATAGATAATTGGTTAACCACTTAGAAACCAACATACAGAGTCGGCTAATTACAAATTGACGCAACTGCAAATATTAATACTTACAACAAGTTTAGGACACAGTAATCATACTTAAATGTCTCACATCACGCAAGTATTACTGTGCTTATGGCATTACAACATAGTTTAAGTTTTTTATTGTATTAAAGATGCAAAATAGGTGAAATTTTGAGCAAAAAAATCAGAATCACATTAGCCCAAGGGATCAATAAACAGGCACATTACAAACATTGTCAACAAACCGTCTTCCAACAATTAACATTAGTAACACATAAACTAAAACTAGCGTTCACCTTTTTAATGAAAGTCGATTGGATTATCAGCATTACCACATGACAAAAACACATAAATCCCACAACAGTATTGAAACGGTAAACAAACAAACCAAAGCTAACATTCATCGATCCATAATACTCAACACACATAACAGTACCACCACACGACAAAAGCATAATAACCCCACAAAAGTAATGCAATGGAAAATAAAAAAAATAAAACTAACATACACCAATCCCATAATAGTTGACATATATAATAGTACCACCACACGATAAAAGCGTACCTATTCTTTACAAGAGCCTTAAAAACTAAAACCAAAAGTAAATACCCCACCCGGCAGTTTGCCAGAGTAACTGGACATTTCGGACGATTCATCGCTACTAGGTTAATCATCCATCTCAACTCTTACATCAACATGGAACATGTTGTCATAACACAATCGAATGCGAGACAGTATGTAAATTGGACTAATCACATCGACGAGTACTTCATAATAAGTAACACCGTGCACTCTTCTTTTAGTAACCACCTTAAGCGGTGTATCAAATGAAGACACCAGAAGTTTAGCGATTTCCTGCCGGTGGTAGTGGATGGGTAAGTTGTACAACCTCAACCATTCCTTGACAACATTAAGAAATTATGAATGTCATGGTTAAATAAAGATACCGAACACCAGATCTGTTGACGAAGTTTGGCAAGGTGGTCGTGTTAACCTTAACCACCCATTCTCGCTAGCAGCCCTAGTTATGTTCATGAGCGCCTACTCTCTGGGTATTCCTTTTGGCTTCTTGATTCACTAATCCAAATTGCAGTTTATAAGACTTGACTCCACGGTCGCTTTACAAACTCGTAGCGATTCATCGAGACTAAACAACCTGATTTCTTTCAACCAAACAGTCTAACAAATTGTTGGTTATTATGCCCTAGCTTTTAGTATATGTGCCTGGGTTGTATTTGTGTATATATTATATTTGAGATGTTCAATAAAATTGTGTATTGGTTGTTTTATTCCTTTTGCATTAAAATAAACCATGAATGTGTTATTTAGCTCTGTGTCATCAAGATATGTGATTATGATAGTAAAACTACAGAGAAATGTAATGAACATATTCTAAACTATCTCTGATCGTTTATAGGATATTTGTGGGGACAAATATACTTGCGGATCATATACTTATACTTAGATGAGTATGCAAGCTATAAACGTACATCAGTATGTTAGATGATTGAAGATCATATTTTACTGATCATAGGTAAGAGTTACAAAATCATGAACATAGATATATGTTGGAGAACATATATTGGATAGAACCACCGTGACAATGCCACATGATTTGTGTCATTGGCATGTCTCATTAAAATATCATTATCCTTAGACTTGAGACCTTCTTAGTTTCCTACATATAGAATCATGCACTTTGACATATTCTAATGTTACCTTTAACAGGGCGTCCAAAAATATTATGATCAGGTATACGATGAAATATGCGGAGGAATGAGATACGTCAAGAAAGGATTTGTTACTCTCTAATACAAGAGAGAGATATCTTAAGGCCTCTTGTCAAGTTTGATTGAAATGAAATGCATGGCCGTGCTCGAGTGAATTAATAAGGAGTTATTAATGTCATTCAGGATTCAATCAAATTTGCCGATCAAGAAATATTATCATGCTACATAAGGTTGATACATTCCATGCCTTATTGTCGATATAGATATCATGTAAAAAAGGGATACGATAAAAGGATAATACATAGGTTTGATCGAATCATCGATAAATTTATTATGCTTGAATAGTCATGATGACTTGTTAGAGTCCTCTCTTGAACATTAGGTTTGTGAAATCTAATGCCAAGTAAATAAACCTATAGGGTCACACACAAGAACAATATTTTTGGACTAGTATGATAATGGAACAACTTATATGATAAGTTGCATGAATTAATTAAAATCAGCCAACTCAGACACAGTCCGGTCTGAACGGACTGGTAGGTCCAGTCCGAACGGACTGACACAATAATTAAAATGTTACTAATTTGATTATTAAGTTTGGTATTTGGTTTGAGATTAAATGGTGATGTATGTACGAATCCAAATGTTATTAATTCGATTATTAAGTTTGGTGCTTGGTTTGAGATTAAAGGGTGATGTATGTACTTAATACATACATCAACTTCAGAATATCCTTGGTGATATAAATATATATCGGCCTTGATAATTTTGTATGATCATTTTCCATTTTATCACTATGTGAGAAAAAGAGAAAAATAGTTTTTTTTGAGAGTTTTCTTTCTAGTCAAGAAGCAAGCGTCGGACCTAGCAGACATTGATCGCTCGTCCTCGTATAGGCATTGTTTGTGTGGACTAGCTGTAGAAAGCTTCCTCCTTGGAGCTTTGCATGATTCGAATCAAGTCGAAGTGACGTGCCGAGACGGTTTTGAACTGGTCTTCATCCGTCTCAATCCTTAATCGAATCAAGTCGTGATTCGATAGGTATATCTTTTGTTATTTCTTTCTTTGATTTAACCGTAAAACACGGATCCCTGTTTGGTGTCTTCTTTGAACAAAACATTAAGTTCATAAGCGTAATGAACAATAACACCTTCCGCTGTGTTAAAACGTTCTTGGAAACCCAACTCAAAATTGGCTAAGTGTTGACGTTGTAGGGCATTATTCGGGTCGCCTGATATATACTCCCCCTTTGATGATTTTCAAAACTGTTCTGCAAAATACAACATTTTATGTCTTCTCCCCCTTTTTGAAAAACATTTAAAAGGGACCATCAAACGAGAGTGAATAAAGCTCCCCCTAAATAAATGCTCCCCCTGAGTTATAACTTGTAAAAAAGAATTTCACAACAAATATTTTTTGAAACTAAAAACTTCGCAATACAATTTAAGATTTAGCAAAAAGTTTCAAATAGATATTTTTACAACAAATTTTCATCAAGACAAAGTTTTATATTTTGAAAGATCCTTTTTACATAATTAAAACATAAATATAATCTTTAAATGAAGTTAAAAAAAAATAGTTTCTAAGAAAAATCGAGGAGGAGTCAAGCACCGAAAAGTATATAATGAGTAAATGCAAGAAATTTAAGCTTCGAACATAAATAACATAATCTCGACCAAGTGTCGGTGAATTTTAGAAGATGCTCATGACTTGGCAAAAATATCGTCGACTTCAATCCGACGATCCAACTCGATCAACTCCTTCATGTGACCTTGATTTTCAAAATGACACAAGTTGTGTAGATTTTTCATGTCTCTTGATTGGTTCCCGGCAAGTTGTCAAATTTTCCTGTTTCTGAACGAAAAAGCTTTCTTGACCCACAAGTTAGTTCTGTCAAGATAAAACTTGACCATTTCGGCTAATTAACAATGGGAGGAATTCGAAGCATCTAGGTAGACTTTGATTCCGCCCCATTTAACGAGGAGTTGCTTTCGACATTTCTATTTTTCTGCAACCACATGTACTTCACTTAAGTACTTATTTTATTCAAAGGGCATTCCAAGTAAATGTGACCAATTTTACAATAATAATTGCAAAACGTACTAGTGAGGCTTGAGATATTATCAGTACTCTTAACAAAATAAGAATTGTAATGGTATGAAAATTCAGTTTTCCTCAACATCGGATCGGTCGACTTGGCACAAAAATTATTTGATTTTGAAAAGTTGTTTGATTTTGAAAAGTTTTGTTTTTGACGTGTTTTAGTGAAATATTTGGGACCTCAATATTGCGATCCATTAGATTGAATCTTCTGAGGGACATATGTGTCGACTATTTCACAGAAATAACCATTTGGATCTCTTTTATAAAGTCGTTCAATTGTGAAACTTGATGGTATTATGCCCTCGGCCAAAGTGTTTATGACCTAGATGATGGATTATAATAACCAAAAATAATATTTATTCTAAGATATTTCATCTAATATGTGTGTATAGGTTATTTTAATATAATTAAAATAGACCATGAATATGCAATTCAGTTTTATGTCATCAAAGTGCGTGACTTTGATAGTAAAACTATAAAGTGTCATGAATGCTATTCTAAATCATCCCTGATTATTTATAAGATATTTGTGGAGACAAATATACTTGTGGATACATATAAATATATATTTATATACAAGCTATAAATGTACACCAGTATATTAGTTGATTGATGATCATGTTTTACTGATCATGGATAAATAGTTATCAAGTCATTAACATAGGTATATGTTAGAGATCATATACTGGACTGACCCGCCATAAGAATGCTGCATATTTTATGTCATTAGCAATTCTTGTAACATAAAGTATTTATAGTCCTTTGACCTGAGATTGTCTCGGTTCCCAACATGAGTAATTTTATACTTTAACATAATCTAACACTACCTTTAACTAGGTAGTCATAACGGTTATGATTACGTATTTAATGAATCATATAGAGGGATGAGTTTAATCAACACGGGATTTGTTCCTCTCATAAATGAGAGAGATATCTTTAGGCCTCTTGATGAATTGAACTGAAGAAATGTATGGCCATACTCAAATGAATTAGTAAGAGTTATTAATGTCATTTGTTCTTGTTCAGTCTAATTTCGGATGAAGAAATATTATTCGATTAATATAAGGATGACGTATTACATGCCTTATGATCGATATAAATATCGTGTGACAAAGGGACTAAATACGTGATTGTTGATTAGGTAAATCGGATCACCGATATTCACTTAAATTGGGTAGTCATTATGACTTGCTAGAGTCCGCTCATGATTTATAACTGCCAAGTCTATTGCCAACATTAAGTGAACCTACAGAGTCACACACAAAGAAGAAACTGAAACGGGCGCACAAAATTCTAAGGACTTATATGATGAGTTGCATAAGAATGTCACAAAATATATTATCATCTTATGTGATAAGATGTGATATATATGTATATAAAGACTATGAGCACAAAAGATCATGTAATCTAGAATGGTCTAGATGATGGCATATGGATAATGATGAGTGATGTCAAAAACATCTTTTAGTGTGAAGAGACATGGCTCTTCACCTCTATATAAGGACATAGAGAGCTCCAAATTCACAACACAACATATCATTCTCTCTCTCATTATTTCTCATTCTCTTTTGTGAGACAAAAGAGAGAAAATATACTTTCTAATTTGTAAGACAAAATTATGAAAGGGTGCTCTCTTTTTGTATGACAAAAACGAAAGAGTGCGATTATATGAGAGGAATTATATACATCTTTTGTGAGATAAAATAAGAAGAAGAAAAAGAGTTTTCTTGTGCAAGAGGAGAATAAGTTACTAGCATATATATTGTTCTTCTTCCCATTTTAAGAAGTTTGTTCGTGTGTGACACCGGTAGAGGCGTTCATATTTTTAGCGCTTGTGATCTATTCGGCCTAAGAAGATGATAACGGGTTGTTGAGAATTTCGGTGGGGGCTAATTGTATGTGCAATAGATGATTTCCACACGATCCGACCTAGACAGCCTAGATGGGTGGAAAATCGGTTAGGACGGTAACCGGTTTAGAGGACATGGACAACACGCATGGTTTGAGCGTCACGGATTAAGCATAATCCGAAAGTTATCTTTAAGATTTATTTTTTTTATTTAACTTATACGCACGGATCCTTGAAATGAGTTTTTGACGAATATTTTTGTTTTCCGTTGCGCTATTGACGTCCGAGACCCAACAAAACTATGGTTTTTTGTCTGACTTTGCGGAGAATCATGAAAATACTAAAACATACTGTGGTTACTAAAAAATTTAGATGTTCTACTTTTAAGACTTTTAACCTTGGAATAGACTCGGTACATAAATGTACTTCCTCGATCATTCTTCGGTTGATTGAGATCCATTTATTCTTTTTGGTCTTTTGGTCTTGAAGGTGCGGCTTCAGATCCGATTTCCTTCTTAAACCCTAAGCCGGATTTGTCACTTGGTTTTTGTCCTATTAATATCATGCTTAAATCAAATTATGACATTTTTGGCACAAGCGGACTTGAAAGAGTTATTTTTCATTTTTAAACTTAGAGTCGATTATTATTATTTAAATTTTCACAACTACAGTAATTATTATTACTTAATTTTCCAAATTCTTTTAATTGTACCTTGTATGACTTTACCGAAGCCTTAAAATTGATTAGCATATGTTGGGTACTGACAAGAGATTCCCTAAACCTATTAAACTCTTGTACTAGTTCATGCCTTGGTACAAGTTCTAAATTATTGTTTAAATTGTTTAAACTTTGAACTTTTATCTTTTCTAAAATATAATCAAGAGTAAGGTCTAGAAAAATCTCGTAACTCATGTCATAGACTGAACCTGAAGATGATGCGTATAATAAGGATACCGCCGGAGGTGAAGAAGGTGGAACTCATATTTGTTTACGGAGCATCTCTTGGAAAGCTCGCTCACACACTTCATCCACGGAGTCGTATGCCAGGAAAATCACGTTCACCATTTTTGGGTCGGAGTCAGATTCTGATTGGGCGGAGTTGGAGGAATTACTCGAGTGGCTCCTCGACTTCTTCTTCTACATGTCCTTTGCCTTGTTATCATGTCTTTTCTCGCGTCTTTTCTCACATATATCATCATATCATTCTTCTTGTCACTCATCTTCTTTCTTTTCTCACATTAGTCTAGAGGTTACTCATGACTTATGATCTTTAGAAGATCGTTGTCAGCGTTAAATGGAACCTACACGGTCACAAAATGAACTCCATTCGTACGGGATGAATATATCTCAAAACAGTTATACATATGATGTATAAATTGGTGAACGAAATAATCAATTTTTGGATAATTGATTGAACAAAACAGGGACATTCCGTTGGCAACGGAAAAGTTTCTTTCCCAACGGAATATATATGGAAACTGTAATAACCTTAGCTGCCAAGTATTTCGTTATGGAAATACCTATTCCGTTGGCAACGGAATAGTTCCCTTGGCAACTGAATAGGCACAGATTAGGGTTTTAGTTATGGTAACTGAGCAATCGTTCGCCTCTCTCTCTAGTATAAATAGAAGGGCAGGGTCTCTCTATTTGAAACACAACTCTGTAGCCTGAAAGACCGTCTTTACCCAGAAAAGAGAGAGAGAGTTTTGAGAGATATTCGGAAAGTATTTCCGGACTTGTCTAGCCAAGTCCAGTTATTCCGTTCGAGTGAAGTTCGCGTGGATATGAGTAGATGTTCTCTACCTTGAGAACTTGCGAGCGATCTATCTTCATCCTTAGGAGAAGAAGCTATCTCTCGAGCCGAGCTTCAAGAAGGAGTTCTTCGAGCCGAGCAATAGGAAGGAGCTTGGCGAGCCGAGCTTCGGGAAGGAGACGGTTGCGAGTCGGAAAAGTTCAGACCTACATCTGTTCCTTGTCTCGCAGATCAGGAAGATCCAAGGTATAAATTTTTAATGGCTAATCTCGTACTTTTATTCCCTTAACGTAGATCCTAGGGCGGGTTAAATCCATAGGTTCCGCTGCGCATGTAACGTACATCGCTATGGATTTCTCAACAGTGGCATCAGAGCGTTCGTTAAGGAAACAATCGTCGATTAAATATCTAAAATTTAGTAAATTCTAGTATAATAAATTTTAGGGTTTTGAAAGTATTATTTCATAACATCACGGAAATAGTTTCTAGGAATATAATATTGGATATTATGATTCTCTAGAGTTTCGAAAAATAGTTTTTCGAAATCCGTTTTGGAAACGGAACTAAAACAAAAGAAGATACGAATTTCCAGCATGTCTCCGTTGAGAACGGAGTACTTCCGTTGAGAACGGAATAGTTCCATTTAGAACGGAACAGTTTCGTTCCAACGGAATAATGCTGATTTTGCGAGAAACCCTAATTTTTGTTATACATGGAATTTAAATATACAAATATGGTATGAGCTTTAGATCTGTGATTGTTCTGTGATGTAATCTTGTGTGTGAATGCCTGTAATATTGTCTAATATCTATGACAACCGGTGAGTTGTCCAAAGTTGTAATTATGGCAACCTGTGAGTTGTCCAAATTTGTAAATTACCTTTTCTAGCTATAGGATAGTTGTTAGAATAGATATTATTTCAGGACTTCAAGGCAAGAGATCTTGGCGCAATCTTCGGAAGATGGCATTGGATCTTCGCACACACAACGAAGGATTCATTGAAGATTACTCCTGCAATCTAGAGATAGATCTAGAATTAGGAACCTCATGATCGCTCCTGAGGATTAGGCTCATACCATATTTAACTTAGTTTCTGTGATATTTATATTTTATAAATCTAAAACAAAATCCTTCAGAATATTAAGTAATGAAGTGCCTCCCATGTCACTGTAACTCTCAGTACTCAGATAGTTTTCCACATGGGTCATGCCGGAGCTGGGCGTGTGGGGATTGTCTTGGGAAAGGGGCACGTGGGAAGAAGTGACTAGCACAGGTCATGCCTGAGCTGAGTGTGCTGGAAACTGCTTTGTCGATACTCATACATGGTTAAACTTAACTGAGCAAGCAAGTCGGACTTGGGCTAAGGGCACAAGATGGGATAATACACCGAGTATAAGATACTCATTCCATAAAAGAAAAGAGTTGCATATGATACAATTGGAAAGTGTTCCTACCTAAATAGTTGAGCATTAAGGGTTGCGCCGGAGCGCACTTACTGCTCAATGAAATACGGATCTTGACTCACTATGAAACCTCATTCATTTGAAGTTTCCGAATCGATACTACTGAAGGTGGTTGATTTGAAGAAAAATAGTAGGAGTACAATATAAGAAACACCAAAACAAAACAACCCCAATGAAGAAATAATAATGGCACTTTACATTTTAACTTGTAAAATAATGGCAAATAATAATTCAACTGGGTTGAATTTGCGATCTATCCTTGAGAAGGATAAGCTCAATGGGTCTAACTTCCTTGACTGGTTTAGAAACCTGAGAATTGTTCTCAAGGCTGACAATAAAATGTATGTCATAGAAGAGGCTTACCGAAAGGAACCAGAACAGAGAGCCACAAGGGCTGCCCGAGATGCGTATGCTAAATACGTTAAAGACGGCATGCAGATAGCTTGTCTCATGCTAGCGACCATGACCTCCGAGCTTCAGAAGCAACTGGAGGACATGGATGCTTACGATATGATCGGAACTCTTAAGTAAATGTTCCAAGATTAGGCTAGAGTTGAGCGCTACAAAGCGACCGTCTCTCTGACTGACACAAAGATTGCTAATGTACTCAAGATGAAGAGCTATCTTGATCAATTGGAGAGGCTTGGTTCAGCTATGCCCAGAGAATTGGCTGTTGACATAATTCTCGGGTCGTTACCTCCTAGTTTTAAGCAATTCATCATGAACTATAATATGCATCAGATGGAGAAATTCATCACCGAGTTGCATGGGATGCTTAAGAACACACAGGAGGACATGAAGACAAATGTTGTCAAAGATGTTCTAATGGTTCACAAGAAGAAGGGTAAGAAGACCGGGAACAAGAGCAAGAGTAAAGGCAAGGTGTTGCCTAAACCTAAGATCAAGAAAGACAAGGAGGGAGTTTGCTTCCATTGCAACAAGATTGGCCATTGGAAGAGAAACTGCAAACTCTATCAGGACGAAATCAAGAAGGGTAGTGTGACTACCACTTCAGGTATTTTTGTTATTGAAACTAATTCACTTACTCCTAAATCTTGGGTATTGGATACCGGATGTGGTACTCACATTTGTAATGATGTGCAGGGACTACGAAGGAGTAGAAGATTAACTAAGGGCGAAGTCGACCTGCGTGTGGGAAATGGAGCAAGAGTAGCGCATTAGCCGTAGGAACTTATTTATTGACTTTACCTAGTGGACTTGTATTAGTACTTAATAATTGTTATTTTGTACCTGCTATGAAAAAAAATATTATTTCTATTTCTAGTCTAGCTTTGGATGGTTATAAATTTATTATTGAGAATAATAATTGTTCTATCTTAAAGGATAATCTTTTCTATGGAAATGTTCTATTAGAAATAGGTCTTTACGTGCTAGATCTTAAGAAAAATAATTTGAGGATCATCTCAGAGAATGTGGAATAGTTTCACAACTTACTCCTCCAGGAACTCCTCAGTGGAATGGAGTGTCCGAAAGGAGGAATCGAACCTTATTGGATATGGTTCGATCGATGATGAATCAAACGAATCATTCAACGTCTTTCTGGGGTTATGCTCTTGAAACAGCTGCATTCATACTGAACAAAATTCCATCAAAGGCGGTTCAAAAGACACCATATGAGATATGGACCGGGAATAGCCCCAAGTTATCTTTTCTTAAGATTTGGGGATGTGAGGCTTATGTCAAACGTCAAGTTTTCGATAAGCTCGGACCCAAATCCGATAAGTGTCTGTTTGTGGGATATCCTAAAGAGACAAGAGGATATTACTTTTACAACCCATCGGAAACTAAAGTGTTTGTTACCCGTAATGGTGCTTTCTTAGAAAGAGAATTTGTCTCCATGAGAAGCAGTGGGAGTAAAGTACAACTCGAAGAAATTCGAGACTCACCTACAGTTAGAGAACCCATGACGGAAGACCAAACAAGCTCTCAAAGAGTTGGCAAGCTTGAAACACAACAGACTCAACGTAGATCTAGTAGGAACGAAGACGCATGACTAAGATCCCATATGCTTCGGCTATAGGATCTATCATATATGCCATGATATGTACTAGATCGGATGTGTCATACTCATTGAGCGCAACAAGTAGGTTTCACTCTAATCCAGGTGAAAGTCACTAGATAGCTGTTAAAAGAATCCTTAAGTACTTATGAAGAACTAAGGACATGTTCCTAGTCTATGGAGGTCAGGAAGACGAGCTTGTTGTAAAGGGTTACACCAACGCAAGCTTCCAGACAGACTCAGATGACTTTAGATCGCAATCAGGTTATTTATTTTGCATAAATGGAGGCGCAGTGACTTGGAAGAGTTCCAAGCAATGCATTGTGGCAGATTCTTCAACGGAAGCAGAGTATATAGCCACTGCAGAAGAGGCTAAAGAAGCTGTTTGGATAAAGAACTTTTTGGAGGAGCTAAGAGTAGTTCCGAGTATCTCGGAACCAGTGGATCTATATTGTGATAACAATGGAGCAATCGCACAAGCAAAGGAACTGAGATCTCACCAAAAGTCCAAGCACATACTGCGACGCTTCCATCTAATCAGAGAGATCATACAAAGGGGTGATGTTAAAATACATACAGTGCCATCGGACGACAATGTCGCCGATCCATTAACTAAACCACTCCCGCAAGCAAAGCATGAGGGTCATGTTAGGTCTATGGGCATAAGATGCTTAGAATTGGCCTAGTGCAAGTGGGAGACTGTAGGATTAGTGCCCTAGGCCAAATGTATTTGTGCTAGGAAATGGATTATGTATTGAGACATTATTATTTATTCAATAAAGGTTCTTTATTATATATATATATATATATATATATATATATATATATATATATATATATATATATATATGTGTGTGTGTGTGTGTGTGTGTGTGTGTGTGTGTGTGTGTGTGTGGGTTGTGAATGTATATTTCTTATATCAACCAAGAATGACACTTCGGGTTCACGTCATCAGAATACGTGATTCTGATAGTAGAACTGTGAACCAACGAATGACATTCTAAACTGTCCCTAGTGATATGTAGGATGTTTATAGAGATAGACATACTTCAGGTAAGAAGCTACATATCCACACTAGTATATTCGCAGGCTGGATGATCATGTTCTGCTGATCATGAACATAGAGATGTCAAGTCTGGAATATAGGTACGTGTTAGAGAACACGTACTAGACTGACCACACTATGAGAATATGCATGGTATATGTCATTAGTGATTCTCGTATGAATAGTGTGCCTGTTCCTACGACCTGAGGTCACCATGGATTCCTGTATGAGGAACTGCATACTTTAATATGATCTTACGTCATCTGTAACGGGATATTTATTAGGGTCATCATTAGTTATGCACTGAATCTTGACGAGGATTGTGAGTGACCAAGATGGGATTTATTCCTCTCATCATGAGGGAGATATCTCTGGGCCCCCTGATGAACTAGGACTGAAGGAAATGCATGGCCATGCTCAAAATGGATTAACTTATGGTGTTATGCCCTAGGCCAAAGTATTTGTGACCTAAATGATAGATTGTAATAACAAACATAATATTTATTCTAAGATATTTCATATAATATGTGTGTATAGGTTATTTTAATATAATTAAAATAGACCATGAATATGTAATTCAGCTTTATGTCATCAAAGTGCGTGACTTTGATAGTAAAACTATAAAGTGTTATGAATGCTATTCTAAATCGTCCCTGAGACAAATATATTTGCAGATACATATAAATATATATTTATATACAAGCTATAAATGTACACCAGTATATTAGTTGACTGATGATTATGTTTTACTAATCATGGATAAATAGTTATCAAGTCATTAACATAGGTATATGTTAGAGACCATATACTGGACTGACCCGCCATAAGAATACTACATGTTTTACGTCATTAACGATTCTTGTAACATAAAGTATTTATAGTCCTTTGACCTGAGATTGTCTCGGTTCCCAACATGAGTAATTTTATACTTTAATATAATCTAACACTGTCTTTTACCGGGTGGTCATAACGGTTATGATTAGGTTTTAATGAATCATGTAGAGGGATGAGTGCAATCAAGATGGGATTTGTTCTTCTCATAAATGAGAGAGATATCTTTAGGCCTCTTGATGAATTGAACTGAAGAAATGTATGGCCATACTCAAATGAATTAATAAGAGTTATTAATGTCATTTGTTCTTGTTCAGTTTAATTTGGGATCAAGAAATATTATTCGATTAATATAAGGATGACGTATTACATGCCTTATGATCGATATAGATATCGTGTGACAAAGGGACTAAATACATGATTGTTGATTAGGTAAATCAGATCACCGATATTCACTTAAATTGGGTAGTCATGATGGCTTGCTAGAGTCCGCTCATGATTTATAGACTGTTAAGTCTGTTGCCAATATTAAGTGAACCTATAGGGTCACACACAAAGAACAAACTGAAACGGGCGCAGAAAATCCTAGCGACTTATATGATGAGTTGCATAAGAATGTCACAAAATATATTGTCATCTTATGTGATAAGATGTGATATATATGTATATAAAGACTATGAGCACAAAAGATCATGCAATCTAGAAGAGTCTAGATGATGTCATATGGATAATAATAAGTGATGTCATACACATCTTTTAGTGTGAAGAGACATAACTCTTCACCTCTATATAAGGACATAGAGGGCTCCAAATTCATATACAACACATCATTCTCTCTCTCATTATTTCTCATTCTCTTTTGTGAGACAAAAGAGAGAAAATATACTTTCTAATTTGTATGACAAATTATGAAAGGGTGCTTTCTTTTTGTATGACAAAAATGAAAGAGTGCGATTATATGAGAGGAATTATATACATCTTTTGTGAGATAAAATAAGAAGAGTTTTCTTATGCAAAAGGAGAACAAGCTACTAGCATATATATTGTTCTTCTTCCCGTTTTAAGAAGTTTGTTCGTGTGGACACCGGTAGAGGCGTTCGTACTTTCGGCGCTTGCGATCTATTCGGCCTAAGAGGATGAGAACGGTTTGTTGAGAGTTTTGGTGGAGACAGATTATGTGTGCAGTAGATGACTTCCGCACGATCCGACCTAGACGGCCTAGACGGACGTAAAATCGGTTCGGACGGTTACCGATTTAGACACGCATGGACAGCACGCATGGTTTGAGCGTCACGGATTAAGCGTAATCCGAAAGGTATCTTTCAGATTTATTTCTTTAATTTAACCGATACGCACGGATCCTCGGATTGGTTTTGGACGATATTTTTTTTTCCGCTGCGTTATGAACGTCAGAAACCCAACATTAACATGTGTTAATAATATCATTTTGTATTTACTCAGTCTAACATGTGTTAATAATATCATTTCATTTAACATGGGTAGTCATGACATCCGTCTAGAGGTTACTCATGACTTACGATCTTTAAAAAATCGTTGCCAGCGTTAAATGGAACCTACACGGTCACACAATGAACTCCATTCGTACGGGATGAATATGCCTCAAAACAGTTATACATATGATGTATAAATTGGTGAACGAAATAATCAATTATTGGATAATTGATTGAACAAAACAGCGTCATTCCGTTGGCAACGGAAAATTCAGTTCCCAACGGAATATATATGGAAACTGTAATAACCTTAGCTACCAAGTATTTCGTTATGAAAATACCTATTTCGTTGGCAACGGAATAGTTTCCTTGGCAACGGAATAGGCGCAGATTAGGGTTTTAGTTATAGTACCTGAGCAATCGTTCGCCTCTCTCTCTAGTATAAATAGAAGCAGGGTCTCTCTATTTGAAACACAACTCTGTAGCATGAAAGGCCGTCTTTACACAGAAAAGAGAGAGAGAGAGTTTTAAGAGATATTCGGAAAGTATTTCCAGACTTGTCTAGCCAAGTCTGGTTATTCCGTTCGAGTGAAGTTCGCGTGGATACGAGTAGAGGTTCTCTACCTTGAGAACATACGAGCGATCTATCTTCATCCCTAGGAGAAGAAGCTATCTCTTGAGCCGAGCTTCAAGAAGGAGTTCTTCGAGCCGAGCAATAGGAAGGAGCTTGGCGAGCCGAGTTTCGGGAAGGAGACGCTTGCGTGTCGGAAAAGTTCAGACCTACATCCGTTCCTTGTCTCACGGATCATGAAGATCCGAGGTATAAATTTTAATGGCTAATCTCGTACTTTTATTCCCTTAACGTAGATCCTAGGGCGGGTTAAATCCATAGGTTCCGCTGCACATGTAACGTACATGGCTATGGATTTTCCAACAGTGGCATCAGAGCGTTCGTTAAGGAAATAATCATCGATGAAATATTAAAATTTAGTAAATTCTAGTATAATAAATTTTAGGGTTTTGAAAATATTATTTCAAAACATCACGGAAATAGTTTCTAGGAATATAATATTGGATATTATGATTCTCTGGAGTTTCTAAAAATAGTTTTTCGAAATCCATTTTGGAAATGGAACTAAAACAAAAGAAGATACGAATTTCCAGCACGTCTCCGTTGAGAACAAAATAGTTCCGTTCAGAACGGAACAGTTCCGTTCCAACGGAATAATGCTGATTTTGCGAGAAACCCTAATTTTTATTATACATGGAATTTAAATATACAAATATGGTATGAGCTTTAGATCTGTGATTGTTTTGTGATGTAATCTTGTGTGTGAATGCATGTAATATTGTCTAATATCTATGGCAACCAGTGAGTTGTCCAAAGTTGTAATTATGGCAACCGTGAGTTGTGTAAATTACCTTTTCTAGCTATAGGATAGTTGTTAGAATAGATATTATTTCAAGACTTCAAGGCAAGAGATCTTGGCGCAATCTTCGGAAGATAGCATTGGATCTTCACACACACAATGAAGGGTTCGTTGAAGATTACTCCTGCAATCTAGAGATAGATCTAGAATTAGGAACCTCATGATCGCTCGTGAGGATTAGGCTCATACCATATTTAACTTAGTTTCTCTGATGTTTATATTTTATAAATCTAAAACATAATATAAATCTAAAATCTTTCAGAATATTAAGTAATGAAGTGCCTCCCATGTCACTGTAACCCTCAGTACTTAGACAGTAGCATGCTCGAGGTAGTACCTGCTAAGAAATATTCCATCTCTGTTCGCTGGAATAGCTTCTCTATTCCTCTATTGCATCATATTCTACGTGAGCCGAACATGCACTAAAGAAATGAAGGAATTAATATATCGAATCTAATAATTTATCTTTGTCATGTATTATTAGAAATTTAAGTAATCATTTTATTTTAGTTATGTATTATTTCTACAAATATTCTAATAATGAAAACATATTTTAGCAAAAAAAAATGAAAACAGTTTTTGATTGTCCTTAAATTTACATGTATAGGTCATTGCAAAAAAAAAGGAACTTGATGTTTCATGAAGAACTTTCTCGTCGTGCTCCATGACGTGAAAAAAAAAAGCATATAGACGCAATAAACATTATATAAAATTAAATAAACAGTATATGTAATTCATTTTTTGTAGAGACAATAAATAATTTATAAGTAAAATAATAAAAATACTATAAAAAAAATAAAAAGTATGTTGAAAAGTGAAAAAACAGTATATCTTCATATTTTGGACATGCTCAAGTCCAGGAGCAGAGCTTGACTGGATATGTTGGGACGTCTAAACTCTTGTTTGATTTAAAAGCTTAGAGAGAGAAATTCCTTCTGTTAGCTCTAGGTTTTCAGTAATTTGTTTGACTTTTTATTTTACCTTTCTTTTTTAATTGCAATTCTGAGTGTTTTTCTTTGTTGTAGTTAAACTGGTTGCTAGTTTGTTTGAAAAAAAAAACCTATGATGCAATCAATTGGGAGAAAATTCAGAGTCTGAAATTATACGATTTTTGTGATTTTTGATCACTGATTACAAGTTTCAAACTCGCTCTCAGTCAATATCGAACAACAAAAAGAATTGCTCCAAATTGATGATTTAATTCAGTTTTCATTCTGAAATGCGTTGTTTGCAGAAAATTTACTCTTACATAAAAAAGAATATTTTTCAACCAATTCTCACGCTTTGTGAATTTCTTAATGTCACCACAACTCCATAAATATACCTCTCGAACTACGTAAAACACAAAAGAATACAGAAAATAAAGTAAAAAATATAAAAACATAATAGCAATTAGCATCAAAAACACCAAAATGTACAACACATATCAAAAGAATATTCTCTTTATTATTTCCACAAATTGATCTTTATTACATTTCAACAAATCGATCTTTATTACATTCCAATAAACCGATGGTTATTATATTTCATGACATGCAAACCGAAAATCAAACTTCAAAAATATTTTTTTTCTCTCTCAAACTTAGGGTTTGATAGCACCACCAGCTCCAACCTCACCATCAGCAAGTTAATTCACCGCGCAAGCCTCAGTGCACATGATTTTGCAAGTTGGAGCAGCTGGCGATGAACCATTTCTGTTAGTGCAGATTCCAAAGTAATCCTCATAAGAACCATAAGCATTGGCTGTTGGAATTGTAGTCGACACGAGAAGAATCGCAACGAAAAGGAACGTAGCGAGAGCGACCTTGTTTTGGACCATTTTGTTTTGTTGTGAGAAGAAGTTAAGTGTAGGGGACCGGATAGAGGATGATTGGTCTTTGGTTTTGTTTCAATTGAATGAATTTTGATTGGGCCCATGGAGTTTATAAGGGATGTAGTGCTAAATTTAGGAAGTTAGTCTCTGTAAAAGAAGGTGGGTCCAAGTTTAGTATGTTTATTTTGGAAAACAGAGGTGGAACTGTCCCACACATTAGTTTGCGTCAGGTTAGGTTAGACTACTTTGGATCAGATTGATTTAAAGATGGGACTAGATATTTTAGTTCAGGACAAGTGCAGGTCACTCATGTTCCCACTGGTGGGTCATGATTTATTTTAAGGTAAAAAATTCTTGGTTGGGTGACTTGTAATTCAGTTTTAACTCTGTTTCGGGCATGTGTTGGATCGCCTTAGTCAGGTTAGATAGTTTGGATCTGATTTGATTTCAAATTAGTCCAATTTTTCATCCAATTTGAAGTATTTTTAAAAAGTCACCGAACCATATGTAAATTATCGTCATTCTGAATGATTTCATTGATAATTCGTTGTCTCATTTTTTTTCTTTATAGAAAAATTCAATATCGATATGGCTATTTTAAATATTATTTTATCAATAATATGTTATATATTTAATTATTTTATATATATTTAGATATCATATTTTTTGTTAATGAGATACGAAAAAATTTATTATTATAGAAATATCTTGATACAAATTATTTATTTTCTATCGATCGTTAATTATATAATTCGATGAATTAATCTTCTTTTTTTACAAATAGGCCCAAGGTTGATCCTGGAAGCCTGCAGTTAATATAAATAAAGAGGATCCAAGAGTTCATTACATATCATTGCAATTCATTGCTATGAGAGTTGGCTAAATTAAAATGAAGCAAGAAATAATTGAAAACAAGAAAAAAGAAAGAAGGAAAAATCTAAAATAGGACTATAAACTAGAGCTAAAAGATGATGTTTTTTTATAGCACTCGCGTTTGATTGTTATTTATTATTTATGACTATGAATTTATTTTAAATTTTTATTTTGAATCTTCGTAATTACAATTTATACATTTTGAAATAAATAATAAAATTAAAAAATTCGCAGCGAAGCGCGAGATTATCCTAGTTATCATAACAAGGCACTTAAAGGAAGATTATTAATCTTGTTTTATTGATTATAAATTTGTTATTATATGTTTTAAAAATATGTATTCTTATGTTAGAAGTATTCGTTGCGGATACATAAAGTATCTGTAAAATATTCGTTATTATTTTGGAAAAAAATATTATGATACGCAATATAACACATTGGATATGATATCCAACTATCTGATACACATATCGATATATGATGCATCTGAATTTTTGAAGTTTCTGCGTAACACAGATTAAAATTATGGAGTTGGAATTTTCAAATCCTCTTCTTAGGCCAGACTTTTAAAGCCCGGTCACCATAAGAGTTTTTGAAGTCCGAAATCAATTTTATTTGGAAATTGGCTAAAAGAGGCTAGTATGTGTTTGTGGGCATTACAAAATATGTAGATGTCAAAAATATAATGTTGCCTTTAATTTTTTTTTTAATACTAATGTTGTCTTTCATATTAATTCTTATCTTTAATATAATCACAACACATGTATAAAATAATAGGGAAATCTAAAAACGCAATGGGATTGAGCATGTCCAAAATGCGACAATGTATTGTTCATTTCGCTTTTCAATATACATTTTGTTTTCTATATTTTATTATTATTATTATTTTACGTATATATTATTTATTATCTCTATAAAAATAAATCTTATATAATGTTTGTTTAAATATGTATATTATTTGTTTTCTTTATATACTGTGTTTTCGCATCATGTTGCAAGACGGAAAAATGTTTATTATTTTTATATACTATTTTTTCATATTGTGTTGCATGACGGGAAAACACTTTGTGCAACATCAGCTCTCAAAATAATAAATACGCTACATCCATTATTTAAAAGCTACATACTTTAAGCTACTAAAATATTCGATCAATACAAGGATTGGAGGACACCCCATTAGTTTTGGTTTAATGACAAGTATGCCCATGATTCATTAATAAGAATTAAGAACCAAACCAAATATATTGTTCATAAATATTTTTTTACTGTTACTGATAAATTTCAAAAGTTGTATATAGAAGCCAAAAAATCAAGAGTATATAAATTGCAGACATTTTTCCTCTTACAAAAAAATTAGAATTTACCTTATATAAAATAACATAATACTCACTTTTTCCTTTAGTAAATCCATACCTAAAAGGATCAAAGTCAAACAACCACGTAAGTATATTCTAGTAATGGAAATATTTTACCTGTAGATATATTCTAAAAGAAATGAAGGAATTAATATATCGAATCTAATAATTTATCTTAGTCATGTATTATTAAAAATTTAAGCAATCATTTTATTTTAGTATGTATTATTTCTACAAATATTCGAATAATGAAAACATATTTTAGCAAAAAAAGAAAATGAAAACATTTTTTATTGCCTTAAATTTACATATGCGTGCACAAATTTACATCTACATTATATATGTAAACAAAAATGCTATAGGTCGTTTGCAAAAATGGGAAAGCTGATGTTGCACAACGTGAAAAATATATATAGAGAAAATAAACATTACATAAAATTAAATAAATAGTATATGTGATTCATTTTTTTAGAGACAATTAACAATATATAAGTAAAATAATAATTGTATATAGAATACAAAAAAAGTATGTAGAAAAGAGAAAAAAATAGTATACCATCACATTTTGGACGTGCTCAAGCCTAGTTTGACCGGATATGTTGGGAATTTTAAACTTTTGTTTGATTTAAAAGCTTAGCGAGAGAAATTCCTTCTTCTAGCTTACGTTTTCAGTAATTCGTTTGACTTTTTATTTTCCTTTTCTTTTTATTTGCAATTCTGGGTGTTTTTCTTAGTTATAGTTAAACTGCTTGCTAGTTTGTTTGAAAAACAAAACTAAAACTATGATACAATCAATTGGGAGAAAATTCAAATTCTGAAATCATACGATTTTCTGATTTATGATCACTAATTGCAAGTTTCAAACACGCTCTCAATGAATATCGAACAACAAAAAGAATTGCTCCAAATTGATGATTTAATTCAGTTTTCATTCTGAAATGCATTGTTTGCAGAAAATTTACTCTTACAGAAAAAAGAATATTTTTCATCTAATTCTCACGTTTTGTGAATTTCTTGATGTCACCACAACTCCATAAATATACTTCTTGAACTAAGGGCTCAAAAGAACACAGAAAGTAAAGTATAAAAAAATAAAAGCATAATAGCAATTACCAACAAAAACACCTAAATGTTCGACACATATCAAAAGGATATTCTCTTTATTATTTCCACAAATTGATCTTTATTACATTTCAATAAACCGATCTTTATTACATTTCACGACATGCAAACCAAAAATCAAACTTCAAAAATATTTTTTTCTCTCTCAAACTTAGGGTTTGATAGCACCACCAGCTCCAACGGCACCATCAACGAGGTTTTTCACCGTGCAAGTCTCAGTGCACATGATCTTGCAAGTTGGAGCAGTTGAAGAGGCGCCATTGCCATTAGTGCAGGTTCCGAGGCAATCATCATAGCAACCATAGGCATTGGCTGTTAGAATTGTAGTCGACATGAGAAGAATCGCAACGAAAAGGAACGTAGTGAGAGCAATCTTGTTTTGGGCCATTTTGTTTTGTTGTGAGAAGAAGTTTAGTGTAGGAGATTAGAAAGAGGGTGATTAGTCTTTTGTTTTGTTCGATTGAATGAAATTTTGATTGCGGTCCATGGAGTTTTATAGGGGATCTAGTGCTAAATTTAGGGTGTTACGATCTCTAGAGCTGGAACTAAATGTGGGTCTAAGTTTAGAATGTTTATTTTGGAAAATAGAGGTGGCAATTTTCTCACATTCAGGGACGGAGCTTAATAGGGACTGGAGGGGGCCATGGCCTCCCCAAAATTTTGATGGAGTAGTATATATTAGTAATACTTTAGTAGAAAAAAAAATTAAAATACATGTATTTCTATGTATTTGGCCTCCCAAAATTTTTTTACAATGTTAATCAGTAGGGAGAAATTTTTTCGACCCCTCAGTAAATTCAGTCAAGCTCCATGCTTGCTCACATTATATAGTTTGCATCCAGTTTAGATTACTTTGTATCAAATTGATTTAAAAGGTGGACTAAATATTTTTAGAATTCAGTTAGTTCAGGTGCAGGTCACTCATGGCTCATGTCACAAATTGTGGGTCATGACTTATTACTATACTGCATACGGTCAAGTCATGGGCATTTTAACTCTGTTTTGGGGATGTGGTCGCTTGGTCAGGTTAGATCGATTCCAGTTTGGATCTGATTTGATATTAAATAAGGGGAACCCCTCGCTCTGCTTCGAAGCGAAGCAAAGCAACGAATATTGTGTAAAAATTACTATATTTCTTTATTTAGGTTTAAAATAATAAATGTAGTTTCAGTTTATTCAAGTTCCTTGAGCTGGGTATTCTTCATACTTCTTTTACTATATATAAATGATGTTCTGAGATATATATATGATATTTTGAGTTTTTGTACGAAAATATAATCTCTATAATTATAACATCATAATATATTTCTTTATATTAAAACATGAAAAAAAAAGATGATAACTCTCATTTATAGATATACAAATAATAATTCGATATTGCATATTCTACAATAATATCATGATCATGGTTTTCTTTATAATAGTAGATGGAGCATAAAATAATATATTAATTCTCATATCAATATAATAGAAAAGTTTATAGTGGACACATGATACTTCATTTATGACAAAAATGCACAACAATATTTAATTTTGTATAAAATTAACAAATGATATTTAAAATTTATGTTTATATTTATAATTATTTTTAGTAGTATTTCCAGGAAAAAAATATTACATATTTGTAAATTGTAAAGTGAGAAAATGATATTTAAAATTTGGAGGGATATATACGAAATTATTTTAAAAACAAATAATTAAAAGTTTTATCAGGTACAATTTGGGTCTATATAACAAATCTCTTTGAAAGTTAAATTATGGGGTACAACTTGGGTCTATGTACTAAATATGTTGGTTTGGGGAGGACAAGTGTCAAGCTCATGTGAGACCTTGAATTTCCTTGTAATTATGAAAAATATAGATTATAAATCAGATTTTTTTTTTATTGCGAATTATGCATCAGGTTTACTTAACACAAACAACCTTATATATTTCCTATTTTTTTATTCATGATATATATATTTTTTGAATCTAAATTCATGATATGTTTCATTAATATACTCTTTCTTTACCTATCTGATTATAAAAGAAACAGGGTCATGTGTTTGGAAATCTTGAAAATTAAATAGATAAATAATTATACAATAATAAATTTTAACCCATAAATAATTCAACTTTATTGATTTTTTTAAATAAGTTCATTATACTCCTATACAAAAAGCAAGCCAAAAGAAAGGTTATTATACTATTTCTATGGTGTTTTTATTAGCTATACATGTTTGTTTTCTATGTAACGGGTCATTTCTTATCTTATATTGACTCGCTACCAGAAGTAACATTCAGAAGTACAATATTAAAGGAAATGGAGATGGGAGAGTTAATGAGTTATTCACAAAGGACTTTTTCGGTGAAAGGTGAAATAGTGGAAGAGCGGAAGAGTAGAAGAGCGGTTATTCTATTTTATTTCACAATCGTTCGGCAAAATCCATGGCGTAAAAAGTTGGTTTAAAATATATAAATAATACCTAATTACTACAATGCCCTTATTCTAATCATACTTTTTTTAATTTATTTAATTATTATTATTCAACCTAAAAGAAAATAATTTTTTTTAAATAAATAATATAGAAAATAATTTGTTTGATTTACTAAATTCTTTATACATGACAAGAAAGATGAAAAAAAATGAATAACGGAAGAAAGATATGAGATATGGATCTCTTTAGATAGAGATAAATAAGCATAATTATCTTCATATCTTAAATATATGATTTCATGAAATTATTATTGAGAATCGATGGTTTTTCATCTTCATTTTTCTACAAAAAAATGTTTGGAAATAAATAAGAGAGAGAAACATAACATTAATTACTAATGTCATGTCATCTCAAGATGGAAGAAAAATATATATTTTTGTCTTAAATTTTGTCTTGTTTCATGGAAGAAAGATCTTCCAACCCTCCCCCCCCCCCCAATGGAAGAAAGAAATTTCACTCTTTCATCTATTTATTCCATTTTCTTCCACCTTTGTTCGGTTGAAATAACTCACTTCTTCCACTCTTCTACTCTTATTCCATCTTGCCGAAAGCCACCAAAGATAATACACTTTTAGCATATGGAGTTTGGTGCATATGAACCATATTCCACTATCACGGAGGACTACTTGAACCAAGTCTACGATATACTACATTAGAAAGTGCAAGGGGGACCCTCGCGCATTGCGCGAATTGCTTAAACTGCTTGTATAATGAAAATGTGGTTATCATAGTATATATGTTATTTTCTTATATTGTGCTTGCTCTGAACTGAGCCTGAATTTATAGATTAAAACACTTGGTATGAACAACACTTATTTAACAGTGAGAAAAATACATAATAGTTGTTTAACAGTGAGAACAAATACATAATTCAATGAATATACAAAATATAAAAAGTGGATATATAAAAGATAAATAATATTGTTCATAAAGTACAGTTTCACTTGGTTGCCTACGGCTCTATTACGTGTGCTCAGGCTAGAAGTTTTGTAAAATATATTGCCATGTTATGAATTATTTTTCGTTAAATTTTTTCTCTAGAATCTCTAGAAGAGACGGAAAAGAATAACTGGTGGAAACGTAATGATCATACGTCTCTAACAAATATTAATATGAATAAAAAGATATAATTTTGTAAAGGTAACAAAATTAGCATTGAAATAATTTCGCTTTTAACGATACACATAAAAGTTCGGACATATATAACATAGAAATAACTCAATAACAATTATTTAAAATACAAAAATAAAAAATAAAAGAAATTTCTAGCTTTTTTATTATTAAATTTTATAAATTTATTTCTTTTAATTAATTTTTATTGAGTTATTTGTTATTTTATACTATTTTTATTTTTTTACTTTTATTTTTTTGGCTATTTAAGTTATAATTTTTTTTAACTTTTATTTTTAATTTTGCTTTTTTATATTCTATTTATTTTACTTTGTTTTATTTCTACTAAATTAATTTTATTTCTAAATTAATTATAATTTTTTATTTTTAACTATTTTATTTTATTTATGTTTATTTATTTTATTTATGTTTATTTTTTTAATTAACAAAAAAAATTACTCATTAATAAATATATTCGACATGTATAAGGGTATTTCAATCATTTTCAAATATATAACCTTGGAATGGATGGAGAAGTAGATGTAGGGGATATTTGAAAGGAAAATATAAAACGGAGGGGCGTACTTATAACAAAACGAAAAAACATGCGGTATTTACTATATTCAAGTAAAGATAGGGAGTTTTATGTAAATTTTCTTTATTTATAGTAATGATATGTTGAGAGCACATTTCTTATTTTCAGAGTATGAATACATGTTAAGAACACTTTTATTACATATACTCAGCTCTGAAAATAAAAAAATAGCTCTCAAAATAACACCTAACTCCCCTAACTAAATTATTTACTTTCAGAGCCAAAATTGATATGTGCAGATAAGCAATCTCATCCATCAGATATTGATCAAAAGGCCCATATTTCATCAAGGAAAAAAATGGACGATCCAGATTAAAAGAACACTGTGTCTTATTAGATGAAGAGAAAAATAGCTAGGATTATATCCTTATTTAATTTACTTATTAATAAATATATTCGACATGTATAAGGGTATTTCAATCAATTTCAAATATATAACCTTAGAATGGATGGAGAAGTAGATGTAGGGGATATTTGAAAGGAAAAATATAAAACGGAGAGGCGTATTTGTAACAAAACGAAAAAACATGGGGTATTTACTATATTGAGTAAAGATAGGGGTTTTATGTAAATTTCCTTTATTTATAGTAATGATATTTTGAGAGCACATTTCTTATTTTCATAGTATGAATACATGTTAAGAGCACTTTTATTACATATACTCAGCTCTGAAAATAAAAAAAGCAGCTCTGAAAATAAACACCGAACTCCACTAACTGAATTCTTTACTTTCAGAGCTAAAATTGCTATGTATAAGCAATCTCATCCATCAGATATTGATCAAAAGACCCATATTTCATCAAGGAAAAAATGGACGGTCTAGATTAAAAGAACACTGTGTCTTGTTAGATGAAGAGAAAAATGACTAGGATTATATCCTATTATAAAAAAGCTTTTCTTGTTCCGGTTTTATCTTTTTTCCAAAATTAGTCCCACCTGGGGTTTTCTTTCTAAAGTTGACTCCTTTATATATCCTAATTTATACATAAGACTGTAGAGCTGGCAAACATGACCCGAACCCAAAAGACCCGCCCGACTCGCCCGAATTCCGACCCAATCCGATCCGAAAAAATTGAAAAAGTCAAATGACTCGAACCCGCCCGATCCGGACCCGAAGAACCCAAACCCGAAATGACTGTTGTTTGATGATCACTCTAACCCGACCCGACATAAAACCCGACTTGTCCGAACCCGATATAACCCGTGACCCAAGAGAACCCGAGACTTGATAACCCAAGATCTGAACTGATCCGAACCCATATTGACTCTAGGTTTAAATCAACCCGAAACCTGAATATATACCAAATAATAATTTAATCTAACAAGGACTTTGTAATCAACGTAAATGTTCTTTTCTTCGTCCTTCTTGCCCATTTTTTGTATTTTATTCTTTTATTTTCAACAAATCAGTCAAATGAATCAAGAGATCATTTTCAATAAGTTTCAACATGATTTTATAACATAGTGTTATTAATGTATCATAATACTTCTTATTGAATATGAAATATATTATTTTATACCAATTCAATTTATCTACATTTCAAATTGATATATCATAATTCATAACTCATAAGAATATGTATTCAGGTACATCGAGTCTAGGTTGGGCGGGTTCAAGCATTGAGAGAGTCGGGCGGGTCTTTCGGGTTAGGGTCATGGTTCAGGTCATATTAGCAAGTTTTAGGTTTATGTAGATGTGGCAAAAGGCGAGTTGGGTCAGAATCAGATTCGGTATTCAGGCTAAACATGTAGAGGTGGCAACACATGTTGCATTCGGGTTTCGTATAGACACAAAATCAGGTCAGTTTTCGGCTCGGGTTTCGGGTTTTAGCAGGTTCAAGTCGGGTTAGGTTAGGTCAGTTTTTATGTTCGGATCATTTTGATTTGGTTTCTTCAGATCCGGATCTGATGGGTTTGGGTAGTTTGATATTTCTACAATATACGGGTCAGGTATCGGGTCAGGTCGGGTATCGGGTGGATCAGGTGACTCTTTCGGGTTCTTTTTTCGGGTTTTAGATCCATCGGGTCATATTATTTCGTGTTCGGTTCACGTATTTTGGGTATCATATTGATAGTTTGTACACATTGAGGTCAATTTTGAGTTAGAGTTATTTGGGTCTCAGAAAGAATCAGGTTAAAATCAGGTCGGGTCAGATTAAGGTCAATTTTAAGTTCGGATCATTTAGGTTCGGGTCTTGGCCAGGAGGGTTTGAGTCATTTGATATTTCGGGTGGGTCATGTGGGTTTCTTAGTTTCGAGTTAGTTTTGTCACATCTAGAAATTCATAAAATAATCTGAACCTAATTTGCCCTAAACATGAAGAGAATTAAATTCCACATGACCCGAATATCAAATCAACCCGAACCCGATATAACCCGAACCCATTTAACCCGGCCGGAACAAGATCCGAATACAACTCGACCCGACCCAAAATTCATCCGACAAATTCTTGACCCGAAAAAGATCTGACTAAAACAAAATCACAAACCGACCCGACCTGATCCGTGGACCAAATCCAAATATGACTCGGACATAAAAAAACCCGAACCCAAATGATCTTACCCAAATATGACCCGACCCGCCCATTTGCCACCTCTACATAAGAGATAGAACAATTGAATTGGTTAGATGAGCCTATTTGGGCCATATCGGATGGAGCTTTGATAAAAATGAGTCTATTTCAGCCATACGGGATGGAGCCCAAAAATATGCTAAAATTTATGAGTGATAATAGTTTTTCCCTTATTTTTCCTCCCAATTCATTAATGACATAACAATTTACATTTAATGGGCAGCTAATAAACATAAGAATGAATTTGAGATTCCTATATAGAAAAATGGGCTTTGGGTTTAAGAGGCTTTACGTTTATCAGGTTGCATTTAATTAATCTTACAATTTTATCCTATCAATTTAGGTTTAACAGGGTTTTAAATTTATCAGTTTAATTTGATTAATCACTTGGGCTGCCTGGATTTTTAATGTCGAAATTTTAAACAAAGCCCACACGTCATACTTTTCGAGGTTCACTTTTTAACCCTAAATTTTGAGCTCCATTTCGGCCGGCGAAGCTCCATTCCGCCTCTCTCTTTCCCAAATGAGAAATTCTAAACCTCCCTTCCGCCTTTCTCTGTCACATCGAGTTTGCACGTAAGCAACGCCACAATTCACCAGCTGAGTTTAAGCTCTTCTTCTACACCGAGCATAGATGGACACTGGCGGCAAATTGAAAAAGCCTAGCCGTCCTATTTCTCTTTCCCAGTGTTTTTTTCTCCGTGATTTCCAGGTGAGACGAGCTTTGTAACATTATTTTGCCGATTGTTTTCTGTATTTTTATTCCGCAATTTGATTTTTTGTTGTTGTTTCTTTCATTCTTTTTACTGTATTGGAGGACTGACGATTCCTATCGACTGTGTCGAGCGGCTGCCAAATATCTTTCTCACAGGTTAAGAAATTTCTGACATTTTAACGGTTGAGATATGTAATTTGTGTTTCTGATTATGAAATAACTTCGATTTTTTCAGAGGTTTATCAAGAAACCTTATTGCTAGTGAATGGTTTTCTTTTGATTTATATTAGATTTTTAAGGGGTTCTGTGGGTTTTTTCCTGTTCATTTTTTCATACAATTTATAGTTAAATATTTTTTTTGGTTTTAGTTCCATGATTTTTTTTTCGTTTTCTGAATCAATTCAGAATTTATTGTTTATTTTTTTACTGTTTTCTCATATATATTTTATTATTCTTAGTGTGTTTTTGTAATGAATTTAAGTACTGTTTGGTGAATCGAAATGATTGTCAGATTTTCTGGATAAATCAACTGCGGTTGTTTAATTTTCTTTCTTTTCACAAAAATATCATTAATTGAATAAATATTTAGCAGTATTGTACTAAATAATAATAATCATTATTTTTTTATTTTTCAGCTTATACATATATGGAGATAGAGATGGTGGAAAACTGCAAGAAGTGCTAAATTTATGATGCTGATTTGTGATGTTAAATTTGTTTTTTAGGGCTAGATTTTTAAGGTTCAACTCCAGTCTAAATCTAAATTTTTCGTTTTTTATTTGATTTGTGATGATTTGTTAGGAGTAAGTTTATTGGATTTTTAGATTCTTGATGATTTAAGAATGTTGTTATTTTTTGTTGGATAGATTTTTCTTTTGATGATTTTTTAATTCAATTTTTTTTTTCTATTCCTAGTCCTTTTTGTATTGAAATTCACTTTTTAAATTTATCAGATGATTACAAAACATATTTCCATTTTTTATGCTAATTTAAGTTATAATTTAAGCTTACTAGAAATTGAGGTGATAATTTGTCTTTATTAATTGGGTATATTCACAACTTTATAGAGATAATTTTTTTTTATGTCATAACTTGTTGGTGAGAGAAATCTGTATGTAAGTAAATCTAAAAAGTGATGACTGTGATGTTAAATGTTGAAAAGAAACTCATAATTATGATATTTGCATCTTTTTATAATTTAAAAACATTTTATTATTTACCTGTTGAGTATAATTGTTTCAATTCAGCAATAAATCTACATCCTAAAGTAGTCATATTTACATTTAAAATTGATACATTCCAATAGAAAAGGGTGCTGATTTGGACAGAAAGAGATTTGATGATAGCAGAAAATTATAAATTGAATTTACCTTTTTACCCTTCATAACTTCCTTGGTTGTGTTTAATGAGATTTGGAGCTATTAATTACAAATATTATTATATCGAAATATCGAATTCTCTACCCTATATATTGGATTCTGATTCCAACACTAATACATATTCTATTGTAGATTGTCGACCTCAAAGAGAAACTGATGCTAAATTCTACTTATTCACAAATTTGTTTTTAATTAGCTATTTTGTAATATTTTTCATATTCTCGATTTTTTCAAATGAAATAAACATAAATTATTTTCCATGTTGTCATTAGCTTGAGAATGTTAATCAAGTTTTTATCTATTATTTTGGCATGCATTATTTGAAGGCATTATCAATATCAATCATAAAATATAAAAATATATAGTAGAGAGAAAAGTAAGGCATATAATTATATGGTACATTTTATACTAAATTTATGCAGAAAAGGAATAACCACGTGGCAAATCGGTGGTTGTTGGGTTAATTAAATGGGTGACTATATTTTTTAGAATGATTGTTAGTAATTAAAGTTAAAAAGGAATGATATTAAGGAGAAGATATATGGAATAAACAATAGCTAATTAGTAATTATCTGTGCATTTATTGAGGGTAAAAGTGGAATTTTCAATTTTATTTCCTGCGTTGATCAAATTAGTCCCTGTCCAAATCAATTGCCAATAGAAAAATCACCTTTCACCACTCATATTTATAATAGGATGTAATTCTAGTTATTTTCCTCTTCATCTAACAAGACTAACAAAACACAGTATTTTTTTAATCTAGACCGTCCATTGTTTTCCTTGATGAAATATGGGTCTTTCGATCAATATCTGATGGATGAGATGACTTATCTGTATATAGCAATTTTAGCTATGAAAGTAAAGAATTCCATTAGCGGAGGTAGGTGTTATTTGGAGAGCTGTTTTTCTATTTTCAGAGCTGAGTATATAATAAAACTGCTCTTAACATGTATTCATACTCTGAAAATAAAAAAATGTGCTCTCAAAATATCATTACTATAAATAAAGAAAATTTACATAAAAACCCCTATCTTTACTGAATATAGTAAACACCTCATATTTTTTTCGTTTTGTTACAAATACGCCCCTATGTTTTATATTTTTCTTTCAAATATCCCCTACATCTTCTTCTCCATCCATTCCAAGGTTATGTATTTGAAAATGATTGAAATACCCTTATACATGTCGAATATATTTATTAATAAGTAAAATAAATAACGTTAATTAAAAAAATAAACATAAATAAAATAAAATAGTTAAAAATAGAAAATAACAATTAATTTAGAAATAAAATAAATTTAATAGAAATAAAACAAAGTAAAATAAATAGAATATAAAAAAGCAAAATTAAAAATAAAAGTTAAAAAAATTTAAACTTAAATAGCCAAAAAAATAAATAGTAAAAAAATTAAAATAGTTTAAAAATAAAAAATAACTCAATAAAAATTAATTAAAATAAATAAATTTATAAAATTTAATAATAAAAAAGCTAGAAATTTCTTTTTTTTATTTTTTTTATTTTAAATAATTGTTATTGAGTTATTTTTATGTTATATATGTTCTAACTTTTATGTGTATCGTTAAAAGTGGAATTATTTCCATGCTAATTTTGTTACCTTTACAAAATTATATCTTTTTATTCATATTAATATGCGTTAGAGACGTATGATCATTACGTTTCCATTAGTTATTCTTTTCCATCTCTTCTAGAGATTCTAGAGAAAAAAATTTAACGAAAAATAATTCATAACACGGCAATACATTTTATAAAACTTCTAGCCTGAGCACACGTAATGGAGCCGTAGACAACCAAGTGAAACCGTACTTTATGAACAATATTATTTATCTTTTATATATCCACTTTTTATATTTTGTATATCCATTGAATTATGTATTTGTTCTCACTATTAAACAATTATTATGTAATTTTCTCACTGTTAAACAAGTGTTGTTCATACCAAATGTTTTAATCTTTAAATTCAGACCAAGTTGAGAACAAGCACAATATAAGAAAATAACATATATACTATGATAACCACATCTTCATTATACAAACAGTTTAAGCAATTCGAGCAATGCGTGAGAGTCCCCCTTGTGAAGTTATACAAATTGAGTAAGAATCAATAGCAATTTATATTTACCCTTGTGAAGTTATACAAATTGAGTAAGAATCAATAGCAATTTATATTTACCGTGTATTTGTAGTACAATCTGAGGAACAACCACCACAAATTTGACTTACCATGTATTATCAGATATGAAGTACTACATGGATTTGAAATTTGAAAATCCCGCCCAAAGTTCACAATTACCATATTCAAATAAGAAAAACCGAAAAATATGAAATCTAAAAATAAAAATAAAAATATAACTATCCATGGCTGAAAAATATTGAAATGTGAAGAAAGTGATGCATTTCTCCAGAAACATTCTAAATATTGAAATTTGAAGAAAATTAATTATGCATAACTAGAAGTTCTGAATAGCATTACACCATTCGAATAGACTAATTTATTATATACACACACTCATCACATCCAAATATACAAATTATACTTACCAATTACCATTTAAAGATACAAATTTATGCATTAGCATTCAAATTATACTTACCAATTACCATTCAAATATACAAATTAAACTTAACAAAACTATATAATATTCTAAACATATCTCTCTTTTATATTAAACACCTTCTCAGAAAAGCGCATTCCGATTTTATTTCACAATTTCCTGCAAAAAAAAATTCAAAATTCAAAATTAATAACGAAATAAACAAATGATCTTAATAAGTAATTAGCTTGAAATTATGCCACAAATTAAGGATGCAAGTGATCAAATTCTCAAATTCAAACTAATACCTGCAATGAATTAATTCATTCCTAAAAAGCATTTTATTTCACAGATAATCAATCTTTTACATGAAATGAGAAAAATTAGTAAAGAAATAAAATTTGATACAACATATTAGTAAAGAAATAAAAAATCTCATCACAAGTAGGCAAGTCTATCAAATTAAAAATTTGATTTAACATCTCATGAATAAAGAAATCTTTATCTCAAGCTTACAAATTTTAACAACATTTAAATAGGAAAAAATGTGGAAATATAAATAAAATAATCAGAAAAAATTTGTGTATTCGATGGAAATTTTAGTAAACTGAGAAATAAGAGAGAAAAAATAATAAAAAGATCAAAATATCCGAGAAATGTAAAAAAAAATTATTGCCCAGATCTTTTAATTAGCATTTCATCGGGCATATGGCGTGCAATCGAATTCAAATAATTTTCAAAATTTGATCAGTTAGAAGAAAAACCATAAACTCTAGAAGAAAAACTGACGAATAAAGAAGAAATGCAGTTAAAAAAATATTAAATTTTACACCCAAAAAGGCTGCAGTAAACACAGAAAATTTCATGGAGAGGAGAGGATCCAATAAATCTGATTTTGTGATTTTGAAAGCGAAAGTTTTTCATGTGCGAGTGAATAGGGTGATAAGTAAGAGTAATTGCTATCATATCTACCACTAACACGTAAAATAATGAATTATAACTGGAAAAATAACATCTGAAAAATCGAGTTGGGGAAGAAGCAGTAATTGGGAGACAAATTCATCTTCAAGAGGGAGAAACAGAATCGATTGAGCTTCTGCACGCCGCCGTAAAGGGCGGAGAATGTTAGGTGATATATCTGCCATCGAGTTAAAATTGGGGGGAGTTGAATGGTCTGGGTGATGAATTTATACGAAATCCCGGATTACCACCGTTAAGAGCCAAAACTGATGAAAGGGATCTAGTTCACCACGCGTTAGTTTAGGTTCACCACGTGGTGCCACATCATCAAGTATTTGGGAGGAAGAGCGAGGGGAAGAGTATAATTTTCCAAAATTTATTTATACGATATTTAGTCCCATTTTGAAAAGACACGTGTCAACATTTCATGATATGTCCAAAATTAAAGTACATTGAACTTTTCATCAAATTTTAAGTATTTTTGAAAGTTACCTAACCATATTTTAATTATTGTCATTCTGAAAGATTTCACAGATAATTAATTCGTTGTTTCATTTTTTTGGTGAGATTAGAACCCACTGACTGAAGTTCGAATCACTATATATAGGATTTGTTGTCTCACTCTTTTTTCAACAACAAAATAATAAGGAAGTTACAAATGAAAATCAGCAATGAATGAAGCTACTTTCACGTTTCACCGAATAATCCTAACGTTTTTATTGATTTTTAGGTCTTTTGCCTTAAAAATATACTGAAGTTCAAAAGTCAGTAAAAAAAGTTTAACATTTTTTTTAGTTAATAAATCATTTTGTTGAGTTGTTTTATGAAACCTTATAATAAAATATTCTGAAGAATAACGCTTTTATATTTCGAGTTTGTCGAAATAGCTTTTTCGAATTCTAGGAATTCGAAATTGTTTTTTGCTTTTTATTTAAAATTATGAGATTTTGAAATAATTTTGCGTGTTATTTTTTATATGAAATGAGCGAACAAAGGCGTGAAACTTGTGTTTTAGGGGCAATCAAGGATTGTGGAGAAGTATTTTAAATTGAATACAAATTGTGGTTTGCATTTGAACAATTTAGTATTTACTATCATGCTTTAAGAAAAATCAAGCCGTGTTATTTTTATATGAAATGAGTGAAAAAACGCATGAAACATGAGTTTTAGGGGCAAACAAGGATTGTGGAGAAATATTTTAAAATGAATAAAAATTTTCGTTTGCATTTGAATAATTTAGTATTTACTATCATTCTTTACAAAAAATCAAGCCGTGTTATTCTTATATGAAATGAGTGAAAAAACGCCTGAAACATGTGTTTTAGGGCCAAACAAAGATTCTTGAGAAATATTTTAAAATAATTACGCATTTTGGTTTGCATTCGAATAATTTAGTATTTACAATCAATCTTTACCAAAAATCTGTCCGAGTTTTTTTTGGATGAAATGAGCAAACAAATACACGACACAAGAGTTTTTGGAGCAAACAAAAATTGTGAAGAAGTATTTCAAAATGAATACAAATTTTTGTTTGCATTTGAATAATTTAGTATTTACTATCATTCTTTACGAAAAATCTAGCCGTGTTATTTTTATATGAAATGAGCGAACAAAGGCGTGAAACTTGTGTCTTAGGGGCAAACAAGGATTGTGGAGAAGTATTTTAAAATGAATACAAATTTTTGTTTGAAATTGAATAATTTAGTATTTACTAACATTCTTTATTAAAAATCTAGCCGTGTTATTTTTTTATGAAATTAGCGAACAAACGCGTGAAACTTGAGTTTTAGGGGCAAACAAGGATTGTGGAGAAATATTTTAAAATGAATAAAATTTTTTGTTTGCAATTGAATAATTTAGTATTTACTACCATTCTTTATGAAAAATCTAGCCGTGTTATTTCTATATGAAATTAGCGAACAAACGCGTGAAACTTGAGTTTTAGGGGCAAACAAGGATTGTGGAGAAATATTTTAAAATGAATACAAATTTTGGTTTGCATTTGAATAATTTAGTATTTACTATCATTCTTTATGAAAAATCTAGCCGTGTTATTTTTATGTGAAATGAGCGAACAAAGGCGTCAAACTTGACTTTTAGGGGCAAACAAGGATTGTGGAGAAGTATTTTAAAATGAATGCAAATTTTGGTTTGCATTTGAACAATTTAGTATTTACTATCATTCTTTACGAAAAATCAAGCCGTGTTACTTTTATATGAAATGAGTGAAAAAACGCATGAAACATGAGTTTTAGGGGCAAACAAGGATTGTGGAGAAATATTTTAAAATGAATAAAAATTTTCGTTTGCATTTGAATAATTTAGTATTTACTATCATTCTTTACGAAAAACCAAGCCGTGTTATTCTTATATGAAATGAGTGAAAAAACGCCCGAAACATGTGTTTTAGGGCCAAACAAAGATTATTGAGAAATATTTTAAAATAATTACACATTTTGGTTTGCATTCGAATAATTTTGTATTTACTATCAATCTTTTCGAGAAATCTATCCGAGTTTTTTTTGGATGAAATGAGCAAACAAACACACGACACAAGAGTTTTTGGAGCAAACAAAAATTGTGAAGAAGTATTTCAAAATGAATACAAATTTTTGTTTGCATTTGAATAAATTAGTATTTACAATCATTCTTTACGAAAAATCTAGCCGTGTTATTTTTATATGAAATGAGCGAACAAAGGCGTGAAACTTGTGTCTGAGGGGCAAACAAGGATTGTGGAGAAGTATTTTAAAATGAATACAAATTTTTGTATGCAATTGAATAATTTAGTATTTACTACCATTCTTTATGAAAAATCTAGCCGTGTTATTTCTATATGAAATTTGCGAAGAAACGCGTGAAACTTGTGTCTTAGGGGCAAACAAGGATTGTGGAGAAGTATTTTAAAATGAATACAAATTTTTGTTTGCAATAGAATAATTTAGTATTTACTACCATTCTTTATGAAAAATCTAGCCGTGTTATTTCTATATGAAATTAGCGAACAAACGGGTGAAACTTGTGTCTTAGGGGCAAACAAGGATTGTGGAGAAATATTTTAAAATGAATACAAATTTTGGTTTGCATTAGAATAATTTAGTATTTACTATCATTCTTTACGAAAAATCAAGCCGTGTTATTTTTATATGAAATGAGTGCAAATCAATGAGCAAAAAAACAGAAAATGGTTTCGTACTCCTAAAATTCGAAATTGATAAACTCTTATAGTCTTACTCTTAAAGTATAAAATGCTATTTAGAAATTCAAACATAAAAATGTTATTGCGTTGAAAAATTGTAGTTGGAATTTTCAAGTCTGGTTCTTAGGCTAGACTTTGTAAGTCCGCTCAGACTAAGGGTCTTTGAAATACCAAATAGATTTGGAATGGAATTTATTCTTGATAGAAGCTTGTGTGGGCATTACAAAATAAGTAGAGGTCAAAAATCTAATCTTGCCTTTCATATTAATTTTTATATTTAATGTAATCACAACACATTTATAAAATATTAAAAGAGAAATATGAAAGCGCAATGTCCAAAAGGTGATGAATTTTTGTATATACTATTTTTTCCGCTTTTCAATATATTAATTTTTTCTATATACTGTTTTACGTATATATATTTTTATTGACTCTATATATTGTTTATAGAAAATAAATTTTATATACTATTTTTTAATTTTATATATTGATTATTGGGAAATGTGCAAACACGACGGCATTGTAGCATGACGGCACTGTAGTATACTGTTTTTTCATTTTATATATTATTTTTCTCATTTTATATACTATTTTGCTATTTAATACATTGTTGTTTATTTTTTATATATTTTTTATTTTTTTTACTTTTATATACAATTTTTCTCATTTTATATATAATTTTCCATTTTATATACTGTTTTTGCTTTTTATGTATATATTATTATTAGAAAATAAATTATATATACTGTTATTATTTGATCCGTTAGAAACATTCATGCTACACTACCGCCGTGCATCTCCCGTATATTGTTTCGAAGGAAGGTGCGCGTGCCATACAAAATCAGGGCCCATAATAAAATGTGCTACCTGCGTTATTTAATAGTAACATACTTTTTGCTACTAAAATATTTTGATCAGTACAACGATAGGAGGACCCCACTAGTTTTGCTGTAATGACAAGTATGTCCATGATTCATTAATTAGAATTTAGAACCAAACTAAATATCTTGTTGATAGTTTCCATACTTTTTTTACTGTTGCTGATCAAAAGTTGTATATAGAAGCCAAAAATAAATCAAAAGTATATGAATTGGAGACCTTTTTACTCTTACAAAAAAAAATTTAGAATTTACTTTACGTAAAAGAATATAATACTCACTTTTTACTTTAGTAAATCTATACCTAAAAGGGTCAAATTCACAACCACGTAAGTATATTCTAGTAATATAAATATTTTACGGTAGATATATTCTAGAAGAAATTAAAGAATTAATATGTTGAATATTATAATTTACCTTAGTCAAGTATTATTAGAAACTTGAGCAATCATTTTATCTTAGTTATGCTTATGTATTATTTTTTCATTAATATTCTCATAATGAACACATTTTTTAGCAAAAAGAATGAAAACATTTTTTATTGCCCGTAAATCTATATGCATATTTTATACAAAATACAGTAGTATAAATCATATATGTACTATTTCAAGCTCTAAAAGGGTGCGTCGCTCTCTAATTCCTATTAAGATCCGTCACCGTGTGTATGCACATATTTAAGATTTTTTTTTGACATAAAGAATGATGTCAGCACCACAAAAATCAAATCCAAAATGTTACGATTATTTTCTAATATTAGAACCATTACACTAAAATAATAATGGGATTTTAGTTGAATTTTGTTTCTGCTCTCAATTCCTTAGCCCTCTATTTCGAAATTCTTTCTTGATATCACACAAATCTTATGAGAATTTCTGATAATTAACTTCATATAATTTAACATATATTAATTAAGATTCTTTTGCAGAAAAATAATATTCAGGATTTTATTAATTAATAGGGTTCCAATGAGATGCTACCAAGATTGGATTTTTTGGACAAAGAGGGGCAGTTTGGTAAACACAAAAATCCTCTCTGATAGTTATTCTTTCATGACAGCTTTCTCAGTACAGATCTCCTGTGTTTAGCATCTCTCTCTCTCTCTCAAACTCCACTAAATAAAGAGATAATTAAATTAAATAAAAATAAGGTACCAATCCCAATCTCGTTGCCATTTTCTCTTCATTTTTCCTTTATTTACTTAATCAATAGAATACAGAGAGCTGACATTGACAGTGGCAGATCAAAAAAGAGATAAAAAAGTAAAAAAAAAAAAAAATGCTTGCTTCTTTCTTTCACTCTTACTTTCTATAAAACCAATTATTTGTACCCCTCAAAAGCTAGATTTTTTTGTTGGAGGATTCTAACTTGGAAAAAGTGTAGGGTCTTTCTCCTTTCCTCTTCATCCTATATTCCTATACAGGTGAAATTGATTTGAAATTTCATTTTCTTTAATTTTATAATATCTCTGTTGGGTTTTTCTAATTCCGAAAATGATTAATTCTTTGTTGGTTTTAGTGATTAAAGGTTTTGACGTGAGATGATTACAATTATGGAAAGAGAAATAATTGATTTGAATCTTAATTGCTCGCCATGGATTAGTAATGCCTCAATTAAGGAGGAAATAAAGCAAGCGATGATCAATCATGAAATTACTTTTAAAGAACAGGTTCGTGCAAAATTTCTTCCCATCTTTTTGTTTCAATTAAAATATAATTTTAACGCATTTGTGACTTGGTATATTCTACTATTTCAGCTGACTGAACTACATAGACTCTATTGGACCCAAAAGAATCTTATGCACGGTCTTTCTACTCAAACTTCTTATAATAAATCAATAGAGGTATTTAAAAAAGATCAGTTCGTTCTTTCATTTCATTTTTTCTATGCATTTAGTGCTAATATGATTTAATTACAAACTCATGCAGCTCAAATCTAATTATTCACACGAGTACCAAATGCCATTACAATGGAATTCAAATTCAAATTCCAATTCCAATTCAGACACAAAGAATAATTATTTATCCAATTGTACAAATTGGGTGAGAAATGATTTTGGAATTGGAGAGAGTAGTTACGCTACTACTAATCAAAAGGGTAAAAATGTCCGAAATTTAATCGATTTGGGGAAAAAACCGATTAATTTGGAGTCCGATCAAGAAGAAGAAGAAGAGGTGGTCTGTCTCTCTAAATATGAAATTGGAAAATGTTGGGCCGATTCAAAATTGGATTATGATTTGAATTTGAAATCTGAATTCTGCACGCAATTTAGTGAGCAGACACAAGAATTCGTTGGACTTGGTATGTTCTTATTTGATTATTTTCTTTTCACACTTTTAGTTTATTTATTTTTATTATTATTTTTGCATGATTAACTTTATAATAATATAGTTTATTGAAGAAATTTCACACCTTTCCAATGAAATTAAGCAAAATTCAACAACAAATGAAAATTGGGTCAAAAAATTCGTTTCTTCATGTTTATGTCATTACTACAATTATATTATCATGTCACTGAATGATATTATAATAATGGTTAAACATTCTCTTACTTGAAAACAATCCTAACATTTCTCACATTAATTGATTTTTGTTTATCCAGATCCAAATACAAACAACACAGCACTAAATCCGCCTCTTGCCAAAACCGACTCAACAGTCTCACAAAAACCGTCATTACAAATCGATCTAAACATAGCTCAAGACGACGAAGATCCAACCGATTACCAATCGCTCAACGGATCTTCAAAAGGCTCTTCAATCACTCGCCGCGCGGATCGCCGCACCGTTTCCCCTGCACCAAATCCCGGTCCCCAAATCCAACCAAATCCGAAAGAAGAAAAACAAATAACCATTGTTGGTAATTTAAATGAAGAAGAAGATACCGTTTCGAGCCATGTGATGAGTGGAGACGAACTGGAGACGGATAGCAATGTTGAGTTCGCAGCCGAAACTCTCCTCTCCATTCGGTCCAAAAAGTCAGAAATCACTCGACTCTCCAGTGATTGTATTTCAGAAGAAGATTCATTTGTGCTTGCCAATCTGAATCTATCAGAGGAAATAAAAGACGACGCGACTTGGAAAAGTATAAATAAGTTTAAAACAGAGAATAGTGATGGAATAAATGAGAATAAGAGTAATAATAGAAGGGTTAGTTTGAGGAGGGGAAGGGGATTGAGGGACTTTCAGAGGGAAGTTTTGCCTGGATTGGTTTCTCTCTCTAGAAATGAGATTTGTGAGGATTTGCACGCGATTGGGTTTGAGGTGAGGAAAAAGAATCGGTATGGGAGGAATTGTGGATGGACTGGTACAAGAGGCGGGAGTAGAAAAACGAGGCGCAAGAGGCGGTGATTGAAGTTTTTATTAGCGTGAAACTGATTAGGGTTTTGTAAATATGAGGTTTGAGCTGATTGTGGGAGAGTGATAATTAGTCGACATATTTGCTGAGAGTGGGATTTATTTTCTTTCATTTATAATTTGGTGGTGGTCGAATTGAGGGGTTTGGTCAATTTGAATTTCTGATACCCAAATTTTCATTAAAATCTCTTTCTTTGATGTTTGATCGCCATGTACTACGTAGTAGGAAAGATCAGAAGGTTTTATTTTTTTTCTTCCGTGCAGACAACTCCATGAATTGCGATAGTCGATGCATGTGTTTGGAATAGAGATTCCAGCTTCTCACCATACCGCTCAGATGAATATGCAATCAAGAAAAGGGTGTTGCATTGTTTCTTGATTGGTGGAACAAAGGACGCAACTTGTGATTGATGGCCCTCTTTTGGTTGGACTATCCGCCGTTAAAAAAAAATTTGAATTAGTAGGCGATGGCTTACTTAGACTTGTATTAATTAAATGAATAAAGTAGTACATCTATAAGAGTTACACAAATTTAGCCCTAAGGAGGATGTATTTCTGCCGTTGAAACTTGAAATTTTGTTGCATACACATGCTGATTTGTACCTTCATGGGTGCCTAGAGTTATGGGTTGTAGGACTGTTAATCATGTTTGCTCCTTAATTCATTCTCGTTTTTTCTCTCCCTCAAACTGAAGCTCCAAACCCTAGCCGCCAACAAACCTTAAAACCTAATCTAGGGGGAGGTGACCCTTTATGGCCGCGGTGTCTCCCCCCGAATCTTCTTCTCCGTTCTTTGCTCTGCTGATATAATTGTGCCTTTGGCCCTGGTTTTTTTTTCCATAAGGTTAAAAATGGTGTCGTCATAGCGAGATAATTAATCGCCACATTTGTTGACAGTTCTAATTTTTAGTGGCGTTTTTTTTTCTTTTTTGTTTGTGGGGGTTTGGTTGACTTGTATTTCCAAATGTGATTTTTTTCGAAATATTGTTATTTTTACTTAGATTTTGAGGAGTTTGATCCCCATTGTAGTATTTTGTCATGCTTCAAATTCATGGGATGACAGTCTGATTTATCTCGCATAAAATTTGCATTAATTTTTAGTCTAAAAAACAATACTAGTTAACAAATACTGTTAACTCTAATTTTTCATCAACTTCAAATTTTCTTGGATAAAAATACCTCTCATCAGAATTAGTTCTTGATTTGTATAGGCTGTATATGCTATTTTGGAAAAAAATATATAAGAATCTTCATATTGTTTTGCAAGAAAATAGCATCTTGCAACATCAGATCCCTTATTTTTATATTTCATTTTGTCCAATCAACAATGAAGTTTTTTTTATTGGAGGATAAATAAAGAACCAAAATATAAATAAAATCACAAGAAAGTAAAGGAAAAATATGATACATTAGATCTTACTTAAAATAAAATAATCTTTACCTTAATTAGAAGAGAAAAATATTTTACAAAATATCAAGTTATAAAATATTCATTCATATAAACGACCTCTCACTGACAGAGTAAGATGTATATAGAAGATAATTATATTATACATATATTGTCAACCAAACAATCGATCTGGACTTTAGATAATATCAATATCAATATATAATACTAAATGCGAATCAAATATCAATGTATGATACTTCTATACATCTAGCATCACTATGCTTTAGATACATCATAGCGACATTTTTGGTTACCAACCCAGTCATAAATATAATTAGGTATACTGTACCATTTGCTTGATTGGCTATAAATACTCCAATAAACATGAACCTAGATTTTGATAGTTATAATAAATAATCCAGTCATATTTTGGTTGAATAGAAGGGGACTATACAAATTTATATTCAGAAAGCCAGTCTATAGTATATACAAATTGAACCTAGATTTTGAAATGAAGTACCAATAATCCATATTTATTGTTGTGAAATATTACCGATATATTTTGTAGTACATAGAAAGTGTGCATCCATTTTCCTTCGCAACTCCAGATCTTCATTCAATACATACATGTTAAAACCTCTAATGATATCTCCTTTATCAACGAAATTAAAATGATTCAACTTTTTAAGTAGCTAAATTAATGCGGAATTTATATGATTAATTGATGGCGCTATAAAGTGCATGCAAACACACTTACTCCAAAAAAAAGATTCAAATTTTCATTCAAATTTATAGAATAGTTGAATGATAAAAGAGTACCTATTCAAATTTTATTTGAAATGAGGAAAGAGTAAGTATTCCTTTTTTTTTTTTTTTTTTTTTTTTTGCAATTGTTTTCGATGAGATAGGATAGTGAATGGTAGAAGAAAGAGTCAAAATAATATTCTTTTAGAACGAGTGAAGAAAGATTCTTATATTAATTTATACCATTCCAACTTTTTGTTAGAACAAAGTTCAATCATTCTTTTACCTCTTATCATCCACACAAGTTCGAAGATTTATTCCACATCTACTACTTCATTGTATTCCACTCTAATAATTGTCATATCTTTTAATAAGCTAAAAAAGAAGCATTAAATAGTTTCTTTTCAGACCACATCCTGGCAAGACAACTGCCAAAATGACTGTCCAACTAACAATATTGGGACCTGAATTCAAGAGAGAAATTATTAGGTGATACAACCCGGAATGGACACAGCAAATTGGAACATGCCAATCTGAATTTGCAGAAAATATTGTTGTTTTCTAAATTAACATTATAACAAGAAAGAATTAAATAATGTTTTCATTTTATAATAGAAAAATTGTTCAGAAATAATGGGTTCCAAAATAAGTTTCATGCTTTAGCTAAAACTTACTAGCTTAGCTTAAGACATCCCTAGTTTCATAGTTTCAGCCAAGGTGATTTACACGATTTTTTCTAAAAATAGGTGACGTGGTATGAGCCAAATCTAAAATAGAAAAATAAAAGTTTCATGTTTTATATTTTATATTTTTAAGGAAAATATGAAAAACCGATGGGCTTAAGCATGACCAAAACGCGACGATATACTGTTCTTTCCGTTTTTCAATATGTTTTTTGTTTTCTATATATTGTTTTCATTTTTTTACATGTATATTATTTATTGCCTTAAAAAATGAATCTTACATATTGCTTGTTTAATTTTATATATCGTTTATTGTCTCTATATACTTTTCAATATACTATTCCGTGCTGTACGACGGAAAAATTCATCATGCAGCATCAGTTCCTGTTTTTAGTACTGGATAGTCGACAATAACTAAGTCATACCAAAATAAAGAGAAAAAAATAGAAATATCATTTTCTCCAGAGTACGAAAAAAATATTTCCAAACTCTTATTGTTCAAAAATGTTATTTTCAAAATTTGGAACATAAAACATCAGTTTTGTTCTTTTATAATTTTGCAGACATAAACCAAGACTCTAATCTCTATATAATAAACCAAATCCTTTCATATGGGTTAACGTCTAAAAGCAACACCACAAACTTGAGCAATCAAGTTGGTTGCACCATCTACTCTTGTCATCTCATTTTCCAACCAACAAACAATCTGATTATTCACATAATTATTACATACAAAACATAATCTAATTAATCGGTGGCATGTAAATGTCGCCACTGAAATCCAGAGTTCTCTTCAATTCGGCATAATTATATATAATTCCGCTAATTTTTTATTTATATTAATTTTAAAATAATAAATTTTGAGCCAAATGCTTACAAAATCTCTGCAACATTTCCTATTCTGAAGATACAATATACCCTAATTTTTCAAGAAACGTCTCTTTCTTTGTAAAATATTTGACAAAAAATACTTTCTTTCTACAAAACTTCCATTGAAATCAACCAAAACCAAACAAATTGGAAATGCACCTGAAACAACATCTTCTCAACTAGCCCGTTGACATTGGCATAATATTTTATCGAAAAACTAAATCATCCCTAAAAGTGAAAATCTTTGTTTGGTTATTAATATAATATAAATTACTAGTGGTAGACAACTTAAATAAAACACCCTATTACAATATTACTTACAGGTTACTGATTACTTACTGGACCCTTTAGAAAAACACAACAATATAATTTTTTTACATAAAAAAAGACCTGCGATCATTTTTTTTTTTGGACATGAATAGAAGTTAAAATGGTGGAGATCTACTAAATTTAGCGCTTAACACTAGTGGTCGTCGCCTTATTTCGAGGAGTTATTTCCCATTTCTGGAGTCTATTGGATGACTCTTTTCTTTTACTGTTTTTCTCTTTGAGTGATTGTTGTTATAATTGGTAACAACCGAACTATGTATGATTTATTTATTTAATTTAATATTTTTTGACAGGCTATTTGTCTGTGATACTAAGAAATAAATAACTTTCTGCCGTCTATGATATTCTTCTGAAGAAAGGAAAACAGAGGCGATCTAATTATGTAAAGCCTGCATGTTACGACATTTCTCTCAAGATCTTATGGCTTGGTTAAATATCATTGTTTCATAGTTTTCTTACTTATTTTAATAATATCTCCCTTCTTTTTCTTCCTATGGAATCAAATCAAATCATATTCTTCCAATGGATAGCATCAGAAAGCAAGATACAAAGAACAGTCAATTTGTTAAAGTTCAGTCATAAGCTTGTTAAAATATGCTCTGCAATTATGGTTTCCAAGGTCAGTCCTGAGTGCAGTATGATCATAATATCACATGTATAATCATAATATCGCATGTATACTTTTAAATTCTTGACCTTCCGTACGGTCTTCCCTTGATTATTTTCAGGAAAGCTCGGAAACCATATGATGGCAAGGAAATGCTTTCTCTTCAACCCAAGACTGCATCAGAAGATCTCTCTTATTTCCTGGATAAGGTAATGTTGCTAGATTATATGCCCTAAAATTGTTATATTAACTTGGCAATTTTGTGATTGGACTCAATAAAGACTAAGATGTCAGTCGTCTCTTTAGAATTTTAAGTTTTAGTATATATATGTATATATATTAATACTATCGTATTTTGTGATAAATTTACAAGTTATATATATTTCTTCTTCTCCAACGATTTGGGTCAAGATCCCTCACCGAACTCGAGTAATCTATAGAGTTTGTACATATAGGGGTGTTTATTATGTTTGATTTATTTGACAATTGAACTAGTCGAATTTGATCAATTTAATTCGGTTAATATAAATTAGTGTTACTTGGTTTTTGGTTGACATTTTGATTTTCATTTGGATGGTGTTTTTCGCCACATATCCACTTATCAAAACTTAGAAATTTTGAATTTCTATTATAGGTTTTTTTTGTTGGATGAAAATACTTCTTTTGTCGCATTCTCAAGTTCTGCGATATTTTATTGAAAGGAATTTTATCCCATTTTCAAGTTCAATCATATTATAATTTAAAAACTTTCTAATTGGGACGGACTCTCTAGTTTCTATTAAAATTCTCTCCTGATTTCATTCCAATTTATCCTAAAAAAAGAAAGAACACTAAATTAACTAAATTATTGCCAATTATCCTCAAGTCCATGCTCGACAGTCTTTGCTTAAGATATAAAAGATTGGGAAATCAAGTCTCATTTGCAACAACTAAAATATAAAAAAAAAATTGAGTCTTCCCTATAAATCAAATAGAAAAATAAGTAGAGGAACTATTCAACTTGTTACCTACTTTGCACAATTATATTATTTTGCTCTCTTCCTTTTTTTCTTGATTGAACCTACTTTTGAAAATAGAAAAAGAAACAAAAGAATGTCTTCAAAGTACAACCAAACATGTCATATATAGTATTAGTCTATTTCCCATGCCATTGCCGTGAGTCTTTCTCTTAGCTGTACCCTGCCTGACTCTGAGTGAGTTATTACGGATAAGCCCTTTCAAACACAAAAAATTACATATGTAAACATCTTATATTTCTTGTATTTGGGAGAGGGAGAACCACCCCAAGCTGATATCGTTTTCTATCAATGATAAGGAAGAAAATATTACAACCAATACTATATAAATAAATGAAAAAAATAAGGAAATTATATCATTAATGAAATGCAAACAGTTATGTTTAGTAAAAAAAAAGTTGAAATATAAATTAAATACTTCTAGATTGTATTTCCATCATTTATGAGATATAAAATTATACGAGTATATTATTAGCGGATTCTTCCTCTCTAAAATACAAAGGAAAATGATAAAATAAAACCTCATTGTTATATTTGTTCAAGTAATTGAATTGGAAGACTTTGCTAAATATGTGATATATAATTTTTTAGTGATTTTAACATCTTAACTTTGAAATGAAATTTAAAGTTTCATTTTCTTGCTTGATGTAGACTTTGAAACTCAAAACGATACTGGACAAGCATACAAGAGGTTATGAATTTAATTTCCACCGCCAGCAAGATTAGGTAGGTTTTTTAGTAGAGATTTAGGAGGGGATTTCGGACTTAGTATGTGCATGTGTAAGCCTATAGACAATGTAAAAAAAATAAAAAATGTCACAATTTATAATCCTATACATGATACTTTCTCTTTCTTTAGGCCATACAGTGTATCCGATGTTTTATTGGGTACAGATGAAATTGTGCAGTTGGACGTGTGCTTTGTTTAAGTAGATGATATGGCAGGTGCTAACCCTAAATTGACAAGCACAAAACAACGATAACAAGTAAACGGCAAACAAACAAAATAATATTGTTGTTGTAGGTTTATGAAAGGTACCTTACAACAAGATGGTATATCAGTATTTTATTCTTTTAGTATTGTTGTAGAATTATTTATTGCATAATAGTCAAACAATATTGTTAGTACTTGGTATCATATTTATTTAATTCGTATCATGTTCATGACTACCTAATCTATCAATATAAATTATAATATATAACGTATCATATAAAAAGAGATTATTAGTAGAAGAGAATGATTATATGTATTATTGTATTGTTTGAATTTTGATGAGTATCCAACTAACTATATCCACAATAAATATTGGAGACTTGGTAAAGAATTATCCAACCTACCTTATAGAACTAACTATATCCATTAATTAACAATTAATGTGGAACAAAAATAAAGTAACTTTTTTCTTTTTTAATTTATTTGTTTTGAAGTAGTACATTTTTTTCAAATTCAAATGAAAAGTGAAAATAATCATCACATTTCTTATCCACTAACATTCATGGGCCCAAAATTTCACCTTCAAACCGCCCAAACATTACTCGTTTAACCTTTACAGCAAAACGTGCCACTACTCTCCAGCCCAATTTAACTGGAGGTATTGCTAATTAACATTACTCGTTTAACCTTTACAGCAAAAGTGCCACTACTCTCCAGCCCATTTTAACTGGAGGCATTGCTATTTTTTTTTTCTTTCTAAAATATAGTCGATTAGACTAGTAAGATTTTTATTTAAAAAATAAAAGTTATTACATAAACTATTTATAATCATCATCTCTTAAAATATAGATTGAAGGTCTATTCCTACTAGCTTTTCATTACCAAACTAAAAAACTAATCCACGGTTTGCACTCGTGGCGTGCTTGTTTGACGACTTTTGTTTTTTCAGTTTCCATCCGCCATCTTTTTTCAGACTTGTATCGCTTGTGAATTATTGTTAGAAATTTAATTTAGTTTTTAGTTTGTTAAAATAATAAGTAAATATTTTTTAATATAAAAAATATTTCAAAATAAAATAGTAAATTGAAGTTTCTGGTAAAAATTATGTAACATCATCTTTGGCTACTGTGATTCTCAAATATCTAGAAAAAATAAATCATGAAATTTCCCGATGAAAGAAAAAGAATAACGTTGAAGATCGACAAACATTCAAACAATAAAGCTATGGAATCGAGTATATGCGTGCAAATTTAAAATGATTAATCTATTTAACTACGAGTTAGATGGCGATTAAATAAAACTTTACAAAGTTGAAGTCCATTATTAGTTTTCAACTCTTTATTAACGAAACCTTAAATTATTCACATAATGTATTAAAGTTTAACAGACCAATGATGCAATATATATTTAAAAAAGTAAATTAAATTATACAGATTAATAATAATGAAATATAGCTATTGAGATTCGAAACAATGCGTAAAATTGAGTCTTTTATATGTTCGTGCTTTTATTTTATTCAAATTTTTTTTTGTGTGTTTTTATAGTGTTGAAAATATCATTTTTAGTAACATACTTTCTGCAGTACATAACTAATTTCACTCTTTCTAACTAATATGCATTGAAATGTCATTCCATTATAGTACGAATCCCTATCTAACTATGAATTATCTCACATTATTATATAAACTATGTTTAATTTTTCTTCTTAATACATTGATTCATTTTTTCTCATAAATATTCATATAAATTAAGCTTTTTTACGAACTGTGTGTTATTAAGGATTGATGTGAAAATTCATTCATGAAATAAAAAAAATTGTACAATTTTTATTTATCTTTATATTTAATTACTCGATTCTGTTAAATTAATTAATACATGAAAATTAGGCATTTTAGATGTATCATGATATGATTCAGGTTCATGATTCCTCCCAAGCATTTTCATGGAGGCTTCCTTTTCTCTAATACTGGAGATTAACCGAATTCACATTTGAGAGAAAAACAGGGGAAATTAAAATACAAGTCAAAAGATGGGCAAAAAGTAGTATCACATTTGCTATATGATCCAACAACTTCTACCATAATATAATTCGTATTTCTGCCAAAGTTTTCATAATTGAATTGGTTAGACATCTTTGATTTTGAGGGGGAAAAAAATTGAATTCGAATTTCAACATGCACTACGCGTATTATATAAAATAAGTGACGTATCATTTTTCTTTACTAATTATCTTTAATATAACCTTCAATTTTTTTTTGTCTTTAATATAAATAGTTTTCTTTTTTTTTGGGGAAAGAAACTCTTAAACTTTGTTTCTAATATTCATCCTAGATCATAGATTCATATATAATTGATTTAGTTCATTGGGTGATATCATTTTTTTTCCAAAAGATCGTCGAGATGGGTTAACCCATACTTTAAGACATAGTTTTCATTAATAAATTAAAAAAAAAGACAAAGTTTAAAGTTCAGGAAATGCAATAATTAGGCAAGAAGCCTAATATAATCATCTTAGAAAATCTAGGCCGATTAGTAAAGAAAAATAGTCCAAAATAAAAGAAAAATCCCTCCTGAAATTTTTTCAGAAGTTAAGTTCATCTTTGATCGTATTGAAAGATTTTATTATATCATCCTTCCAAATCTCATATAAGATGAAAAGAAAAATCAATTTTGAATTCTACGATAGCAAATTGTTTTCATACAAATGGTGGCATTTCGAGCTGATATCCAAAAACTTATCGATTCAAATTTCATTAATATTGAATAATAAAAATAAGATAATAAATTATGCAGTTAATTAAGTATATATAAATTTTGATTTCCGATGTAATTAGTTTGAATTAATCCAACATAATCAACAATAATGTAATTTAGTTTGAATTAATCCAACATAATCAACAATAATTTACCCCTTTTCCACGTAAACCTTTCAATTAATTGTTGGATGATATTTGAAAACAAATACATCTTGCAAATAGATAAATATTTAGGGTTTCTTTACAAAAATGAAAATATTGCTAGAACATAATAACACCTGGACCCAACTTCCTTTCCTGTATCAGAATAAAAACATTTCTCGTCTTTCCCCTCTCATTTAACATTGCCCCCTCCAAAGCGAGAAGAATCCAAAAACTAGAAAGACAAACAAACAAACCACACGAAAATCCAAAACCAGAACCTTCCCACCTCGCCGGAGCTCCAGTTCATGGCGACCGGCTGGGTCCGATCCCTGCATTGCAAATCCAAGGTTCTTGAAGACGTGGCCTACGTTCCTTCACCCAAAAGACCCTCTCAGTCTCAGTCCATCCTCCCTTTATCCTGCTCCAACATCTCCTCACAATCCCTCAACCAATCCGTTCTTTTCTTCCCGAAACACTCCACTTCTTCCCCCTCCAGTAAACAGAAGTCTCGACCGGCTTCAAAACCTCGCCGGAAGAAAAAACCGGTACCCGTTCTGTTTCCGCCCTCTCCGTTGACGCCAACTCTGCCTCCGTCCAGTTCGTTTCTTTCTCTTGCAGAGTTACCAGATGGGCATTCGTCAAGACGAGTAGTGGAGATAATCTTCAACTCTAGCTGGTCGTCTCGAGAAACTGGGGACCTCCAGTTCGCTGGAAAAATCAAGGTGATGTTCCGAGTCCACGCACCAGCACGTACCATCGCTCGTTTCGAGGAATGCAGGGACACGGTACGGTACCGCGAGCGTACCGCAAAGCAAACCGACGTTAGGTGTGCAGCGGATGGAAATGAAATGATGCGGTTCCACTGCCATCCCGGTACCAGCACCGGTACAGAGCCGGTTTACGACGCGAGTGTGGCTGCATGCAGTTTTGTATGGGGAGAGAGGTTGGTCAACGGTGTACGGACATACACCGGGAGTAGGGAAGCACATGATAATGCAGGTGGCGGGTCGGGCACAAAAGCGATGCTGGTTTGCCGAGTCATAGCGGGTCGGGTCGGATCCGGATCAGAACCAGATAGCCAGTGTGACTCGGTTTCAATGGAGAAAGGGGAGCTTCTTGTGTTTGATCAAAGAGCTGTTCTTCCTTGCTTTTTAATTATCTATAAGGTTTAGTCAAATATTGATTGTTAGCTGAAGTGATAATTTGTTGGTTCTTTTTTTTGTTTTGGATTTATTTAGAGTAGATGGTGAAATGCTAACGTTTGTGACTTGTTTGGGGTGAAAGAGATGGATTGGCAATTTGGGTCTGCTTTTGGGATGTTGGTAAAAATGTTGTGTAAACGATCTCATTTTCTGAGTATAGAAATCTTTGTCTTGTTTTTTCTAATCCGTTTTGGGGAGTTGGTAAATATGTTGTGTAAAAGAGATGGTTTGTGGGACTCTCTAGGATATGCCTGCTTAATTTGATTTCAAGAATTAGAAAGGGTATAACCTAAAACATCCAGCTCTATAAAAATGCATAACATTTTATAAAAGAATAAAAAAGCTTAACGGCGTAATAATAAGGGAAATTTACAAAAAATTTCCTATTTTTTCTGAATATTATAAATAACTCCTTGTATTTTCGTTAAGACAAGAGTTATTTATAATAAACGAAAATAAAGAGGATTATTTGTAATATTCAGAAATGATGACAGTGGGATAGGATTACATACAGCGCAAATATTACAACTTACAAGTGAGTAAAACTAAAGAAGTAATATTTGCAAAAAGGCTGCCTTGTCATCATTTTTGTCAAAAAAATATGTATTTTGTATATATTATGACTTCTCATTATTATGCATCAAATTCATGTTATGAAATTAAATAAGAATTTTTACATACTTCACAAAAAGAAATGTCTTTTTCATTACACTACATAACATGAATATTGAACCAATGATTAACTATATATTAAAAACAAAACATTACATATCATTTGTATATCAATTCATAACTAACCCAATGATTTGTTATGGATATTAAAAATAGTTTCATATATACAACTTACAAGTGATTTATTAATTATATAGAATATATTATATATTATATATTATATCCTCTTTTAATATCATTAGGTTAGTGTTACTAATTGAGAGTTAATGTAATTAATTTATAATAAAATAGGTTCATGTGGTACAGCTTGTAGGTACAGTAGGTAGAGTGTTGGGGGCAGTAGACATTAATAGGAGAAATTATGGCTTAATAAAAGATGCATTCATGGTGTTCCAACTCAACGAACTCATTTTGAACATTAAAATACAATTTATTGGTGGATAACTTTATTTAAAATATTAAAATTTATTACTTTTGGATCATATTTTGGTACTTTTTATGAATGGACTCTGAATTATTTTTAAATGAAATATTCAAAATCTTAATTTTATTGTTTGTTGTAAATTGAAATTTTTAAATGTTAAGTTACTTTATCTTAAATTGTGTATTTTAAAATTTCAAAATTATCAAAATAGCCTACCGGGCAAAGTTATTCCCAAACTAATCTAAGGCATTTAAATAAATCTCTTCAACTCGGCTAGTTAATCTGATATTTAAAATAAATATCAATTTCTCGAATAAAATAATCTGATTTATTCAAAATCTCTTCAACTCGGCTAGTTGGATAATTAAAAATGAAATATTTTGGAGGTCTTTAAAATGCCTCCAAAATTTTGAAGGCATTTCAAATGCTTCATATTTTAGACCATCGCATACTCTTCGGTCAAATTTTGTTCCCTTCCGAATGTCCTCCAAATATCAATTTTTTTTTATACCGTCTCATTTCTATTTCTCTCCGGATAACGTTAATGACGGTTTAATTCTAGTTACTTAATGTAACTTTTAAATAAACTTATGATAATATATGTATAATTAATGTCTCTAATGATTAAGAAGTCCATAATATTATTTAATATAGATATGTTTTAAAACATCCTACAACATAAAATAACACAACTTTAAAATATTTTAATATTACAAAGCTAATACATAAAATATAAATATGATTTAAGTGGTTCTTTTCCTAGAGCGCAAACAGTCACATAGTGGCGTAGTAGGATCGTTTTCAACAATTGGTGACAAAGAAGAAACACCTTCTTGATTAGAATGCGGATAATCTGAACGGTACATGAGATCAAGATGAAAAATTAAGGTCTAGATCGGTCATCCCATATGAGATATCTGTAGTGAAACTATCATGAGTTCTTTGATTAAGTAAATTCATGGTTTCTTCTCCCAGCGGGAACAAGATTTGACCGAAGAGTACGGGATGGTCTAAAATATGAAGGTATTTGAAATGCCTTCAAAATTTTTAAGGCGTTTGAAAGGCCTCCAAAATTCTCAAGGCATTTCAAAGGCCTCCAAAATATTTCATTTTTAATTACCCTACCAGCCGAGTTGAAGAGATTTTGAATAAATCGAATTATTTTATTCGATAATGGAGACATTTGAAATGTCTTATACTAGTTTGGGAGTAACTTTGCCCATTGGATTATTTTTATAATCTTGATAAATTTTTGATCTAGTATCAGAATCTTCTCTATTTTAAAAGTAACTAGCATAACACACGCGCTTTGCACGAATTATCTATTATCTTTTAATGAAAGCAATATTATAAACCCTAGATGTAAATATTTACCTTAATTGCAAAATATAGACATTAAATCTTTGGGTGCTGCTATCAAAAGAGCTAACTTTGCTTAACTAAAAGCAATTTTAAAAAATTTACAACAAATACCAGTTATATCCCTTACTAATGACCTCTTCTATTTATTACTTTATTTATTAACTATAATCTCTTTCTCAATATACACTAATTTTATTAACCAAATCAATTAAAATCTTTTACCTTGTGGCTAGATCCACCTCAAGTAAAGGTTCAATTGTTTTTTTTAATCTTTGACATACGGAAACACAAAATGAGCCCCTCATCCACCCTATGATTTTAGGTCTCTTAGCCTTTAACTCTACACCATGAAAATAATCAGTGATGAAAATAAGAAAATTAATATTAATTTACGCCTCAATAATTGATGTGCTCTTAATTGTTTATTTATCTTTCTATCGAATTATTTTTCATATATTATTGAATGGCACCTGTGACGTGTTTGGATGAAGAAAAAAAAATTGTGCTAAGTGAATGAATTAATTTTAGATTATTGTTATGTATGACTAAATGACTCAAAAAATAAGTTGTTCCATTTTATTTTGTTTTCTAGGTTAACTTTAATAAATGACTTAAATTTTTTTTAATATATGTTCAATAAATTTTTGTAGTTTGGTTAGTTACTTTAAAAGAAAATAAAAAAACTATAAAGATATATGAGGATGACACACATATAAAAATAAACAAAATAATGCAAAAAAAAAAAAAAAAACAAATAGAAAGTGAAAGTCCACGAGGAGACAAAAATCATAGAGGGGATGAGAAACTAATTTTGTGTTTTCATATATGAAAGATTTCAATTAATTTAGTTAATAATTAATGTATATTAAGAAAGCGATTATAGTCAATAAACAAAGTAATAAATAAAAGACATCATTAATAAGGGGTTTAACTGATATTTGTTATAAAAAAATTTAAATTGCTCTTAGTTAAACAAGGTTAGCTCTTTTGATAGCACCATCAAATCTTTTTACAAACACAATGATATAAATGTAAATATATTTTACTTAACAAAATTATACAGAACTCTAGTTAACTACAATCTACATAATAGTATACACTATAACAACAATAAAATCTGAATTCTGTTACATTTCAAAGTATTGGAATATATAGTAACCATATCACGTTTAGATTCAGAATGAAACTGTACTGTAGTACGAAAACCTTGACGGACTAATCAAAACCCACCATGAGCCACCCTTTTAATGCTAAACCGTCAATTTAAGCAAAACTTTGAAGAAGAAATGGAGATTTGCGTTGTCAAATCGATCATCATTTATTTTGAGCTGAAACTAAATAAATACAATAAAATAAATTAAATTAAAGTTACATAAAGAAGTAAACAAATAAATAAATATAATTCTATTATTTTTATGAAATTATTTCCCATCTCAATCTATTCAAATTTTAGAGATTGTTATTACTAGGAAATGAATGCATGAATTAAGGCTGGAATATGAAGAGGAGTCCTCTCCAGTGGCAAAAATTGTTAAGGATTTTGATAAGATCATAAGGTACTTTTTTTCTATTTCTCTCTCAACCATTGAAATACACACTTTCAGATCAATTATTAACCACTATGTAACTAAACAATTTGTAAATCCTTATTTTAAGAAAATAAAATTTGCGTACCTGACTGTATATACATGGCTAAGGGTATGATTCTAGACCTCGAAAGGACAACATGAAGTGAGAATATTGAAAAAAAAATTACATGGAGAAATTTTCCTCATCTAAACTCTTTACGAATAATACGGGTTGTGTATGCTATAGAAGTACTACTTGCTGGTACAAAAGATGATGAAATCATTGGCAGAACATGAGCCGAATTCACAACTCAATACCAAATTGAGGCAAATACTATAACGAACTAATGCTTAAAACCAAAAGTATGGTACATTTATTGCTTAATTACATAGATAAGAAAAAAAATTAAAACAACAAATCTAGTCACATACCTTGATATTAGACAATTGAGTCGTGTACCAGGAGGACCCTTCCAACCGCTCAAGTTTTCTTTCACATCTCCTCAATAGATGGCCAGTTGAAACAAAATTTCTCATCTACATTGCTCCCGAACTTGGATGGAACAACAGATTTGATTCCACTCAAAAGAAATCTTTTCACAGGACTCGTGATTCTATATGGTGTCACTGCCTCTTATTTTCAAACTTGACTTGATTTCTAAACCAAAAAAGGGCAATTCATTTTATCACCTGATATAATGATTAAAATCTTCAAAACCAAAACTTAGTTACCCAAAATTAGGAACAGAGGAAGTTAGAAATTATATGTTCAAACAAACTTATTTTTATTCTTTCTTTATTTAAAAGTTCCGAGTCCGACCTTGTAACTAAATTATCTGCCACGTCACAAAGCATAATCCTGATGTTGTCATGAAGGGATCTAACAGGACTGTATATAACAAATCAATTCATGTATAAAAATCAATATTTTAAGTAATTATTTTGATATATTTTTTATGAGAAACTTATATTTGGTTCTTTTTAGCTTAGTCAAGCTTCATGTATATTGTTTCTCATTTGTGCCTGTAAGGTGTTTGATGAAATTTTTTGCCATTATTTTAATAAATTTGTGTGGGCACTTACGAAGAGAAGCTTTCTTTCCCAATACTTCGAAACTCTTTCTTCTCCATGTACACTACAGAGGAATAATCACATTAATTAAATCACAAACGCAACATGAAAATTGACCAAAGAAACAAAATCAAGCCAAAAAGGGAAATTGGTGTACCTTTGAGAAAATGAGGAATGCCGATAGATTCTTGTAATGCTGCATCCATCCAATCAACTGAAACTTGTTTGGTTGACTTCTAATTAGTAATATTCAGAGAGTAATGAAAAATAAAATAGAAGTTCTGCAACATGGATATTGGTTTTTTTATTTATGTCAAAATTAAGCTTATTAAGCTTGAACTATCATTCATTATCAATCCTCAATTTAACTATTTCGGTGTATCATCATGAAATCCTCAATTTACCAAGGTATGAAATAATTTAGCCCCAATTCCATCCAATTTGACCTGAATTTACACTTAAATACCTTAGATACAATTCTAATCGAAAAACAACAATTCAATTCTAACCAACCTTGTGTTATTTTGTGCAACTCAAGAGTAAATTATGTCTCATTTCAATCTCAATTTTACATAGAAGGAAAATAGAAAATAAAAAAGGTCGAATCAGAAAGGTCCCATATGGTGCTGGTATAGTAAGAATCTTCCAAATGAAAATCCAGCAGCATCTTTTTTATACAAATTTGTTTCATTATGATTACTGTATTCAAAATAAAAAGATGTATGTTTCTCATACCAAATTTGAAAATAACAGCTATTTTATCTCACTCGTTTGAAAATACTCATTGGCATCTTGACATTCATGCTAGTGGATATGACTGCTTGTAGTAATGGAGGCGGACCAATGAACTTGCAGTCCACGGTGTTGCTAAACCAGTGTTGCTTGGATGAAATCACGACAGACGACGACCGTCAGATCCAGATAACAGTACAGATAGACGCCGGACGGGCTTGAGGATCAAGAGAGAGATCTTGGTATCTTGTTGCGAGACGATGTTGTAGCTCTTTTCAGGTTAGGGCTTCCCAAATCGCGTTTTTCGGGTTAGAAAAGAGAGTGGGCGATAGAGAGAGACAACTAGTGAAGAGGGAGAGGGAGCGAGTGAGAACGCCAGCGAGTGGAGAGGGAGAGGGAGGGAGAAGGAGCGAGTGAGAGAGTCGGCGAGTGAGGGAGAGGAGAGAATGAGTGAGGGAGGGAGGCGAACAGATAATCTGAACACGTGGAGTTCTATTTGACACTTGTTTCATCTGTTAAAATTTTTAATCTAAGGCTGAAATTAAATTTGATAAGTAAAAATTTTAAATCTAATGGATCAAATTAAAAGGGTGACGTGGAAGCACAGTAAAAGAGTAAATCTTTTAGAATTTAAATCTATTATCAATATCAATGTTGATTTGTACTGATTTTTAGTTAGATTCTTTTTGGATTCAACTTAAGTTAGATTCTTATTGGAATTTTTTTGCAAAATAACACTTTTTTTGAACAATAATTAATCAGATAGCACTATTTTACAAATAATTGGGTATCTAGCACTTCCGCCAGAGGATCTGGCGGAACTAGTGATTTTTTAATTTTTGTTGATCCTGGCCATTTGAAATTCTTAAACATGCTTAATTAAAAAGCCAGTTCCGCCAGAAGCTCTGGCGGAACTGAATAAAATTTATTTTTTCAGGTAAAACTCGTAATTTAGAAGGCCAATTAGCTCAAAAAATTATGAATTCAGAAGTTCCGCCAGGAACTCTGGCGGAACCAGAAGTTCCGCTAGACCCTCTGGCGGAACCTATTATTTTATATTTGTTTGCCTCTAAACAGCCATGAAAATTTAGCAAAAAAAAAAAAAAAAAAAAACTGTTCATAGTTCCGCCAGACCCTCTGTTACGTAACTTGATTTAGCATCCGATTCATTTTTGTTCGAATTCGATCCATTTTCATCCGAACCTGATTCACATTTGTCCAAATTTACTTCACTCTCATCTAAATCCAGTTCACAATCAACCGAATCTGATTCTTCATAATTACTTCTAATTTTATTAGAAGAACAAATAGTATTCTTGATAATGTTAGCGCGCAACTCATCAAGTTTTTACATGACTTTTTTGAAGATTTTGTCGCTCTCGTATCCGCCTTTTTACATTTATATCTCTCAATCACTTGTATCTCTCAAGTTAAAAGAGAAAGTTTGTTCACTAACACCACAACAGGCGTAATAAACACAATCTTTATCTTTACGAATAATTAGTTGATTACAATTATTTTCACAAGTATAAAAACATTGAATTGTTTTACACAAAAAAAGATCATAATACACTTGCCTTATAACACATTCTTTTCCACACCTATATGCGAGGGTTTTGTACTTTCAGGATCAACAATATCATGTAAGTACTCTATTTCAACATACATTCTTCCCTTTTTTGTCGGTTGGAAAAGTTGGTTCAAGTGAGAGAGACAGGACGGCTCGAACCTCGAATTCTTACTTATCGAAGTGCTCAGCGGCTTGGCGTGATTTAGGTATGAAGAATCGTCGTCTTTGATACCAATTGTCACGAATCGGATTGGTTCGTAACTTGATTTAGCATCGGATTAGCGTATTTGGGTCGAAACTAGGGTTTAAAATGGAATTGTGGATATTTTTGTGTTTAAGAGCAAAATGGATGCAAACTCACAAGGAGTATTAAGAGACAAAAAAGAAACAATACTCTATTCAAATTAACATTACAAATCATTTCCCCTTGCATATCATCTTTTTCCTCTATTTATAGAGATACACAATAACCAATTAAGTAACTCCAAATAACTACATGCTAACCACTTACATAATTACACACTAACACTAAATAACCATATAATAACTACTTTGACTGTAATTCCTAAACATACGAAAAATGTACCCAAAATACCTGCCTTAATTTCTTACTTGACTCATAATGGACACATCTAATTATCTCCATATTTAATACTCTCTAATATTACTAGAGTTGTAACATTACTCCCCCTTTTAAAGATCCTTGTCCTCAAGGATCAAATAAAAATAAATACAACCATTAAGAGAAAAACATAATATTTAGTTTAGGCGGTGGTCTTTTCGTCACAATCGAAACCATCACCCACAACAAATTTATATCCCTCTTTATATTATGTTTAGGTGGTGGCCCTTTCATTGCAACTCCTCCCGCAACCAACAAGTACGGTGCCGCATTGATTAAAAACAATCTCCATCCTTCGAGAGTTACCCCAAACGAAACACACAAATACCCTCCAATACATGAAACCTTAAATAATTTCTAGTCTTCATTGGAATTTAGGATCCGCCCTTTAATTTCTTTCGAAATTAAATATGGATCGAAATATATCCTATCCCTTAACCACGCCAAACCGGACTCAAGCACTTTTGATAAGAATACATTTTCACATTCCACCACTACCTCTGATCCACACTTGTCCGCATTCGATACATGCATGCTTGTTCAAATTCGATCCATTGTCATCCGAATCCGATTCGCACTTGTCCAAATTTATATCGCTCTCATCTAATCCAGTTCACACTAGACCGAATCTGATTTTTCATAATTACTTCTAATTTTATTAGAAGAACAAATAGTATTCTTGGTAATATCAGCGCACAATTCATCAATTTTTTGCATGATTTTTTTGAAGATTTTTCTCTCTCGTTGTCGGCCTTCTTACGTTTATATCTCTCAATCACTTGTATCTCTCAAGTTCACCAAGACAAAGTTCGGTCACTAATACCACAATGGGCATAATAACCTCAATCTTTATCTTTATGAATAATTAGTTGATTTACAATTATTCCCACAAGTATAAATACATTGGGTCGTTTCACACAAAAATCAATCATAATACACTTGCCTTATAACGCATTCTTTTCGCACCTATGCGAGGGTTTTGTACTTTCAAGATCAACAATATCAAGTTTTTCTCTTTTTCTCACTCTCTAAAATGGATTTCTTATTTTGAATGTGTATCTAACTCCCCACAAAACTTCTTATTTTATAATGTAGAGAATTCTCATTTTCAAGACACAGCTAAATGCATCAATTTAATTCACATTATCTCCAACGCAACTTCATGGTCTCCAATGCAAGACCATGATAAATTCTTAGGATCTTCTTAGCATATTTTCTAAGGATACATGCACCATCTTGGTTTGTGCACCAAGTTTTGACCTCCCAATTAACGGAGGAATTCAACAAAATCTCCCCCTTCCGACTTAATTGGGTGACACCATCACACTGGCTCCCTTACAACAATCTTCAAACTTCTTGGTAGAAACACTTTTGGTCATCGTAGCAGACCAATTCTTATCGGTGTGAATTTTATCAACTTGCAAATATTTTTCTTCAATGATGTCTCGAATCAAATAATATCGAGTGTCGATGTGATTTGTGTGGTAATGTAAACTAGCATTCCGTACTAGGTGGATGGCACTTTGATTATCTCCATACAAGATGTTGATGGGTGTGTATAGAGATAAATATCAAGTCCTTACAACCTCCCGTTATAGCAAGCTGGGGTGTCGATCCACAGGGAGACCAAAGGTGGAGTATCGGACTAAGTTTTGGTGAGTAATCTAACCGAATCTATTGGTTGATTAGTTGAGAGAAAGTAAATTGAAAAGAAAGAAAATAATAATGTAAAAGGGTCCGCGCTCGCAATGTCAGTGCTCACGCGGGGGTGATATGGTATATGCTATGTAGAGAGCAATCTAGGGCTTGGTGGTTTCGTATATCTCTCCAATTATTCCTTTGGGTTGCTTTTCCTTATCCTTCTTGCTACCATTTGTGAGGGGATCCACCCTATTGTCGCGAAGCCGGCCTATGCGGTGAATCATAGTGCTCGCACTCCCGGATAATTGTCCGACCAAGGTGCGGACCCCTTAAGCTCTTTTGCGTTCCTGGCTCCTCTCGTCGGTCCAAGTATTATGATCAAGAGATGTGGCACGCTACACACTTCAAGATGGGAATTAGTAATACACAAATAACATCACAGTAAGTTGCAATATGGATAAACAGAAAATAAATTATTGGAAAACTAGATTGATAAAACTACTAACACCGTTCCCTGGGGTCGGATTTAGTTATAGTACATAATACAATAACTAAAATCAAGATACATAGAGGTTCAGAATGACACACACACTCTCTCTCTCTAATGCTAAGCCCGTAGTCGTGCCTTTTCTCTCTGAATTTGATCCCCCTTTGCCGTCCTGTGAAAGGTCATTTTATAGGGAGGATATCTCTAAATGACAGGGAGTATATTCTGGGATCCTTGCAAATTTTTGTGCCATTAACTCTTGATTGATCCATCTTGATATTCTCCTTTCCGACCGCGCCTTGATTGGCGTTACTAGATTTTCCCCTTTGAACGTCAATCAATCAGTTCATGATTTCAGGCTTGGTGTCTTCTTCCTTGTTTGGACATTGTCGAGCCACACCTCTTGAGTTCTGAGTCCTTTTCATCCATCCTACCTAGTCGAGTGATATCGCACCTACGGGTGGGATCGCAGTGCGATAGTTGTTCCAATTGCGCTCCAGACTCCTTGCGCCTTTTTTTGCATCCCTTTTGGTATTTTTGCTACAATTTCCGCAATAACATATGATTGAGGCAGTAACTTGGTTCTTTGACTGGAGCATAAATAAAATACTAAAATAACTAACTAAAGTGCAGAAAGTAAGATACAAGATAGACGGTAAACATCCATACGAATTACCCCTATCACAAGTCATATTTGTCTTGTACATGTCCTAACTCAAATAGGAAATTCTTTATGCACAATATCTCTTTACAAGCTTCAATTGCAGCTACATATTCTGCTTCGATAGTTGACAATGCAATATACTTTTGTAACTTCGACTGCTAAGAAATAGCTCCCCCTACAAAGGTGGTAAATTATCCAGAAGTTGACTTTCTTGAATCAATATCTCCGCCTAGATCGACATTGTTGGGAAACCCGTAGCCATGTACATTACATGCGAAGTGGAACCTACGGGTTCAACCCTCCCTAGGATTGTCGTAAAGGAAATAAATGTATCTCGGATTTTCCTGATCCGGGAGGGAGAAGCGGATGTAGGTTTGAACGAACTTCCATCTTGCTTCTTTCTCCTTCCTGGTTTCTAAAGCTCAACTCTGCGAACCTTCTTGCTCTTCCTAGGGAAAAAGAACTTGATCGCTCGCTAATCTCCTAGGTAAGGAGATCTCTACTCGTATCCACGTCGAACATTGAATAGTCGGAATAACCAGACTCGGCTAGACAAGTCCAGAAATACTTTCAGGAGGGTCTCACAAATTCTCTCTCCCTTTCTTTATATTATAGCCTCCTAGAGGCTCTATGTGTGTGTCTAATAGAGGGGCTTTACCCCTCTATTTATACTAGAGAGGTAGGCAAAGGATTGGTCAATTACCATAACTAAAAATCTAATTCCGTGCCTATTCCGTTGTCGACGGAGTTATTCCGTCGACAACCAAATAAGACTGCATTCCATATGTGAAACCTTGGCTGCGAAGGAATCACTTATTCCGTTCCCAACGGAACCATTCAGTTGGCAACAGAATAAGGCTATTTTTGCACAGTCAAACATCTAATGTTTGATTATTTCCTTCACTAATTTATACATCATATGTATAGCTGTTTTGACAGCATTTCCTTTCCGACTAGATGTTGTTCTATGTGTGACCGTGTAGGTTCCATTTAACGCTCGCAACGATCTTCTAAAGATCATAAGTAATGCGTAACCTCTAGACTGGTGTCATGACTACCCATATTAAATGAAATGATCAGCGATCATAAACCTATCTGAATAGACGTTTGCTTATTCCTTTTGTTCTATGATATACGTCTTAATCACAAGGCACGGTAATATGTCATCCTTGAGTTTGATCAAAGTCTCTTTCCTGATCGAGAATTAGATGAATAAATACAAAATGATATTAACAACACATGTTGGTGCATTTTGAGCATGGCAATGCATTTTCTTCAGTCCTAATTCGTAAGGGGGCCCAGAGATATCTCCCTCTTGACGAGAGGAACAAATTCCATCTTGGTCACTCACATTCCTCGTCATGATTCAGTGCATATCTAACGATGACCCTAATGATCATCCCATTACGGATGACATAGGATCATATTAAAGTATGCAGTTCCACATACATGAATCCATGGTGACCTCAGGTCGTAGGAACAAGCACACTATTCATATGAGAATCACTAATGACATATTCCGTGCATATTCTCATAGTGTGGTCAGTCCAGTACGTGTTCTCTAACACGTACCTATATTCCAGACTTGACATCCCTATGTCCATGATCAGCAGAACATGATCACCTAGTCTGCATATATATGTTGCTTCTTACCTAAAGTATGTTTATCTCTATAAACATCCTACATATCACTTGGGAAAGTTTAAAATGTCATTCGTTGATTCACAGTTCTACTATCAGAATCACGTATTCCGATGACGTGAACCCGAAGTGTCATTCATGGTCGATCTAATATATATAAATATATTAGTTACCCATACACTCAATCATATATGAATTAAATAAATATGTTTTTCATAATCTAATATCTAGTTTAACACTTTGTCCTAGAGCATAATTCCTTCAGGCATCCATGTATCCTTCCAAGATAGTTTTTCCTTTGCCGAAACATAAACACTTCTTTTTGTCATTTCTCGGAGATATCTGAGTATCCACTTTACTGCACCCCAATGCTCTTTTCTTGGATTTGCTGCAAATCTACTCACGACGACAACATCATGTGCAAGATTAGGTTGAGTACAGGTCACTGCATACATAAGACTCCTAGTCGCAGAATGATATGGAACATTCCTCATTTCTTCATGTTCCTTCTTTGTCGTTGAGCTCTGTTTACCGCTCAACTTGAAATGATCTGCGAGTGGTGTAGTTACCGACTTTGCCTTGTGCATGTTGAACCTCTCAAGCACCTACTCAAGATACTTCTCTTGTGATAGGTATATTACCTTCTTCGACATATTTCGAATAATCTCCATCCCAAGAAATTTCTTTGCTGACCATAGACCTTTCATTGCAAAATATTTGCTTAAAGCACCTTTCAGCCCAGTAATTCTCTCAAAATTATTTCCCACTATCAATATATCATCAACCTATAGTAGGAGTATGAGGAGATCTCCTTCATCATATTCCTTTGTAAAAACACAATGTTCGTCTTTAGTCTTTTTGAAACCATGTTCAGTCATGAACGCATCAAACTTTTATACCATTGTCAGGGCACCTTCTTCAATATGTAAAGACTCCTCTTCAATCTACAGACCATGTTTTCTTTGCCTGAAACTTTAAATCCCTCGGCCTGTCCATATATATTTTTGGTGTGTTGTAGGGGTATATAATAAAATAGCTTTCGAAATAACCCGAAATTACTCAGTTTCGATCACAAGTGCATGATCTACACATAGTACTTTGGGTGTCGAATCCACAAGGAGGTGTATTTTATTTTAGTTTTAATAACGAAGTTCGGACAAAATATTGAATGGACTTTTGTTTATAATTTAATGTTAGTAGTATGGCCTAGGTCAATATATTTGAGACCTAAATGTATGGATTGTGTTAAACAAACATTGTATTTATTTCGAGATATTTTATATAATAAATGTGTTTTGGTTATTTTATTCTTATTACTAAAATGAACCTTGAATATGTAATTTAGCTTTGTATCATCAAAGTATGTGATTTTGATAGTAAAACTATAAAATATTATGAATAATATTCTAAAATGTCCCTGATCATTCATAGGATGTTTGTGAGACAAACATACTTTATGATAAGCTATAAATGTCCATCAGTATGTTAGTTGACTGATGGTCACGTTTTACTGATCATGAATAAGAGTTATTAAGTCATTAACGTAAGTATATATTGGAGACCATATATTGGATTAACCCACTGTGAGAATACAACATGGTTCGTGTCATTAGTTATTCTCAGTAAAGAATATATCTGTAATCCTTAGACTTTAGATTATCTCAGTTTCCTACATGAGAAATTTTATACTTTAATATAATCTAACATCGTCTTTAACTGGGCGGTCATAAAGATTATAATTAGGTATATAGTGAATTATGCGGAGGAAAGAGTTTAATTAAGATAGGATTTGTTCCTCTCATAAATTGAGAGAGATATCTTTAGGCCTCTTGATGATTTGATTGAAGAAACGCAAGGCCTTGCTGGAGTGAATTAATAAGGAGTTATTAATATCATTTCATGTTCAATCAAATTCGGTGTCAAGCAATATTTATCGACCAATGTAAGGTTGACACATACCATGCCATATGGACGATATAGATATTGTGTAACAAAGGGATACAATGCATGGACATAAATTAGGTTTGATCGAATCATCTACACTTGCTTAATTTAGGTAATTATGATGTTTTGCTAGAGGCCGCTCATGATTTATAATCCGTTGTGATTATTGCCAACATTAAGTAAATCTACAGGGTCACACACAAAGAACAACTATTGAGACGTACACAGAAAAATCATAACTTATGTGATAAGTTATACGAAGAGCTACATAGTCGAGTGACACATCGAATCCTACATCTTATATGATAAGGTGTGTTGCATATATGGTTATATAGTTACCATGAACATAGAATACAAAACTTATGGACTATATAGGAACAAGAGACACCCCAAAATGATTGATAAAGGCATATTATTTTCGTCCAACTTTTGTGAGACAAAAGGAGAGAAAAATCCGAAAATTATTCTCTTGTTATTTCTGTGAGAAAAATGAAGAACGAATACTAGCATGTATCGTTCTTTATCCATTCAAAGGGGTTGTTCGTGTGGATATTGGTAGAGGACGAAGCGAAGTGCAGCGTCTTTATGATTCGGGTTGAAACCGTAGTTTGTTTGGAGAATCGGTTTGAATGATTTGCTTGGAGAATCGGTTTGCTTGGAGATCGCTTGGAGATCGGTTTGTGAGACTGGTTAGGCGAAACATACAAAGAATCGGTTTGGAATCAATTAGAAAAGCGTCAATCAAATTCGCTTTCGATCATCACAGATTAAGCGTAATCCGAAGGTACAAAGTTATGAACTTCTCTTTGATTTAATTGTAATTCACGGATCCTTCTTTTGGGTTTCGAATTCGATTTTGTTTTGTTTTTTATTTTTCCGCTGCGTTATGAACGGTAGAAACCCAACATTTAAATAAAATAAAATAATGATAAATTTGTCGCTTAGTTAGCCGTAGACAAGGTTTTCACGATCCTTGTCCTTGGTAGAAGGAAGTTCTGAAGTTGATAAAAGAAGATTCTAGGGGTCCAACACTTTCATAGTTCTCTGTCTAATCTTTTTTGTCTTTGTTGGTGCTGCTTTTGTCTCTTCTTAGCAGGGGGATTCTGTTTGGGAATTTATAGCTATGTACGTTACATGCACAACGGAACCTATGGATTCAACCTACCCTAGGATCATCATTGAGAGAATAAAAGTATGAGATTAACTATTAAAATTTATACATCGGATCTTCCTGATCCGCGAGACGGAGAACAAATGTAGGTCTGAACGATTCTGACTAGCAACTTTCTCCTTCCTAAAGCTTGACTCCGCAAACCTCCTTGCTCTTCCTAGGGATGAAGAATGATCGCTGTCAAGTTCTCAAGTTAGTGAATCTCTACTCGTATCCACGCGAACTTCAGATAAACTGAATAACCAGACTCAGTTAGACGAGTCCGAAAATACTTTCCGAAATAACCTCACAAAACTCTCTCTCTATTTCTGTATCATGATGGCCTATAAGGCTTTAGAATTGTGTGTCAAATAGAGAGGGACTGCCCTTTTATTTATACAAGAGAGAGATGTGAACGATTGCTCAGTTACCTTAACTGAAAATCCTAAACTGCGCCTATTCCGTTCCCAACGGAACTATTCAGTTGGTAACGGAATAGGTGTTTCCTTAATAGAAAACATGGCAGCCAAGGTTATTACAGTTTTCATATATATTCCATTCTGAACGGAACTATTCCGTTGAGAACGGAACTATTCCGTTGAGAACGGAACTATTCCGATGACAACGGAATATCACTGTTTTGCATAATCAACAATCCAATAGTTGATTATTTTGTTCATCAATTTATACATCATATGTATAACTGTTTTGAGATATTTTTATCCTGTATGAATGGAGTATATTGTGTAACCGTGTAGGTTCCATTTAACGCTGGCAACGATCTTCTAAAGATCGTAAGTCATGAGTAACCTCTAGACTGATGTCATTACTACCCATGTTAAATGAAATGATCAACAATTATAAATCTATCTGAATAGACGTTTGCCTATTCCTTTTGTTCTACGATATATATATATATATATATATATATATATATATATATATATATATATATATATATATATATATATATATATATATATATCTTGATCACAAGGAATGGAAGTATGTCCTCCTTGAGTTTGATCATATTCTCTTTTCTTATCGAGAATTAGACTGAGTAAATACAAAATGATATTAACAACACATGTTAATTCATTTTGAGAATGGCTGTGCATTTTCTTCAGTCCTAGTTCATCAGGGGACCCAGAGATATCTCCCTCTTGACGAGAGAAACAAATCCCATCTTGGTCACTCACATTCCTCGTCGTGATTCAGTACATACCTAATGACGACACTAATGATTATCCCATTATGGATGATGTAGGATCATATTAAAGTATGCAGTTCCACATACATGAATCCATGATGACCTCAGGTCTTAGGAACAAGCATGCTATTCATATGAGAATCACTAATGACATATACCATGCATATTCTCATAGTGTGGTCAGTCCAGTATGTGTTCTCTAACATGTACCTATATTCTAGTCTTGACATCCCTATGTCCATGATCAGTAGAACATGATCATCCAATCTACGAATATACTAGTGTGGATATGTAGTTTCTTATTTGAAGTATGTTTATCTCTATAAACATCATACATATCACTAATGATGGTTTAGAATATCGTTCATTAGTTCACGGTTCTACTATCAGAATCACGCATTCTGATGACGTGAACCCGAAGTATCATTCATGGTTGATATAAAATTTGTAAACGTACATTCATAACTCATACACTCAGATATATAAGAAAAAACCTTTATTGAATAAACAATAATATCTTAATGCATAATCCATTTCCTAGTACAAATACATTTGGCCTAGGGCACTAATCCTACAGATTCTTCCTTCGTGTGATGGGTTTGATATCCGTCTTGCACTCGTTCTCCGTCATTTAGAGGGGCTGTTACTTGTTCTTTTCTTCTTCGGCTCGTCATAGATTTTGGAAAGGCTTGAGAATGAGAAAACTTTCAATTTGGAAGGCTGGGTTGGGTTTTTTTTGGGGGAGAAGAAGCATTTGAGTTTCCTTAAGTGAGGTTTTGAATGGGCTTTAGTTCGATTCATCTGGTCTAGGTGGTCATTGTGCGTGAACACCGTGGTGGCGACTTGTGTGGATGGGCTGTTGCTCAAGTGCATCCCGATAGCTGTAAATCCTTCTCCGATCGCGGTCTCATAGGCCGCGGTCGAGGTTAAATGTGATTTTTTTACGCATTCCCTTGGCCGCAATGTGGGCTTTGGTGCCTATAGTTTTCGAAATAAAGAAATGTAAAGTGATGAAATACAGTTAAAGAAAGGTACTGAAAAGTAAAAATCCTTAGGCTGCCTCCCAAAAGCGCTTGTTTAAGGTCACGAGCCTGACCAATTGTTCTAGCTTCTAGGTTCCATACGGGTTGCGCACATGTTACACATGTCTACCCGTATTCTTATCTTCTGGCGTCGTATCATCAGGCGGTGCCCTTCTCTTTTTTATCTCATAGAGGTCCATGTCGAGCATGTCGTGCTAGGGTCTTCTTTCCGGTGCTGCAGCATCCTCCATTTCCGGTCATACACCCCTGACTCGTCAAAGATCTCCATGTTGAATTCCTGCATTCTAGTGAACCATTCAATGTGTTTCTCCTTTTTGTTCCTTTTCCCTACTAAGTAGCGGAGCTCCAAGAGGTCTATCGGGATGACTGTCTTTCATCCCAGGAATTGTCTCCAAAATCTATCCAAACCGAGTTGTATCGCTAGCATCTCTTTCTCAGCCTTTGTGTATGACTTCTGCTCTCCTGTGAGAACTACGGCGTGACTGACTAATCTCTTACTATTCCTCAGTCCAAGTATTGCCCCTATCGTGTCCTCATTTCACTTATACCATAGTTCAATGATGGTGTTATTGTTGAGGAATCTATAGCCATGTACGTGACATGTGCAGTGGAACCTATGGATTCAACCTTCCCTAGGATCATCGTTAAGGGAATAAAAGTACTAGATTAACTATTAAAATTTATACCTCGAATCTTCCTGATCCGCAAGATGGAGAACGGATGTAGGTCTGAACGATTCCGACTAGCAATCTCCTCCTTCCTGAAGCTTGACTCCGCGAACCTCCATTCGTCTCCTAGGGATGAAGAACAACCTTAAAGTATGCAGTTCCTCATATAGGAATCCATGATGACCTCAGGTAGTAGGAACAAGCATACTATTCATATGGGAATCACTAATGACATATACCATGCATATTCTCATAGTATGGTCAGTCCAATATGTGTTATCTAACACGTACCTATATTCCAGACATGACATCCCTATGTCCATGATCAGCAGAATATCATCATCAAATCTGCGAATATACTAGCGTGGATATGTAGCTTCTTACCTGAAGTATGCTTGTCTCTATAAACATTCTACATATCACTAGGGACGGTTTAGAATGTCATTCGTTGGTTCACAGTTCTACTATCAGAATCACGTATTATGATGACCTGAATCCGAAGTGTCATTCATGGTCGATCTAATATACATAAATATATTAGTCATAAAACTCTTTGATCATATCATAGGCATCCAAAAACCTATCTACTTCCGAATCTTAGGTTTCATTCCTGCTAACATCATCCTGGCTACTTCATCAGAATCATCAATACACTTCTCAAGGACGAAGCGGTCGAAGGCGGTGGATTTGGGATGGGTGTCTCAAGGACGTATAACTTTCCTTCACTCTTGAGAACAATTCTCAGAGTCCTGAACCATTCAAGAAAGTTTGTGTCATTGAGCTTATCCTTCTCAAAGATAGATCGCAAGTCCGTAAATTTTGAACTCATTCTACAAGTTTAATATGTATAGTTTATTATTTAAAATTAGAATTATCCTAATTTTGGTTCATATATTGTACTTCCACTATTTTCTTCAAATAAAACACCTTCAGTAGTATTGATTCGGAAACTTTCAACTGAGTGAAGTTTCATAGTGAGTCAAGATTCGTATTTCAATAAGTATTAAGTGCTCTTTGGCGTAACCCTCAATACTTAACTATTTAGATATGAACACTTCTAATTGTATCATATACAAATCTTGTATTTTACGGAATGAGCATCTTATGCCCCGTGTATAATCCCATCTTGTACCCTGAGCCCAAATTCGATTTGTTTGCGCAGTTAAGTTTAATCATGTATGAGTATTGATGAAATAGAATCCAGCACACTCAGCATTGGCTTGACCCATGCTGGACGTCATTTCCCGCATACCTTCCTTTAAAAAGATAATTCCCCATATGCTCAGCTTTGGCATGACCCACATGGAAGACTGTCTAAGTACCGAGGGCTTCAGTGACATGGGAGGCACTTCCTTACTTAACATTCTGAATGATTTTATTTTTAGATTTATAAATATAAACATCACAAAAAAAAGAAAAATATAGTATGAGCCTTTTCATCATGAGCGATCATGAGGTTCCTAATCCTAGATCTATTCCTAGATTGCAGGTGAATCTTCAACGAACCCTTCGTTGTGTGTACGAAGATCCAATGCCATCTTCTGAATATTGCGTCAAGATCTTTTTATCGTAGTCTTCATATAATATCTATCCTAACAATTATCCTATTGCAAGAAAAATTAAGTACAATTTTTGACAACTCACTAGTTGTCAAAAATTACAACTTTGGACAATTCACAGGTTGCCATAGATATTAAATAATATTACAAGCATTCACACATAAGATTATATCTCAGAACAATCACAGATCTAAGGCTCATACCATATTTACATATTAAATTCCTTGTTTAATAAAAATTAGGGTTTTTGCAAAAATCAGCCTTACTCCATTCTGAATGGAACCAGCGCTGAAAATCTCTAACAGAAAAACTGCCTATTCTGTTCTGAACGGAACAGTTCCGTTCTGAATGGAACATGTACTGAAATTCTGTTATCCATTTATTTTAGTTATGTTTCCAAAACAGATTTCGAAAATTATTTCTCGAAACTCTATAAATCATGATATCCAATATAGTCCTAAAAACTATTTCCGTGATATTTTCAAAATCCTAAAAATTGTACTATAATTTTATAAATTTTAAATATAATCGATGATTATTTCCTTAACGAATGCTTTGATACCACCATTAGGAAACCTGTAGCTATGTATGTTACATGCGCAGCGGCACCTACGGGTTCAACCCTCCCTAGGATCATCGTTATGGGAATAAAAGTACGAGATTAACTATTAAAATTCATACCTCGAATCTTCCTGATCTGCGAGACGGAGAACGGATGTAGGTCTGAATGATTCGGACTAGCAACCTTCTCCTTCCTGAAACTTGACTCCAGGAACCTCCTTGCTCTTCCTAGGGATGAAGAACTTGATCGCTCACTTATCTCCAAAGTACGAGATCTCTACTCATATCAATGCGAACATCAGACACACGGAATTGAAATACTTTCCAAAATTACTTCTAAACTCTCTCTCTCTCTATATATTTTTGTATAAGACGGTCTTTAAGGCTTGAGAATTGTCTATCTAATAGAGAGGGGCTGCCTCTCTATTTATACTAGAGAGGAAAGCCAACGATTGCTCAGTTACCATAACTGAAAACCTAGTTTTCTGCGTATATTCCGTTCAGAATGAAATACAGTTTTCAAAAATGCGAAAACCTGGCTACCAAGAAAGTAGCACCTTTCGTTCAGAACGGAAGTGTGCTGTTTTGCACAATCAATCATCTAATGATTGATTATTTCGTTCACCAATTTATACATCTCATGTACAACTATTTTAGGTATTTTCATCCCATACGAATGGAGTTCATTGTGTGACCGTGTAGGTTCCATTTAACGCTGGCAACGATCTTCTAAAGATCGTAATTCATGAGTAACCTCTAGACTGATGCCATGACTACCCATGTTAAATGAAATGATCAGCAATCATAAACCTATATGAATAGACATTTGCTTATTCCCTTTGTTCCACGATATATGTCTTGATCACAAGGCATTGAAGTATTGTAGGATTAGTGCCCTAGGCCAAATGTATTTGTGCTAGGAAATGGATTATGTATTAAGACATTATAATTTATTCAATAAAGCTTGTTTCTTATATATATCTCTGTGTATGGGTTGTGAATGTAAATCTTATATCAACCAAGAATGACACTTCGGGTTCACATCATCAGAATACGTGATTATGATAGTAGAACTTTGAACCAACGAATGACATTCTCAACTGTCCCTGGTGATATGTAGGATGTTTATAGAGATAGACATACTTCAGGTAAGAAGCTACATATCCACTGAAGGAATTATGCCCTAGGCCAAAGTGTTGGACTAGAGATTAGATTATGAGAAACATGTTTATTCAGTTCATATATGAATGAGTGTATGGGTGACTAATATATTTACGTATATTAGGTCGACCATGAATGACACTTCGGGTTCACGTCATCAGAATACGTGATTCTGATAGTAGAACTGTGAACCAACGAATGACATTCAAAACTGTCCCTAGTGATATGTGGGATGTTTATAGAGATAAACATACTTCAAGTAAGAAGCTACATATCCACACTAGTATATTCGCAGACTGGATGATAATGTTATGCTGATCATGGACATAGGGATGTCAAGTCTGGAATATAGGCACGTGTTAGAGAACACGTACTGGACTGACCACACTATGAGAATATGCATGGTATATGTCATTAGTGATTCTCATATGAATAGTGTGCTTGTTCCTATGACCTGAGGTCACCATGTATTCCTGTATGTGGAACTGCACACTTTAATATTATCTTACGTCGTCGTTAACGGAGTGATCATTAGGGTCATCATTAGTTATGCACTGAATCATGCCGAGGAATGTGAGTGACCGAGATGGGATTTGTTCCTCTCGTTAAGAGAGAGCTATCTCTGGGCCCCCTGATGAACTAGGACTGAAGGAAATGCATGGCCATGCTCAAAATGGATTAACATTTGTTGTTAATATCATTTTGTATTTATTCATTCTAATTCTCGATCAGGAAAGAGACTCTGATCAAACTCAAGGATGACATACTTCCATGTCTTGTGATCAAGACATATATCGTAGAACAAAAGGAATAAGCAAATGTCTATTCAAATAGGTTTATGATCGCTGATCATTTCATTTAACATGGGTAGTCATGACACCAGTCTAGAGGTTACTCATGACTTACGATCTTTGGAAGATCGTTGACAGCGTTAAATGGAACCTACAAGGTCACACAAAGAACAACATCTAGTCGGGAAGGAAATGCTCTTAAATGGTTATACATATGATGTATAAATAAGTGAAGGAAATAATCGATCATTGGATGATTGATTTGAATGATTGTGCAAAAATCACCATAGTTCCGTTGGTAAGAGAACAGTTCTGTTGGCAACAGAACTCAATCAATTTCTCGACAGCCAAGGTTTTAGATTAGAAAACCATATTCCGTTGACAACGGAATAGGTCCGTTGAGAACGGATAAGCGTTGTAATTAGGGTTTTAGTTATGGTAACTAAGCAATCCTTCACCTCCCTCTCGAGTATAAATAGAGGGGCAGCCCCCCTCTATTACACATACATTACAAAGCCTCCAGGCTTCCGTAATACAGAGAGAAAGAGAAAGAGCCTCCAGAAAGTATTTCCGGACTCGTCTAGCCGAGTCCGGTTATTCCGATGATTTGAAGTTCGACGTGGATACGAGTAGAGGTCTTCTGCTTTGAAGACTAGCGAGCGATCAGTTTCTTTACCCGAGGAGAAGCAAGGAGTTCGTTCGAGTCGAGCTTTAGGAGCACGAAGGAGAAGGAAGCAAGATAGAAGTTCGTTCAGATCTACATCCGCTTCTCTCTCCCGGATCAGGAAGATCCGAAGTATAAATTTTAATAGCATAATCTTGTACTTTTATTCCCTTAACGATGATCCTAGGGCGGGTTGAACCCATAGGTTCCGCTGCGCATGTAACGTACATGGCTACGGGTTTCCCAACATCCACACTAGTATATTCCCAGACTGGATGATCATGTTCTGCTGATCATGGACATAGGAATGTCAAGTATGGAATATAGGCACGTGTTGGAGAACACGTACTGGACTGACCACACTATGAGAATATGCATGGTATATGTCATTAGTGATTCTCATATGAATAGTGTGCTTGTTCCTACGACCTGAGGTCACCATGGATTCCTGTATGTGGAACTGCATACTTTAATATGATCTTACGTTATCCGTAACGGGATGATTATTAAGGTCATCATTAGGTATGCACTGAATCATGATGAGGAATGTGAGTGACCAAGATAGGATTTGTTTCTCTAGACAAGATGGAGATATCTCTGGCCCCCCTCTGATGAACTTGGACTGACATATTACCGTGCCTTGTGATCAAGACATATATCGTAGAACAACAGGAATAAGCAAATGTCTATTCAGATATGTTTATGATCACTGATCATTTCATCTAACATGAGTAGTCATGACATCAGTCTAGAGGTTACTCATGACTTACGATCTTTAGAAGATCGTTGCCAGCGTTAAATGAAACCTACAGTCACACAATGAACTCCATTCGTATGAGATGAATATGCCCCAAAACCGTTATACATATGATGTACAAATTGGTGAACGAAATAATCAATTATTGGATAATTGATTGAACAAAATAGTGCCATTCCGTTGGCAACGGAATAGTTCCGTTCCCAACGGAATATATGTGGAAACTGTAATAACCTTAGCTGCCAAGTATTCCATTATGGAAATACATATTCCGTTGGCAACGGAATAGGCGCAGATTAGGGTTTTTAGTTATGATAACTGAGCAATCATTCGCCTCTCTCTCTCTAGTATAAATAGAAGGGTAGAGTCTCTCTATTCGATACATAATTCAGAAGGCTTAGAAGCCGTCTATTACACAGAAAAGAGAGAGAAAGTTTTGAGAGATTTTCGGAAAGTATTTCCGGACTTGTCTAGCCAAGTCCGGTTATTCCGTACGTCTGAAGTTCGCGTGGACATGAGTAGAGGTTTTTTATCTTGAGAACTTGCGAGCGATTGATCTTCATCCTTAGGAGAAGCAAGGAAGTCACGAGTCGAGCTTCAGGAAGGAGAATGCTGCAAATCAGAAGAGTTCAGACCTACATTCGTTCTTCGTCTCGCGGATCAGGAAGATCCGAGGTATAAATTTTAATAGTTAATCTCGTACTTTTATTCCCTTAACGTAGATCCTAGGGCGGGTTAAATCCATAAGTTCCGCTGCGCATGTAACGTACATGGCTATGGATTTCCCAACAAGTATGTCATCCTTGAGTTTGATTAAAGGCTCTTTCCTGATCGAGAATTAGACCGAACGAATACAAAATAATATTAACAACACATTTTAATCTACTTTGAGCATGGCCATGCATTTCTTTCAGTCCTAGTTCATCAAGGGGCCTAGAGATATCTCCCTCTTGAAGAGAGTAACAAATCCCATCTTGGTCACTCACATTCCTCATCATGATTCAGTGCATACCTAACGATGACCCTAATGATCATCCCGTTACGGATGATGTAGGATCATATTAAAGTATGCAATTCCACATGCAGGAATTCATGGTGATCTCAGGTCGTAGGAACAAGCACACTACTCATATGGGAATCACTAATGACATGTACCATGCATATTTTCATAGTGTGGCCAGTCCAGTAAGTGTTCTCTAACACGTATCTATATTTCAGACTTGACATCCCTATGTCCATGATCAGCATAACATGATCATCCAATCTGCGAATATACTAGTGTGGATATGTAGCTTCTTACCTGACGTATATTTATATCTATAAACATTCTACATATCACTAGGGACGGTTTAGAATGTCATTCGTTGGTTCACAGTTCTACTATCAAAATCACGTATTCTGATGACATGAACCCGAAATGTCATTCATGGTCGATCTAATATATGTAAATATATTAGTGACCCATACACTCATTCATATATGAACTTAATAAACATGTTTCTCATAATCTAATATTTAGTCCAACACTTTGGCCTAGGATATAATTCCTTCAGGATGCACCCCATATATGTCATCATGTCAACATCACCAACTCCAACTATATTGCTGATCCATTGATTCCCCTATTTGACTTTATCAAAATCACTGCTTCGATAGGATGAGAATACCTCCTTGTGCGGTAGAGGCATCAAAATCAACCATCCATGAACATTCACCTTACACAATGTTCAATTACGCCTCACGACACATCAAGGCACCTCCTTGTTTGTCGTTATTATGATGGTTGTCTCCTTCGTCTCTTCTTTTCTCCACTCGGCTCGATCGGTTTTGACACCTCCAGCCCTGGTCTGTCTTGTAGATTCTACATTCTGCTTTCTTGTGAACCGGCTTTCCACAATAGTAGCAGCTCCAATTTTGGACGATTTGGATCTCCATTTTGATTTATCACCACAGCTTGCGTCTTTGAACCGACTTTCACTCCTTCATCAGCTAACGATATTTGAATCAAACTACCCGTAAGTACTTTTCTCCTTCCTCCAGACTCTTCACTCATCAAGTTATTAGTGATGGAATCCATACTTCACTTGCCATCGGGAGCTGAATTACCAAGAGACACCACCAAAGTATCCCAATTGTCTGGTAGTGAACTGATAAGCAACAAGACTTATATTTCATCATCTATTGTTATATCAGCTTTGACTAACTGATTGACAAGACCCTTGAAGGTAATCAGGTGCTCAATTATACTTTTGTCAGACCCTTGAAGGTAATTAGGTGCTCAATTATACTTTCGTCATAGCTTCATAAGATGTCTTCTTTTGAATCATTGATTCAAGATTCGTTCATAACTCATAGGCATTAGTAAAGGTCAATACGTGCTCCAACAAACTTTTATTGATATACTTACGTATCGTGCCCACAACTTTTCGATTCCAGAGGGTCCAATATTCATCTTTCCTCCATCTGGCATCGTCTGATGAAGGATCGGATTGTACAAATCTTTCCGGTACAAATGGTCCACCATCATCGGCTTCTAATATGAATAATTATCAGCCGTAATTTTAAAAATATTGCTATCTCCTTTAATCTGAAATTAGGCAATGATAACAAAGCTCTGATACCACTATTATGTAAATTTGCGGAATTGATCTTGTCGGTTTGATTCAGAAATAAGCAACAAAAAAAGAACACAAGATTTTTATGTGGTTTGGCCAAATATGGCTAAGTCCATAAACTTCTACTATATAAGGATGGTTATAATATTTCTTCACATCAAGGGTGAATTACAACTCAACACAACACACTCAAGCTTCACTCTTTTTCACACTCTCTAAAATGGATTTCTTCTATTGAATGTGTATTTAACTTTCCACAAAATTTCTCATTTTATAATGTACAAGATTCCATTTTAAGATGCAACTAAATGCATCAATTTAATTCGCATTATCTCCAATTCAACCTCATGGTCTTCAATGTGAGACCATGGTATATTTACGATCTTCTTGGCATATTCTCTAAGGATGTATGCATTGTCTTGATTTGTGCACCAAGGTTTGACCTCCCAATTAATGGAGAAATTCAACAAAAAGGCACTTAAAATAAGCAAATATACCAACTATAAATAACTTTATAATAAACAATCACACGGGCAATTGAGCTCAAAAAAATAATTGTTAATAACACAATAGTTCTCTATATGATTTACGATTAACACAATTTAACATAAAAAAAAGAAGTAATGTAGGTTTTTAATTAATACCACCTTATACAATTATCAGAAAAGTGACATGGGTCACTCGTATTAAGAGCTAAACTAATTCTCATCTCTTTTGGAAATAGAATTTTGGATGGCGAAAATTTAGGATTTATATTGAATATTAGGGTTTTATGTTTATCTGGCCATTCTAGAGTTTAGGAAGAATATTAGGGTTTTAGCTGGAAAAATAGGATTTTAAATTCAGAATTGTTATGGTTTATGACTTAAGTTTTAAGTTTTGTATTTTTTTATTGATACAGATTTAGATATTTTATATCACATTGTATTTTTTATATATTTAATTTTTCTATTTATTTTTATTATTTTTTCACAGTTGTAATCTAGTGTAAAAACTGGTGTATAATAATACCCACCGGTTTCAAATCCGGTGGTAGAATCGCGTATCATGGACACCTTAGCACATGATAAAGGCTGGTTTCGAAACTGGTGGTATCCATGTATTAGCTCGTTTAAACCTGTGGTAGATGCAATTTAAACTGGTGGTAGAAATATTCTTTCTAATAGTGACAACTAGATATGTAGTTCGTAATATTCAACGATTTAGAATCCTTTAAAAAAGAAAAATAAATAGAAACTTGTGACAATGAATTGTGGGTATTCATTTTCATTCTTTTTGGTGAATCATGATTATGTAAGGAACTAATACTGATATATTTATTCTTTATAATTGAAGGTTTGCTGCTAACCACTGATTTGGAGTGATAGTGTTCACTTGAATTTTAATTGGGATACTTGTATTCAGAGAAAATTTATTTCCTTTTTCGTGGCAAAAACTTATGAGAAAATTTGTTTTCAATATCTTTTTCTTGCATATTCCAAGTAGATTGAAGGAATGAATGAACTTTGTAATATTTTAGGCACTATACCAGGCCGGCCTCTTGATTTTCGGGCCTCAAGGCCTATTTTAAAGTCGACCCCTAAAAAATTCTAAATCTCAAACATTCTTTTTTTGCAAATTTATAAATTCCCCTATACCTTCTCTCTTTTATCTCATTTTCATTTTTCATACTCGGATGAAGGCAAGGTGCATCTACATAAAATTAAAAACATAAATTTAATAAAAGAAGATTAAAACTTGAAAAACTAGTAATTTCAACTTTTCATGAAAAAAATACTCTAAAATTAAATAGTACCTACTAAAAACAACAACAACAACAAAAACAACAACAACAATAATAATAATAATAATAATAATAATAATAATAATAATAATAATAATAATAATAATAATAATAATAATAATAATAATAATAATAATAATAATAATAATAATAATAATAATTATTATTATTATTATTATTATTATTATTATTATTATTATTATTATTATTATTATTATTATTATTATTATTATTATTATTATTATTATTATCCAATAATTCTAACGATAAACCAAATATCATTTTGGAAAAAATAATTTTAATTTAGAAGAGATAATTACAATTTAGAAAACATAATTGCTTCAAAACAAATACATTAATTCTAGGAACCTATAAATCCTAAAACTCTATTCATAATTTTGCAACAAAATCAACCTTATTATAATCCTGGTAGCAGAAACCCTAACCATAATTTTCCAATAAAATCAATAAGTAATAACCATAAACATAAGCTAGCATAGCAATCAATTTGATAATAAATCTAATAACTAGTAATTAATCTCTAACAATCAATTTTTCTTCAGTTAATAAATGAAAAAAAAATTATTAGAAAGAAAAGAAATTGAAATTTGCAAATAGCATTTTCAGTTTCTAAAAGAGGGCGGAGAGATGGGGCCCGGTGACTGACTGCGACCTTCACCGGCACCGACGATGAAAACGTGGTGGTTGGTCTGTGGAGGTGGAGAGCAAAAGCGTAGTGGATAAAGAAGGTGATTCAGTTTCCATTGAAGGAAAGAAAAAAAGGAAAAGAAAGAAAGAAAGAAAGAAGGGTCACAGGTCGATTTTGGAGCCATATCGGGTCGGATCGTGTTTATATTAATTCCAAATCAGAATGAATTGGGCTAGGGATGGCTTGGGTTGTTGGTGCATATATATTGAAATATATGAAAATCGAACCTCCAAATTTTCGGACCCAGGCCTGGGCCACTTGGGCCTATAGTTGGAACCGGGCCTGACACTATATATTCTAAGAACTTATGTAGTATTTAAAGCACTATATACCCTAAGAAATTATGGAGTATTTAAGTTGTTATATATTCGATGAACTTATGTAGTGAAGGCATTATATATTAAGAACTTATGTATCAGCACTATGGTATTGACCGTTTATCTATTCAGTGATTCTCAAGAGCTGGACAATCTTTTGTATTTTGTGGGTCATGGAATAACCTTTGATTATGGTATTGATGTTGTTCATTATTTCAAACACGTTTTCGTTGAATCAACAAAACGCAACCAAACCATGCATAAAAAAGTTATAGCGCATTAATGAAGGATTGAATACATTACATTTTGTCGCATGCCAAACCCATAACAATAAAACTACCAGACATTAATCAAAGGTATAAATTCATACAATAAAGTATGAGTTAATAAACCCATTACATTTCATCTCATTGCAAACCCATACAAAAAATATAAATTTATATGAAATAACATGCTTTATTTTGAAAATTTTTTTTAATATTTCTTAAAAAAATATATATTGACACTAAAAAGATATGATACAAATAGTATTTGTGACTATAAAAAATCATATATTCTATCATATATAATGGAAAGAGTAATATATACTAGTAAAAAAGATGTACATAACGGTACATAAAAATATACAAGGACATTAATAAAATATATACGTATATGAAAAATCATGTGAATCCATCCACATGGGTTTCTATATTGTGCATATTAAATATAAATATGTTTATGAGTATGTTCTGAATATGTTTCTATATATTATATATAATTATGTTTCTGAATATGTTTTTGCATATTAGATATAATTATGTCTCCCGTAAATATGTTTCCCAATCAAATTCACATTTGAGATAATTATCAACCACTTTATACTATTTCATTAGAGCTCTCTCTTCTTCACCTTTTTTTTAATTGTACTCTCCTTCACATCTCACATCTTCTCAAAAGTCACAACTACTTTTCTACAATTTTCTCTTACAAGTTACAGCAATGATGAGAATAATTGCTCTTCTGACCAAGACTTTCATATTGCAACATGAACGCTCAGATCAACTAGAGTTCGCAAGTGCATATGAGGATTTTACGTCCTCAAATTCGACTTCATGTAGCAAAAAATCCAAGTTGCTTGAAGATTATGCCTACATCCGATCCATCGATTAGAAATAGTTTGGTCGACAAATTACCGGAGGCACTGAAGCCGTACGCACGTGTAGCTAGGATAGAAAAGTTTATGGGAGCATGGCTAATTGCATGGCCAACATTCTGGTAACAAATCATAAATCTTTTTTCTTACTTTTTGTTTACTCTTCTAAAATATTTTATTATGTTTGATGCACTACTACGAAAAGTGCACTACTACAAAAAGTACAAAAAGTTATATATTTTTGCTTAAAGTTAGTGTTGATTCTGACGCTAGAAGAAGGGAAGAGAGTTTATGATAAAATCATGTGAATCCATCACATGGGCTTCTATGATATGCATATTAGATATAAATATGTTTCGGAATATGTTTATGAATATGTTTCTTCATATTAGATATAAATATCTTTCTGCATATTAGATATAAATATGTTTCTGAATATGTTTCTGCATATTAGATATAAATATGTCTCCAGTAAATATGTTTATGAATCCAATTCACATTTGAGTTAACTATCAACCAGTTCATATTATTTCATCAGAGCTCTCTCCTTCACATCTTTTTTTATTTTAATTGTTCTCTCCTTCACATCTCACATATTGTCAAACGTCAAAACTACTCTTCAACAATTTTCTCTTACAAGTTAGAACAAGGATGAGCATAATTGTTCTTCCAACCAAGGCTTTCATATTGCAACATCAAAGTCAAATTAACTCAAGTTCGCAAGCCCATATGAGGATGCCACGTCCTCAAATTCGACTTCCTATAATAATTCAAGAAAAGATGAAGAATATATATATTAAATAAAGATATTTTTTATCTTTTATCTTGCTCTTGAAATAGTAACAAGATGAAGAGAATTATAAGATATATTGAAAACCAATATCATATCTTATTGTGAATAATCAAACTAATGAGTCGTAAAAGAAGAAAATATATGAAATTTGTCTAAAAAATTACACTCAATTCTCATAAGTAAATGTTGTAAAATAATAATATAAATGAGACTAATACCAGAAGTCATAACAAAAAAATCATACAAGATAGTGAAAAGATACAACAAGATATAATTTATGACTGATTCTAAAATATGTTTTTTAGATATTTTATGAAAGAGCATTGTTTAAGTATATGTTGTACACCAAAATATTTTGTTGAATTTTATAAAGTCTCTTTAAAAGAAAATAAAAAATATGGTTAATTATGCTTGTAATTGAAAACCATTTCAGTAAGCTCTCAAATATTACATGATACTTTATATGTATTCAATTTATTTTATTTATTTGTGGAATCCAAAATGGATAATAAAGACATATCTCCAGCAGACATTGAACAACTAAAATAAAACTTAGAAATTTAAAGGCAAGTATTAATACAATATCACGTATTATAAATATAATTCAAGACTCTAGAAGAGTTATTATTTTCTTCCCTGAATAAACAAAATATATAATAGAAAATGCTTTAAAATTACAAATTACTATCATTGTTTCTTGTATATAAGTAAGATCATGAATTTTCATTAAAATGAAAAATCATGAATTTCATACAATTGATTCCGCATCATTCCAAAAAGTGAATGTACCACATATATAAGTCGTGATTGTGAATATGTATGTGGGCGTAAAAGAGGTCAAGGTCGAAACTATACTTGCCATTGTGATGATTATATTCAGAAGAATGCACAACAAAGTGGAAAGAGCATACAAAAGATAACTTTTAAATGGACTAAAAGTTTATGTGGTAGTAAATGACATTTGGTATATCCATGTGTACACCCTAGAATCTTGTGGAGCTTTATTTAGCCGCCTTTGAAGGCAAAGAGAAAATAATAATGTCAAAGTTGGTTATCACGATAATGAAAATGTTGATAACCGATAATGATACAATTCGCTGGATCTAAAGTGCATTAGTAAGAACGAATTAGAGAAAGAACCGAGTAAGAAAATTTCATTTTATTCTATTTTATATTCTTATTATTATTGTTATTATCATTATCATTATCATTATTTTTCTTTTTTTTAATACTACTAATTTGATTCAAAGTATGTATGGGCACAATAAGAGTTATAAATATATGTGCCTCATTGCAGTGGACGATATTTCTGCATTTTGAGAAATGTTCATGAAAGAACTCTATATTAGAACAACATGCAACTTTTCTATTAATTTGTATTATGAAGGACTAATATAATTAAGTTATATTTATTAGTAAACTAGAAGTTTATTAACTAAAACCTTATTTATGCTCCTGCATAATAGATTTGGTCCAGTCGAAAAGCAATTTTATGACTTTGACGTGAACTTGAAGTTCACTAATTAGAAAAGCAACTTTATTATAAACACGAACTAGAAGTTCAATAATTTGAAATGTAATTTAATGATTTGACATGAACCAAAAGTCCACTAATTCCAAGAGAAATTTCATGATTTGGTATGAAATAGAAGTCAACTAATCGCGGAGCAATGATAATGCAAATAATCAGAGAACTCAAATATGTATCAATTAAAGAACCAGAAGATTCTTTTATCAAATGAACTTTCATGTGCTGCATGTTTTCAAGGAAAATTAATTATTAGACATCACAAACCAGGGTTGGGAATGAATCACCCAATTTTCTTGAGCGTATTCATCGAAATATATGTGGGCCTATTACTCTTTCATTTGGACCATCTAGATATTGTATGGTATAAATAGATGTATATGCTAGATGGTTACATATATGTTTATTATTATCTCGAAATATTGTATTTGCGAGATTGGTTGCTCAAATATTCCAATTAAGATCATAATTCATGAATTGTATAATTACAACAAATCATTTTGATGATGATCAGTGAGTCACGTCCAAAGTACTCGACGAGTATTGTACGTTGATTGAGATTATAGTTGAGCATTGGCCAACGCACACACTTAGAATGATCTAACATCATATCTTGTTAAGTGATTATAATTAATCATTGGCCCCTAACAATAAAATGAAAGCTCATCTTTTGATTGAGGCCATGAAATGATATATGTTGCAGCACTAATTAGAGTAAAGTCAATATTTTATAATAAGTACTCTTCATTATAATTTATGACCGGCCTACAGCCAAGTAAATACTAGTTAAAATCTTTTGGATGTGTAATATTTGTTCTGGTAGCTCCACCGCAACGCACAAAAATGGGTCATAAATAAAAGTCGGGCATATATGTTAAGTTAAATTGTCCTGCATAATTTGATATCTTGAATTTCATTACATGAATTTATTCACTACATAATTTATTGATTAAAAATTTGATGTAATGATTTTTTTTATCATTATCTAATTTTGATACTTAATCTTATATATATGAACTATAAGTTAAAATATAACTCATTTATAAAATATAGCAAATCTATTATCAGATATATTTATTCTTTCATAAAAGTAATCTGACAAAATAATTATCCAAAAACACACCTGAAGTGTGTTAGATGTTTATAGACAAACTTCCAGAAGAAAGAATTGAATGAATACCCAAGTGATTGTTGTGAAACAATCAAATATTAATGAATATGTTCAAGATATAATAGACAATGAAAATCCTAAAGAACTTGATTAATAATTAATGATAACATTAGGGGGAGAGAAACAAGAGCTGGAAAATGTAAGTTATATCTTATATGGAATGCATCATTAATATCTTTCGCTTAGATCCTCGAACAAGTTAATATGAACTAGAAGTTCATAAATTTATTAATGTGAAACAACATGAAATTATATTATTTATATTGATGCAAAAATGATTATCACATCATACATTCCAGCATTATGTGCTCATAATTATATTGAAATACCCTTGGATAATTCTATGTTTGTATATGACAAAAGTATCGTCGACCAATCGGTACCAATGATTAAGATCCAAGGAAGAAAAATGAGCATAATAAGAAAGTTGGCATAATTGATATTAACGATACTTCTAAAGAAATAAATTCTTCTAAAAAGAATAGTAACGATAAAGGAGTAGAAGACATAGACGAGCAAATAACCCCAGAAGAGGTTCAGGTAAATAAATATTAAAAATATTGAAAATGATGAGATCTCAATAAATTATGTCTCTACTAGAATAAATATGGAACCGTAATAAAATTATGATTAATCAAAATTTATTTATGCAATTGCAATTGATATAATAAATAAAAATGAGGATCTAAAATACAAAATTATTTGTATAATGTCGATAGATAAAGTATTAGCCAAATCGAAAGATGTGATTAAAGCATCATTATTTTCACTACTGAAATACAAAAAATATGGACATGTAGTCCTAACACCTGGCATTGTATAACGATAACTTATAAGCATGTATAACTTATAAGAGGGTGTTTTAAGAATATGTAATAAGAAAATTAAATTGTGATATGCACTTATATTTTTAATTTTGTCGTCCTTGGAGGACTCATTAACGTAGTAGCAAATTATTCATATATCATTTGATTGCAATATATTAATGAAAATCCCTGAAAGATTTAGAATGCCTAAAATATTTCAAACTCTCGAAAGATCTAATTTATTAAATTACAAAGATCTTTTTACGAATTAATGCAATATTGAGTTATGTGGTAAAATTGCTATAACAAATGTTTGTTGAATAAATGTTATGCAATTGATCAAAATTATGTATATGGAACTATATATTTACCTTTTGAATGTTGATACTTATATTTATGATTTAAAATCTTATGGTACTCTCGAAGAGCTATAAAATCTAACATATTATTTAAAAGAATATAAGATTAAATTCTTTAAGTCATAAAATATTATCTTGAATTATAAATTGAATATCTCCCTGAAGGAGTCATTGTTTTACAATCCATATATTATAATGATATAATGTGGAGAAATCACATCCATTAATATCATCAAGATAACTTGTTTGATGTATTAACAATTGAAATAAAGGATGATGAATTATTTTCATGCATGAGTATGATGACGGTGAAATGAATATTTAACGAATCTCCTCAAATGATGATCCATCATATCTCTTCTTAAGCATATATTATAGAGATTGGACTTTGTCATCTCACGTATAGTTGCATATATGAGGGAGAGAAATAATATACACTGCACTTTTTTTTCCTTGTCTATGGTTTTTGTCCCAATGGGTTTTCCTAGCAAGGTTTTTAACGAGACAGCTTTTGTGCGTAATATATAGAATGATGATGCTCTTTTTTTTCTTCACTAGAAAATTTTGTCCATAGAGTTTTACCTAGTAACGTTTCAACGAATCATATTTAAAATATGAAATAATGAGAAATAATGATAATACGCGATGCACACTTTTTTCCTTAGCCAAGATTTTCTACTATTAGGTTTCTTGGCAAGATTTTTAATGAGACAACTTCTAATGCGTATGAAATATGGACATCTAATAAAAGTGTTATTAATATAATTAATGTGGATGTCCAATACTTGGCCCCTAAGCAAAGATAAATTAAGAATTGCTTGTAATAATGGAAATAGTTGTGGCAAGATATTTAATACTGTATATTTTATTGTATTTTGGTTAGATTATTTTCTTTATTATAATTCTAAATCAAACAAAAGATTTCTTGGCCAGTACTCATCCTCTACTATATAAAAGATAACAGTGACTATTGTATTCTATATATACAATTCAATGCAATTCTCTCTTTTCTATTGTTTTTTGGCTCTTTATTTTATAACACTTATAAAATTTACTGTTTCTCCTAAATTGTAACAACCTCAGGCCATCCTTGGATCGACGATCAGCGGATGGGCTTGGTTTGGTTATTGCAGTGTTGAAGGAAATTTGGATCATTTAAATGCTGTACTTCCTCTATGCGCTGCGGTAGTGTTTTGGACACTTCATTTTGACACCATTTATGCTCATCAGGTATCAGATTATTTACCATATCAAACATTCAAAGTTGTATTTACCATTTAGATCATCAATGTAGCGAAATGTAGCAGTCTGAACCTAGTTGGGTACATGTTTGACCTCAATTATATCTCTATTTATTGTTCTTGACATTATCATGCTAGGTTGCTTTTGTCATTTTTATGTGAATCAATTTTCTCTTGACATTATCATGAAATTTAAAATGTATTTGTTAAGTTGTCACGAGTTTAATTGCCACATATCCTTGGGTATAATTTAATAGACTAATAAAATTTACTATTTCTCCTAAATTGTAACAACCTCAGGCCATCCTTGGATCGACGCTCAACGGATGGGCTTGGTTTGGTTATTTCAGTGTTGAAGGAAATTTGGATCATTTAAATGCTGTACTTCCTCTATGCGCTGCCGTGGTGTTTTGGACACTTCATTTTGACACCATTTATGCTCATCAGGTATCAGATTATTTACCATATCAAACATTCAAAGTCGTATTTACCATTTAGATCATCAATGTACCGAAATGTAGCAGTCTGAACCGAGTTGGGTACATGTTTGACCTCAATTATATCTCTATTTATTGTTCTTGACATTATCATGCTAGGTTGCTTTTGTCATTTTTATGTGAATCAATTTTCTCGACATTATCATGAAATTTATCGTGTATTTGTTAAGTTGTCACGAGTTTAATTGCCACATATCCTTGGGTATAATTTAATAGGTTTTACTTAAAAGGACTTGAATTTAATATTATGTTTATAATAGGATAAAGAAAATGATGTAAAAGCGGGTGTCAAATCAACAACATTGTTATTTGGCGAGTCAAACTAAAATTTGGATTTCTGGATTTGGACTTGTGTTGCTTCACTTGCGCTTACTGGCTATTAAAGGATTAAGTACCAAGATGTGTGCTATTTTTTTTTTTTCAAAAACAACGCACATCTTGGTACTTAATCCTTTAATTTTCTGTTTAAAGCGTAAAATTACTATAATGGTATGATGTTAAGAAGTTGTAATTCGCCCTCAAAAGTCAAAAATTTTGATATTTTTGTTAAGCTGGCCATACTACGCAAGTTTGGTTGCCGTAGCTAGTCACACAACATGGCAAATTGCTACAGTTGATTTATCTAAACCAGACGACTACTATAAATGTAAGTGTAAATCTAATAATTATCTTTTTTTTAAATTTAGTAATCATCTTTGAAGCATTAAAAAAAATAGCGGAAAGTATCACTAAACAAAGAAAAGTTGGTACCAATCTAACTGTTGAAAACATTGCTCTGTACGTAGTTAGATTGTTAGATACGTATTAGCTATTGCTTGAATTGGTTAATCATTATATAAAAAATCTGATAGTGCTTAACTATTACACAAGTGTTTAACTGAAATTAATAAACGGTCAATACCACAATGCTTAAGTACTACATAAGTTCTTAGAATATATAATACATTCACTACTACATAAGTTCATAGAATATATAATGACTGAAATATTACATAACTACATAAGTACTTAAAATGTATAGTGCCTTAAATACTAAACCATTCATTCATTTCTTCAACCTTCTTTCTTAGAATACGCAACAAAATGATAATAAAAAACAAATTTTCTCAGAAAGCAAGTCTCCCAAATTTCCTCACACCGGGGATACTTAGCGACGGATTGAAATTATATATTATTTTCTCACATTTCTATATACGTTATATATTATTTTCATTTTTTAAAATATATATTGTTTATCGAATGAATTTTTATATATTATTTTTTTTAAATTTATATGTTTGTATATACTGTTTTTATTTTTTTTAAATATATACTGTTTTATCGAATGAATTTGTATATATTATTTGTTTTCAGTTCATATGTTTATATATACTATTTTCAGTTTTTATATATTGTCGCTGCGGTATCAGCTCCTATAAAAAAATGGCTTAATCTTAGTAAACTGTATATTTTATCAAGAAATTAACCTCTGAAGAATATCACCTCGGTTTAGACCCATTTGGAGGAAATGGAGCTTCACACAAAAAAGAAGGAAATGAAAATGGCTGCGAAAAAATGGGGGAATTCTGCACCTATGCGAATGAAAACATGATTAAAATAAAAGTTGTTGACAAGGCAACAACAAAACGTGTTGCACGGACTGAGGAAATACATACGTGAGTCCTTCTATTTAGCTTCACAGATACTACATTTTTATGGCCATGACGTCAATTGACATAATGCCCGGCGGTAATCATTAAAAAATTGGATAATGATTTTGGAATCTTTTTTTTCAATTTTTTCTATCATTTCGGTTTTTGTATTATTCAGCAGTGATTTAACAACTGGGTTGTATTTTCCAGCATTGATTTGACATCTTATACTGACAATTTACTATAACAACCAAAACAATCCCACCCATTTTGTAAAAAAATTCAAAATAAAACAGTTATTTACACGCGCTTGCTCGATTACCACCAGTAATGAATGAAATCCCGCCCATTTTTTTCAAAAATTTTCAAAATTGAACCTTAATATCTATGATCTCTCTCTCTCTCTCTCTCTCTCTCTCTCTCTCTCTCTCTCTCTCTTCTCTCTCTCTCTCTCTCTCTTCTAAACACCTTTCATGAAAATGAAAACCTTTATTGTTGAGGACTTACCGGCGACCTCTATGATGACAACGAGTTTTTCCTAGTGGTAATTAGGCGATAATTTGTCATCACCATTGAAAATAACTACTTAAATCTATAAAACCGCCACTCATATTGAAGTTGGAGGTCCTTCATGAGCTGAATATCCCCAAAGGTCTTATACTCCCTCTTTTGTCAAATATTTTGTTTGATTTGTCTATTTTGTGACTTTTTTTTTGAATTGTAACTGAAAAGTCTACTTAAAACTTTCATTAAAAAAATAAAAAGTTGCTACAAATTGGAGATTACAAATATTATTCTTTAAAAGAGTTCAAATGTTATTCCTAATCAACAAAATGAAAAAGTACTAAGCTCCGCCTAATTTGCATTAGTTTTCCAAATCGTCGTGTATGTACGACTCGTGACTAATCTTGTTGGGTTGTTTCTCCGACATATGGAGAAGCCTTGCAATGTCAACGGCTAGGTGGGTGACAAGAGGTACTAGGGTTTGGGAGAAGTACGGACTGGGAGAGGAAAGATCTGGTGGTCGTGACTGGTGTCGCAGTGGCTTAAGTGCTAACTAATTACTCAAAATTCATGCTAAAAAATAAGGACTTAAGTTTTAACTAATCATTCAAAACTCGTGCTAAACAATCGTGTTCGAATTCATGCTAACAAATCCGTGCTAAAAGTTTGTGCTTAAACTAAATGCTAAAAATTAAATAATTGCACATTCGTGCTTTAAGGCAACACGAACAACCTTGCACAATCTCGTACGATCTCGTACCAGCTATTTTGTGACATTAACATATTTTGTAGGAATTGTAGTGATTATCATCAATAATCTTTAATATGAAATTAAGTCATGCATAATAATATATTTATCTAAAAAATTCTAAACTAATTCTTTGTATTGATTGAAAATGTTGACTTTTAATGAAAAATATGTCAAGTAATCATGACCACTTGGTAGTTTTGTTTTCGGTTCGCCACATAACTGGAACGGTTCATCACCTGTGCAAATGCATAAAAGTCTGAGGGGGGAGGGGGGGGAGGGGGGGAGGGAATCTGAGGGGTAGATATAATTTCCCTTACAAGTTTATATTGAGAGATTGTTGTACATAATTTCTTTCCATAATAAAAGTAAAACATGTCTATATGACTTACAACCAACTTATTACTTAAAAGATTGGATTTATTAGGAAAAAGAAGAAAAAGATTGGAAGTTTTTTGTTCATTTATTTCCAAGACACGCAACTAACAAAAATTAAGTCACATGTAACTAGAGGTAAAAACGGTTCGAATCGCTTTCATACATATCTATATCCGTATTATTTTTTCGGATGCAGATATGAATACAGATAGTCCAAATACGAATACGGATAGTCCGGATATGAATACAGATAGTCCAGATACGAATACGGATAGTCCAAATATGAATATGTATAGTCCGGATACGGATTTGGTTCGGATATATATACCGGTATGAATACGGTCCGGATATTATCGGATATGAATACGAATACGGATTCATTTTGGATATTTAGATGTAGTAATTTCTAAGAAAATTTTTAAGAAATGCAACAAAATAATAATATATGTATATATAATATCCGTATTCGTATCCGCTCTATAATAAAATATCCGAATTCGAATGTTATCCGGATCCGTATCCGGAAACCAAATTGATTACCGAATCCGTCTACGTATTCGAATAAAGTCATTCGTATCTGTATCCATATCTGTATCCAACCAGATACGGATATTTTGATTCAAATATAAATATTTTACGAATACAAATAATGATCATCGGATAATATCAAACCCGTTTTCACCCCCTACATGTACGCGATAAATGAGCACTTTATATTGTTTCCCAAGAAACAAAACCCAATTCTCTATGATTCATCAAAAAATGCATCATGTAAACATGCAACCTATTAATTGACACTCGTATTTGCCTATATACAAAGCTCATTTGGAGCTAGATTTTCGACACATGTCCATATCTAGGATTTTCTATTGGTTATTCTATACAATATTTGACAAAATGAATTATTCAATGAATATATTTTTATTATTTCTTTGAAGCACAATCATAAAATAAAAAATAATGCATTGTAGAATGTTATCTTTTTAAATCTTCATAAAAATACTTTATGATAAATTGGCAAATTTAAGAAAGTTATATTTTGAAAAAAATTCTATGTTTTTTTTTCAAAATATTTGTTTGTAAATAATATTTTGATGTTTTTTCAAAATATTTTTCTTGGATAATTTTTTTTTTAGTATGTTGGGAGTTGAACCTGGGTGGCCTCTGCCACACTGATTGGTTGAATCAACTATCCAAGAGTTCGCTTAGATAAATTTTTAAAACAACATTTTTTCTTTCTTTTAAAATATTTTCTTGAATAAGTTTTTAAAATGAATCATTCAATGGGTATATTTTTATTATATCTTTGAAGCACAATCCTAAAATAAAGAAATAATGTAATGTAGAATATTATTTATTTAAATCTTCATAAAAATACTTCATGAAAATTTGGTGCATTTAAGAAAGATATATTTTGAAAAAAGTTCTATTATTTCTTTTTCAAAAATATTTGTTTGTAAATAGTATTTTGGTTTTTTTTTTTTGAAATATAATTCTTGAGTAAGTTTTAAAAAAAAACATTTTTTCTTTCTTTTGAAAATTGAAAGGAATTCCAAAACGTTTTCCCTAAAAATATTTTTTAAAATATATTCTCTGAAAAAAATACCTTTTCCAATTTCTAGAAATTTTGAAAATATATTTATGTATATCTTTTTTAATTCTTTCTCTAACATTTTTGGTTTGTTAACATTTATATGCATATCATGTTAGCATTTAAAAGATACATCATCTATTATTTAACTAATAAATAAATTTATTAAATTTAGAAATTATGTGTCTAATTATTTTAATCAATTCTACATAATACATGTCAAAAATATATTTAGCCGAATCGAAGCGAATGTACCTACTAGTTTAAACATAAAATTCACTATTTATTGACTCACCACATATCATATCACCCCACAAGGGCCACTTAAAGTATTCGGACTCAATATTCAAGGGGACCTAAATTAATAAATACAAGTACTGATCAGAGTCGCTTTCTCTTCAAATACCCCTACACTATTCACCAAACTCTCCCTAGACCCGGTCCACATAAATAACCCTCAGTAAATTAACGGGACCCACTTTTCCGTCACATAAATGTACCAAAATGTGAACCACGTGGTTCAGACAGAAAAAATTGTCGCCATCATGAAAAGAAAACCATGAGTAGCGCGACAGCAAGCATCATAATCTTCTATGTAAAATAAATAATATGCAAGTAAACTAATACATGAAGAAACTTTGTTTACAACCCCTGTAAAATATGAAAATGATATATATAATATTATAGTACGAAAATTTGGATTTTTTTTACAAATAGCTATGAAATTTAAAATAAAAAAAATAGTTTATGGCCAACTTTATTTGTAGAAATAACCCAATCACAGAGTGAAACCAAAGAATTTTCGCCGGTCACTATACGAAAAAAGTGCAAATCCTCATTTTTTGAGTATGTTTAGTTATAAGTGCTTAAATACTTTTCAATTAAGCTTAAAAATCAGTTTTGCACAGACACTAGATGGAACTGCCATTTTTTTTTTTAATTTCGCCCCTGGGAAAAACTGGGTTTCTAAGCCTAATATCACTAAATTAAGCTTGTTGCTGCTATAATTTGATTTTCTCAACAAATTCGCCCAGTGACTGAGAAAAAATATTATTTCTGCAAATAAAATTGGTCAATGATTATTTTCTAAAATAAATTTATTTTAAGAAGAAAGTTGAAATTTTGAGATTACAGGGATTACAGGGGTGGAAATTAAATTTGAGATTTTGTAGTGGGGTTGGCTAAAATAATGCCAAAACTCAAAACTCGTGTAACAAAGCGCATCTCATTCTCCCCCTCAAATTCCACAATATACGTATAGAAAACACCTCGAACTGAAAAAGAATCAACCCTTTCAGTAATTCCTCTCTCTCTCTCATTTCCACTGTGACAGAACATCCCACCATGGATCTCTAACACCGTACCGGTACCGGACCCTCATTCACTGTACCGGCCAGCATGCGCGCGCGAGACATGCACCCCCTCTGCTGCATCACGGCCGATTGCCCCGGTTTCAGCTTCGGCGGCGGCCGATCTCCGCCGGAACCCACTGATTCCCCGCCGGAGACGGCGGCCGTGACGCCGGCTGACCGAGCCCAGACGAGTGCTGTGGCTGGGATTCTGTACAAGTGGACGAACTTCGGCAAGGGATGGAGACCCAGATGGTTTGTTTTAAAGGACGGGGTGTTGACTTACTGCAAGATCCAGCGGCTGGAGCTAGCATCCGGGCCGGCGGAAGCCGGCGGCGAAGGGACGACGCTCATTGGCGGTTCCGGCGTGTGGGGCCGCGCTGGCGACGCTCAGAAGACCGTCCGAATTGTGCATCTGAAGGTAAGAATCACAGAACTATTTCAGATTTCGGATTTTATTTGGGTTTTGTTGCCAATTTGGGGGTGGCATTTTTCTGAGATCTTGACTTTTTCTGACCTTCCTTTTTCATGCTATACACAAAGAAAACAAAATTGGCTCCCATTCTTTTTTCTTTCCTTTTCTTTTCTTTTATTTTTCATTTTTTTTTTCTGCTTTTGAGAAAGATAACAGCTGGAATGTGAATATGAATATCCAGTGAAAAGAGAACATGGTTGGTAGGCTGGAAGTGGGGATAAAACGGGACGCGTCACATCACTCGTGCGTGGCCTAGAACCCTTTAAATAAACTAACGTATCTAACAAACTATAGGCTTTTTAGTAGGAGGAGAGTGAGCGATTAGCTCACACTCAAAACCATTTTTTGGATTTTGCTCTGTTTTGTAGGGGATTAGCTTGGTCTGCTTTGTTTCTTGTCCTTTTTCTATTGCTTTGTTTGTTTAATTTTTGACATGGCAATGTGGTTAGTAGCTTGATTTGATCCCTATTTTTTCTTTTCTTTTTTGAATTTGTGGGAAAGTGGAACGATTTATATTGTTGGAATTTTTGTGCGAGATTTGGTTTTGGATGAAGGTCTTTTTGCTGATTTCGACGATATAAGCTGGTTTTCTCCAGATCCAAGGAATTTGAATATTTTAATGTCTTAATTTTTACACTATATATTTAGTCAATAAAATATTTGCATAAAAGTTGAGATAATGTCAAGTCAAGTCCATCCATATGGCCCCATATATGAACAGATTATATCACTTATAGAGTGGTTCTTAACTTTTAATCAACTCATATTATTTTTTTTTATCTATTCTCACCTTATAATTCAAATTGAAATTAATTAATTGGGATAAATGCTTTCGTTAGTCCCTTTACTTTAATAGGATTGTAATTTAGTGTTTCTACTGTTGATTTGACATGTTTGGGCCATGTTCACGGTTGATCTCTAAACCAGGTATTAATCATGCATATTTTCACAAAGTATGGGGACCAAACATGTCAAATTAACATGTGACCCCGTCACAATCCAACTAAAGTATAGGGACTAATAGCTATCTATTATGACTACCTAAAAAGTACAAAATGCATTTCTTCTGACATCACTTTTTCTTCTTTCAACCAAAACACATACAGATCTCATCCTTCCGGGAGAGCAAATCGGACGACCGCCGGTTCCACATCATAACCCCATCCAAATCCCTCCAGCTCCGGACCAACTCCGTCAAAGACCGCGCGGCCTGGATCGAAGCCTTAGTCTCCTCCCGCCGCGAGTCCCGGCTCAACGGCACAGACGTTTTGTTCTCCACCGAAAGACTCAGAAGCCGCATGCGGGCCGAAGGGATGCAGGAGACGGCGATCAGGGAGTGTGAGCGGATCGTGAGGGCTGAGTTGGAGGAATGTTTTGTTAAAATGAGGGTGAGGTGCGAGGAGAGCTTCATCGGGACGTTTCCAAGGCATTTGGAGGTATGATATGATTTGGCTCATTCTCTCTCTCTCTCTCTCTCTCTCTCTCTCTTTTTCTTTTTTTTTAGAGTCAAAATGGGACCTCTCCCCTATAGTGCCAAATGATTTTGCTGGGATTCGAACTTCGGACCCCATTGAATTTTTTAATTGCAGGGGTTCAATTCAGAAGGTGAAATAACGACAAGAATAGGCAGTGATAGCTTGCGACTAATAAAGAACGAGTATTCCAGCTCCGGACATGGAAAATTCAGTGGTATGTAACTTTATTCAATTTCATCTTTTACTAATTCTAATTAATCTTTACAAATTGCTAAAATCGAAGAACTACTTTTAACTTCTCATTTTTGAAGTATATTTAAAAGAAATTGTATAATCCTATTGCTATACAGTTTGCTTTTATCTCTCCACTTTTAAACATATTTCATATTTTCAGAATATAGCAACACCGAGTCATCAGACGACATCGACCAAAAGCAAGAGAAAGAAGAATCTCTCTCAGAAGAAGACGAACCCTGTTTCTTCGACACTAGACATAGCTTCAGCGAACCACCAACACAAACAAATAATAATAATAATAATATTAATAATTATTATACAAAAAGAAGAGTGAGACTGCCGGATCCGATTGAGAAGGAAAAAGGGGTCAGTTTGTGGTCGATGATAAAGGATAATGTTGGTAAAGATTTGACTAGGGTTTGCTTGCCGGTTTATTTTAACGAACCGCTTTCTTCGTTGCAAAAATGCTTTGAGGATTTGGAGTATTCGTACTTGCTCGACCGGGCTTACGAGTTTGGAAAGAAAGTACGTTTTATTTTTGTGTTTTGTTTTTTGAGATTTTTTTTGTTGTTGTGTTGGTTTGTTGGTTGTGATGGTTCTTGTGTTGGTTTTAGATTAGCCCCTGTATTGTTAGAAAATGCAAAATGCCCCTGCATTCTGCATCATTAGAAATTGCAAAAAAAAAAAATCCCTACCATTGGTTACAAAGTAATCCTTTTAGTTTCCTACTCTGTTTATTTGTTAATTTTTAAATAAGTACTTAAACTTTAAAAAATAATTTTCAAACAATTAGAGTACAAAATCCAATAGTGTTGACTTTTAACTAACTGTAGATATCTTTTTCATATTCGGCAATAATGTCGTTTTTTCTTTGCAAATTCCAATAATGCTGGGTCTCTTTTGCAATTTCCATTAACACCGGGCTTTTTTGAAAATTTTCCTTTGTTAAAAGGACTCAAGTCACTCATCTAACAGAACTTTTTATTTCTTTTCATTTTTCTAGGGAAACAATCTTATGAGAATTCTGAACGTGGCGGCCTTTGCGGTGTCGGGATACGCGTCGTCGGAAGGCCGGCACTGCAAGCCGTTCAACCCTCTCTTGGGCGAGACTTTCGAGGCCGATTTTCCCGAAAAGGGACTCCGTTTCTTCTCCGAAAAGGTAAAAATATTAAATACTGATGTTGTTTTGACGGTTTGTTTTTATTCATCTTGACTCGAGCAATTTTGATGTGGTTGTTGAATTGAATTTGATTTGGCGTCTTTTAATTTAATTTTACTTGAGCATTTTTTTTAATTAGTGATTAAGCCGACTGGTTTCATGGCCAGAAAAAAGTTAATTATTTGTTTTCTTTTCGGACCTGTAAATGTAAGTTCAAGCGTTGAATGGTGTGAAAATTATTCTCTTGTGCAGCTGAAATGGCTGTTTTGAGATGATCTGATAATTTAAAGATTTCGAAATAACAAAAAAACAAGAATCTAGAAAAATAACAAAGAAAGGCCTAAAATGTGGTCAATTCACTATGATATCTTGGTAAAAGCTGTTCATCTAACTTATTACCTTATTTCTAAAAACTAACATATTTTACTTCACTAATTCTATAAGATAATCATATCATTAATTCTGCTTTAATAGGTGAGTCATCACCCAATGGTAATGGCGTGCCATTGCGAAGGAAAAGGGTGGAAATTTTGGGGCGACAGTAATCTCAAGAGCAAATTTTGGGGCCAATCGATTCAATTGGATCCTGTTGGTGTTTTAACCCTTCAATTTGACGACGGTGAAACTTTCCAATGGAGCAAGGTATATTACAAATAATTTAAAACATAATGTGTTATAATTTCATTTTATACGTACTTTATTCAAGGATGAGAGTTGGATTGATTGGTTGATTGATGCTTAGTTTCAAAATTGAGGTTTCACTAAGGCCTAATTGGTCATATTTGGGTCTTTTAAGGGGTTATTACAAATTTTAGGGTCTATGATAAGACAAAATTTGGGTATTTTCATCTTATTTAGGGTGAATTTGACTATGGTGAACTTTTTAATGGAGCAAAGTATAATACAAATAATTCAAAACATCACATGGATTGATAATTTTATTTTGAACGGTATTTTAAAAAGGATAGTAGTTGGCTTGATTGATTGGTTGGGGGTTATGCTAAGCCCCTGAGTAGTCAATTTAGTTTTTGTATTCCTTTTTTGAGGCACTATTACATATTTGAGGGTATAATGAGACAAAATATTGGGTATCTTTAAGTCTTATTTACGGTAAATTCAATGATACAAATAGTTCAAAAACATCATATGGATTTATTTTATACCGTCTTTTATTCAATGATAAAAAATACTTGGCTTGATTGATGTTTAATCACAAGGCCTAATTGGTCACATTTATTTTCTTAAAGGAATGAATACTTATTTATTTTCTGTTCTATTTTTTTATTAGGTCACAACAACTATATACAACCTTATAATTGGTAAGGTCTTTTGCAATCATCACGGTACAATGAACATAGTGGGAAACCGACAATATTCTTGCACTCTCAAGTTCAAAGTGCATTCTTTTCTCGACCGAAACCCGCGCGAGGTATACATAAACCGCTAATAATTGAGATATTTACAAAAAAAATAATAATATAATTGCAATGGTATATTTCTTAGTTAATTAAAACATTCGAAATCAGATTCTTGTTGAGGCATTCATTTACTTCACATTAGTAAATGGATTTAATTCAGCCGTCATAATTAAGATTAATTATTGAGGTTTCGAGTTAAATTGGCTCACTTCATTTGTAACAAGTAATATTCTGTTATTTTCCACATTCTTGAGTGAAAAACCACGGTATCAAAGATTCAAATACCTCAAACAACTTCATTTCTCATTCTCCAAAATTCACTCACATTTCCTAAATTGAACATCCATATTTTGTCATTTCTTTTCATCCACTCACCAATGCAGTCTCTTATAAGGTTGAAGGCTTCGTCAAAGAACAAAGCTCAGGCCAAAAAACAGCCACTCTTTCAGGCAAGTGGGACGACAGCATCTACTGCTCGATAAACGACGACATTTTAACATCCGCGCCAGCTCAGCAAAATAATAATAATAATAATAATAACAACATGACCTTGTTGTGGAGGAAGAACGAGCCTTCGGCGAATCCGACGAGATATAATCTGTCTTCTTTCGCCATCACGTTGAATGAGCTGACGCAGGAACTTAAGGTAGGTTTTGTTGAGAGTTTTCTTTTAAAGGGTTAAATGTGTGGTTAGTCGTTGTGCTTTGGTTGGATTGCGATTTGGTCCTTGTGATAATCATTTAGACATTTTGGTCCTTGTACTTTGTGAAATACAGGGACCGAAAAGGTTTAACTCAGTAGTACAAGGACCAGATTGCAATTCAAGTAAAGTACATGGACTAACCCTGCATTTATCCCTTTTTTAGAAAAAAAAACTCCTTTTAGCATAATTTGTATTCAGGCTAATTACACCTTAATTTTTATTATATTATTCTTTGATTTTATTATTAAAGAGATAAATGTACGGTTAGTCCTTGTACTATATTGATTAAACATTTTGCTCCTTGTACTTTGTGAAAATGTGCATGATTAGTTCTTGAGTGACGGACTAACCGTCCACAATTTTATAAAATACAGGGACCAAAAAGTTTAAATCAGTAGTACAGGGACCAAATTGCAGTCCAATTGAAGTACAAGAACTAACCTAACCGTGCATTTATCCCTTTACTAAATGTGATATAAATAATGCGGATTATTTTCTCATCAAAATCAATTGAACCATTTTGGGCATTGTTACGGACAGGACAACACAAGAAATGAAAAATAAAATATTATAATTTTTCTTTTCTTTTATTTTCTTTTATTTTCTTATTTTGATCTTTTTGGTGAAGGAGAAGCTTCCACCGACAGATTCAAGACTAAGGCCAGACCAGCGATATTTAGAAAACGGAGAGTATGAGAAAGCCAATGCTGAAAAATTACGACTTGAAAAAAGACAACGAATGGTAAATCACTCATTTTAATTTACATACGTGCTAGAAATTGTAACTTGTTAGTGATCCTTGTTTGTGTAATCTCACGTTACGATTGTTGTTTTAGCTGAAATATTATGCATTATTTTTTTCATGAAATTTAAACGTTGCCTTTTTCTGTTTTGATAAATGTTACAAATTATTCTTTTAGATTGCTATTTGGTTCTTATAGTACTACTGATTTGTATCTTTTGGTGCCTTTACTTTTTAGCGCTTTGCATGGTTTAATCCTTGACTCAAGGACTTGTCATGTATGTTTTCTTAAAATACATGGATCAAAAACTTTAAATCAACAATACAATGACTAAATTGCAATCCAATCAAAGTATATCCCTTATTATTTATCAATCTTGAGTAAAGTATACCCCTATTATTATTATTTTTATTATTTAACAATCTTGTTGAAATTTCTTGTGCAGTCAAGTAAGCTACAAGAGAGCGGATGGGAACCAAAATGGTTTTCTAAAAATAACGAAAATGAAACCTTCCATTATTCAGGCGGCTATTGGGAGGCTAGAGAGAAACAAAATTGGGATAATTGTCCCGATATATTCGGCGAAATTTTAGACGATTCAAAAAAATCATAATTAAAAAAATCGTAATTCATTGCGTTTGAATGAGAATATATATTATAGGTATATCCGGCTATTTGATTGACATGGACATAATATGTAGTTTATATTTATAAGAAGTACAGATCGATTGATCTTGATCGGTTGTTGTATGAGGGGATTGTTAAATTAAATTAGGGTTTTATTTTATTTATTTTTATAATTTATTTTTCTATTGTTTTAGAATCTTGTAGTCACATTGTTGAATGCAAAATAGAAATATGTATCAATAAATTCGTCTTTTTCTTAGAGGATCAACTGTGATATTAATCTGTATTATTTTTAATCCTATACAAACTATTTTTCAATTCCTGATGTATTTGTAAATATTTTTAGCCTATATAATATTTTTCAGATCTCATATGCTGTCTTTTTTGATATCTGTGTATTACATTATTCTAATACTATATACTGTTTTTCAACACATGCTTCTGTTCAATATTATTTCATAATTTATATACTAGTGTATGTAATATATACAATTTTTATCAATATATATTATCATATATACCAAAACACTATTTTGTAGTTGTAACTGTAAGCTATTTAATATAAAATAATTTTATTCATCAATATATACGATTTTACATATTGGGTACTGGAATAATAAAAATGGACTAAATTATCAGATATTAATTATAATCACATCAAACACAATACAACATAATCTCAGTCCATTCATTGGCCATTTTCCCCTTTTTCCTACATACCATGATACATTAGCCATCAGAAACCACATCTTAGAGGACCTGATCAATTAGCAATACTTAAAATCAAACCTTAAAAAGATGAAAAAAAAAAAGAAAAAAAAAATCAAAAGCACACATAAAAAAATGCGATACATTCATTACACATGAAAAGACGACTGTTCCTCCATCTCCACTCCCTCGGCCTCCATTCTCTTCTCCTTATAGACATATCCTCTAGCCGAAACATAGAAAACAACGAGATTCAGCGTGCTAAGCATTGCAAGAAGCCAGTAGAAATTATACAATCTTCCTTCGTTCAAATTATCAGCTAACCATGCACCTTTTCCATTGGCGCCTCCTGTCACCTTATGGACAATAGTGACCAAAACCGAGCTGAGGAAAAATCCGAGTGAGAGAGTGCTAAGAAACAAGCCGGTACTCATTGTCTTCATTCCTTTCGGGCACTCCTTCAAAAAGAAATCGAGCTGGCCGATGTATGTAAAAGCCTCACCCGAGCCGACCAGAAAGAATTGGGGCACCAACCAAAATACGCTCAACGTGAATCCATTATGAGCTTCCTGAAGACGTTTTCGTTCTGTGAGTGCTGCTGCAACCATTGCAAGGATGGAGAAGATGAGGCCCACTGAGATCCTCTGCAAAGGCGACATGCCTTGTGGGTTTTTTGTGAATCGTCTGGCTACTGGAAGGATCAAGCGGTCATAAATGGGTACGGTTAGTAATATTGATCCGACAAAAAAGACGGTGAGTGATCCAGCTGGGATTTGGAACGAGCGGCCTATGTGTCGGTCCATTCTGGTGGCTTGAGAGACGGAAAATGTGACGACTTGTGCGTAGATGGTCCAAAACATGATTGTGGTTGCCCAAGTCGGCAGCATGCGAACAACCTGTTTTACTTCCTCCACATCAGTTAGGCTTGACAGAGTCCACTTAGTTTGAGGAGTTGTCGTGTCGGTCTCTATGATGGCCGCTCGGTCGAGGAAACTATTAGAACAAAAAACAAAGTCAAGTTAGGCAGTTGTAGAAATAATTATATTTGTTTTTACTGGGTAAATATTGTGTCACAGTCACACAGTACTTAAATTTATTGGTTTTTAATAACATTTATTGGTTTTTAAAGGCCCAGTTGATGGCATGCATGCAAATTATATCTAACATTATGTATCTAGAGTTTATCATCTAGATAGATAGATCTACAGTACTGGAGTATAGTTTCATAATTGAATAAATATAGACTCTATCCTGGCAAGATGTAAGACCACATGTAATATCCATGAAATTATAGAACTAATGAATTACTTTAATAGATACTACTTGATTACTAAATTATTAGATTCTTAATTTGATAAATATTTAAAGATATTAAATTAGTACTTTAATAGATAATTAAGTTAATATAATAATTGGGTTAAAAAAAAGAACTCATACAATCATCCCGGATCCTGATATTACTCGGACTAGGATTCAATATATATTTTCAGACTCATATTGAATATTATGAATCATTACACCTCTAGCCAACTGTAGATCAGTAGATGGTCCACAATGTAAGTTAGAAGAACACTCGTGGACTAATGAATTCATTCATTTATTTTTTTACATGGAAATTAATATACTTATTTAATAACATTTATTGTTTTTTAAAGGCCCAGTTGATGGCATGCATGCAAATTATATCTAACATTATGCATCTGGAGTATAGTTTCATAATTGAATAAACATAGACTCTATCCTGGCAAGATGTAAGACCACATGCAATATCCATGAAATTATAGGACTAATGAATTACTTTAATAGATACTACTAGATTACTAAATTATTAGATTCTTAATTTGATAAATATTTAAAGATATTAAATTGGTACTTTAATAGATAATTAAGTTAAATATAATAATTGCGTTAAAAAAAAAGAACTCATACAATCATCCCGGATCCTGATATTACTCGGACTAGGATCCAATATATATTTTCAGAATCATATTGAATATTATGAATCAATACACCTCTAGCCAACTGTAGGTGGTCCAAAATGTAAGTTAGATGAACACTCGTGGACTAATGAATTCATTTCTTTATAGGGATTAAAAAAGAGAATATAGTTTTATAAAATATATAGAAAAATTGGGGTCTTTTTGAAAATTTGCCAAAAATAATTGAGACAATTGGGGGCAATTATGAAAATTTCTCTTATAAATTTATAGAAGTACATGCATATATGTAGAGGTTGTATATATATGTATAGGGAGATGCTAAAAAACATACATATGTTCGAACATACGTTTTTTTTTAAAATATCCGTAAAGTGGTTATAAAAAGTAAAAATTCAAATTTCAACCATATGAATGTAATATATATGTTATGAATATGTTGTGGATTAATTTTTACAGGAATCAAGAATAATATATCATTGTCATTATGTATCATCAAACTATTATTTCGATATATGTTTTGAATAATGCTGCATATTTTTGATGATCTATGATGACAATGATATAATACTCTGATTTTTGTGAAAATTAATCTCCAACATATTCATAACATATATATTACATCCGTACGGTTGAAATTTTTATTTTTATATTTTTAATACGTATTTTGGATGTGATAAAAAAACGTATGTTGTGCATACTTATGTTTTTTAGCCATATATATATATATATATATATATATATATATATATAGACAAGATGCAAAAACCAGAGAGTTGCTTTATGAGAAATTCAGTCCTCAAACTGTGAATTAAATGTACTTTATCTTTGGAAAAATATAAGATTTTGTTGATAGATTTGTCAGAACCCCATGCCTCATGTCTTGGTGATCCGTAACATCAGGATATAAGTTTTTGGGAAGCTCTTAAAAAATCATCTTGTGTTATTTTTTTTAAAAACTACTTTGTGCATTTCAAGGCGTACTCTAATACTCTTTTTAAAATTTGTGAATTTTTTCAAAACAATTTGAGTTTTAAGAAACATCTATTTTTTATTCCTTCAATCCAAAATAATATAAGAGTTTGCCACATAATATCTTAGAAAATTATTTTAGGATAGTTATGATATCATTTTATGACATATATTCTTATTTTATAATTTTATAATATACTTAGAAATTATTTACATAAGATATAGTATTTTTTTGTGAAATATTATTTTCTTCTTTATTTTTTAATCATATTTTGTTTTATATTTTGGTTGTCCATTGTTTATAATTTTACTAAAATATTATCTTTTGTATTATTTTTGGTGAATCAAATAAAATATAATATTTTTATGAGTGACATTTTTGGTTAAAAAAGTTGAAATAAAAGTTAACTCCTATATAGGGATTGAAATTTTTTCATTCACTTTAAATGAATTAAGAAAAATCTAAAAATGTGAGGGTTTTTTAAAATATTCAAAAAAGTTATAGAATATTTGTTTATGACGAATATTGAACTTCAAGTTTTTTATGTGTGTTATAAAATAGGAAAAATACAAATATAGTATATTCTAAAAACGCAAAAAGTTAGGGACTCCTAAAAAATATGAAAAAATTATTTGTCTCTTATAGTCTTTATCTCCTAATGATTATTTCCGACGTCCTAACAAATATGCACCAATAATTACATATATTATACGAAATTATTAGGCGGCATGAGTCCAAACTATCAATTTGCTACATCAGACAAATGACAATCAAGAAGCGTTTTAATTGGTTGATTCTATTAATTATGGACCAGTAACACTGTTGGATATATATTTTCAAGCTGAGCTGGTAATATAGAAAGTAAGCATCACGGGGTCTGGACACAGTATAATTAGTTCGTCTTATTCATCAGACAGCTTCCCCAACTTGATTCGTATAACATCAGCCAATCACTCAGTACAATGCATCCTACCCTCAATTATTTTGATGGTACCACAAAAAAACAGCTCTTTCTTCTAGAGCTATTGTAATTTCTTTCTCACCACAAAAATAAGTGAGTTATTTTCCAACATAATTTTACAATAAATAATTATAAAATAATGCTTTTGTATTTGAGTTGGTACATATAACATTTTTTAACTCTAAGAAATTGAACTCATTGTTTTTGTTCTTATATTTGGAGATGTGTAATTAACTTTCCTACTTTTTTTTTTCTTTTTGATTGACATGAGAAAGTAATTTTGAATTTCTAGTATTAAAAAAAAAATAATTGTGGATTCTCAGAATTTGAAAACATTGTTTGTAAAAACTCAAAAAGAAGTTATTTTTACAAAATATTTTAATTGCTAGGTTATTTCTGAAAACAATTCCAATGAAGTCAATGGAATAATTAATGAATGGAATATGTTTTTCATTTGTTAGATTAAAGTATGTCATTGAAAGTTGAATTCATTATAGTTGGGTTATTGTGAGGTGATAATGCTAATATACATTTGAAGTTTTCTATTATGTCTCTTAATACTCCCACTTTTCATCGATGTGATCAGCAATTTTGTCCGCTAGTAGAAATTGAACCCCACAAAAGAAGTTTTTTATTTATTTATGGGAGTCACTTTCTACGAGCGGACAAAATTACTGACCACATCGGTGGGAAGTGGAGGCTTGACATTTTGTATACGTTTCATTTATTTGTTTTTGTTTGAAATTATCACCAAAATTGATTGTAGAGAATGCATTTTTATTTGCTTGTTTCCAATCAATAATTTCATAACCAACAATTCTATTAGTACTATTACTATTAAGATCTTTCTATATCTTCTAGAAGATTATTGGTCTAAATTTCAAGCAATAGCTTGATAGGCTTAAAATTTCAATAATAGAATATTTTATTATTATTAAGTACCTTAGATACTTTATTTTACTGGGGCCAAGATTGTTGTTAAAAAACAAAAATGACGGAAGTTATGATAGGAGACTGAGAGCATAAGAGATAACTGAATGAGGCTCGTATTCACTTTCGAGTTTGGGTGCATATTGCCAAGATTAGTATCACTAGGAATCAATTTATTAGTTTCAATTAAAGTAGTATTTCAATAGGCAATGCCCTTGCAGTTTAAAAAAAGCTACCACATATCTTTAGGCAAATAAATTAATATCAATAATTTAGAAGCAGAACATATGACACATACCGGAATTCTTTGGAGTGAGGTAGCTTCTGCTTCCCGGCCTTCTTTAGGCTCATTGTTCCATCCGCCTCATCTACATCATATAACATTGACGGATCCGACGGCAATTCTAATCCTTTCCTTTTCTTCTCCCAAGCTGCCACCACCACTGCCGCAATCTGAGTCAATGGACTCCCCGCCAACTTCTTGAATCGATATCTTGTCGTGCCGGCCAAAAACACGACCCATCCAATCAGTATCGCCAGTGCACAAACGCCATACCCCCACTTCCTTCCAAGGTTATCTTGCACATACACTAGAACTGTAACCGCTAGTAACGAACCGAGGTTGATGAAAAAGAAAAACCAACTGAAGAACTGCGTCATCTGCTTTTTCTCTGATTTATCTCCCTCGTCGAATTGGTCTGAGCCAAAGCCCGACACGCTTGACTTGAGACCTCCGTTGCCTAAGGCGATTAGGTAGAGTGCTACATAAAGCACTCCTAATTGGCCCGATGTTGCTTGTATGCAATTGCTGGATGAGAGGTTGGTGCATGGTGGTGGCCGTAGACCAGGTGCAGCTGTTGATATTGTGAGGATGGCCACACCCTACAGAGTTATAATACATGAAGTTAGCTTCTAAGAAGGAATTAAGAGAAACTAGCAAAATCTTCCTGTGGGGAAATTAACAACTGCATCTCGAATGGTCGATTTTATTTATATTTTTTATTGACACAAACAAGTGTTGGAATATTAGAGGCAAAACTAAAACCAACGAACTTTTTAAAGTTTTCTTATAGGGTGTCATTTTTCAATCTAACTTTTGTGATTTTCTTATCTGATCTACCTTTTAACTTTATTTAATCTAGTGAATTCAATGAGAAGCATTATTTCACCTACCAAGGCAGGGGAAAACAGATACTGTGGCCCCAGAAATTTTAAATATTCGGAATCTTTAGTAAGTGAATCCGAGAAGTTAATATTGTTCTATACTTGTACAGTGTACACCTAACACTATTATATAGAAGTGTATTATGATCATAACTGAATCTGAAAATTTAATAGTATTCTATAATGTATTTTTTATTGAATTATTGTTCTGCAATGCACATCACACATATAGAATTATATTATGATTAGCGGAACATGGCAAGAGGATTTGAATGATTCATGTTACAAAAACAGAATTAATTATGATTAACAAAACATGGATGGTACAAAAATAATAAATTAATATTAGACCATGATTTAATCATAAGCTTTTTAAATTAAACTTCTCTTTGCTAAAAGATTCTTATACTTACAGTTGCTTGGACAGCAGCAAAGATCGCAATCGTAAGGTACCTACAAAACAAAAAAAACAAAACAAAGAATTGAAACAAACATATAATTATTTCATTTAAAAAGAATCATATAATTACAAATCAACTTAAAACAGCGTCAAATCATAATCAATGAAAAGTATAACATGATAAATTCTAACTCACCGCCCAAGGAAAGTGTCAGCAATGAAGCCACCAAACAAACACAGCATAAACGAGGTGCCCAAGAAATTAGTGACGGTATTGGCCGACACCGCATTGCCGAGATGCATTGTACCAGTTAGGTACGTCACCATGTTGACCGCTATGCCGAGCGTTGTCAGCCTCTCGCAAAGCTCCACACCTTTATTGACATTCAACCTCTTAGCTCTAGTCCCTCTCAATTCTCAACATAAGTATGCAAGGAAATATACAGTACATACATTCAATGTTATGTGAAAATGATAAATGGGAGGAGTAGAAGGTTTAGAAAACCTAAAATCATGGCTGAAGAAGACCAGCCGCCGGTGAGTGAGCGGCCGGCCGGCCGGCCTTTGAAATCCCATGCGTCACTCAGGGTTTTGGTATCGGAGTTTGTGTCTGGTAATGGAGTCATCTTTCTTTTTTGTTTTTTGGTTTTTTGGATCCTTGATTTAGGATTCAGTGCAGGGTAGTGGGAGGAGTAAATGAGAGGATAGCCGGTTGGACGAGGCGAGTAAATGAGGGAGAGGGGTATTTATACAGGAGAGAGGGAGGGTGCTGACAAGACTGCTCTGTGTCAAATAATGCTTGATTTGCGCATCGGGTGTATTAGCGGGTTTTGGAGCTTTCATTTTGGTGTGGGTATCAAAAATATCAAATTTGTTCCTTAGAGTTTGTTTGGATAACTAATTTTTTATAGGATAATGATAATTTCTCAAGATAATTTTAGAAATGAGTAGTCTGTCAATGGATCAGATTCATGAATAATTTTAGGAATATCCAAATTAAAATATAGTAACAATTCAAAAGAATCATATATGGCTAAAACTTGCTAGCTTAACGGTTTTGGGCTTGTCTGGATAACAAAATTATTACAGGATAAAGATAATTTTAGAAATGATTAGGGTGTCAATGAATCGGGTTCATGAATGATTTTAGAGATATCCAAATTAATATTTAGTAACAATTCATGAATCCAAATTATATATCTACTAAATTCAGATTTATATGCCAATTCAAATCCATTATCTAAATAGGTTTTGGATCGGATTCGCATTTTGTTATCATGTTTGAATAAAAAAAAATTAATTGTAAATGCGCTTTTTTTAATTGTAAATGAGACTGTAATAGACATATATCACTCTATACCTCCGGAAAAGCATGCGACCTTCAAGTAGTGCCTTCACTACTTGCGCTAGCCAAGTTTGTCATGTTTGTAAAAAAAGATTAAGCATATGGATAAATAAAAAGTCAGTCAATATAAATAAGAAAATTAATATCAAAATTATCTAACATAACATGCATGTTTCTCTCATACATATATAATACAAATAATTTGCTATAATAAAATCATTCAATTCGGATATTATATCTAAATTTTTTTCTTTTTTCTTTTGTCTTCTTTTTTCTGACAATATATTTTTTTTATTTTGTCTTCAGATATATACAACATAATATTATTAAGGGAAGATTTCCAAAAAAACCCTTATATTTTCTAAATGTTAGAAAAAAATCCTTATGATCATTTCATTTTCAAATAAAACCCTCCATGTACTTTTGCATCTAATAATTTGTTGATTTTCTTAAATTCCAATTTTAGCCTCCTGTGATAAAAGATTTTTCTAAAAAAACTATATTCTGAAAATAATATTCTTAGATTTTTGAAAAAAAATTCCTTAAAAAAATGTTTTGAAAAAAAATTCAAAAAGTATTTTGTAGAATATTTTTAAAAAGTATATTTGAGAAAAATAATCTTCAATTTTTTTTTCTTTTCTTAAAAAGCAGTTTTTAAAGAAATTATTTTTAAAAAAATTTTAAGATATGTTTTTTAAAATTGATAAAATATTTTTTAAGAATTTATTTAAAAAAAATACTTTATCATAGGGGTTAAAATAGAAATTTCAAAATAATTGACAAACTAATAGATAGAAAAGTAGATGGAGGGCATATTTTAAATGAAATGTTGATCACAAGGGTTTTATTTTAAATCTGAAAACTCTGGTGGTTTTTTGTAATATTCAGAAAAGTTAGAGGTTTTTTTGGAAAATTTTACTATTGTTAATTACCATTGCATGGTATCATATCTTTTCATTCCTTTCATGATTTCAATTATTATAATTCATCTTTTCGGGAGTGTCTAATTCGGGGAAAGTTGAACTTTCATGTGAAACTTAAAGATGAGAATCATTTTACCATGTTATTATAACCTGAAATCCTATGTGACGACAATATCATATTCTCATAGAAAATGACTTATGACTCCCACCAAAATGGATGGGAAATATAATTTCATTATGCTTATTACAAAAACAATCTCTCTTTATTATATTAATTATTAGTTTATTCTATTATTATTATTATTATTATTATTATTATTATTATTATTATTATTATTATTATTATTATTATTATTATTATTATTATTATTATTATTATTATTATTATTATTATTATTATTATTATTACTATTAATTATTATTATTATTATTATAGAATAAATACTAAACTAAAACAAATTTATTTATATAGTTAAATTAAGAAATTAAATTCTAATTATATTTGTTGAAATATAAGTAATTATGTAGTTTAAATTTTATTATTAAATAAACAAATTATATTTCATTGATTTGTTATATTAGTATTAATGACACAATAGTCATTTCATATTTATGAATAATGCAAATATTTACATTTCTATAAATATTAGATGAGAATGTATTTTTCATCAGTCATATTCTTTGAAATGTAAATTGCAATGATAATGCGATATTACTAGAGGTGGCAAAATCTGACCCGACCCGAAAAACCCGCCCTACTGACCTGAATCCGAACCTGACCCGACCCAAAAATGTTGACAAGTCAACAACCCGAAACCCGAACGACCTGAAACCCGAAGGACCCCCGAATGACCCGAACCCGAACCCGAACCCGAATGACCCACCCATTATTCGAAACCTGAATAGCATGTGATGCAAGATGAATAACATGAAGTTGAATATTTGTGTGCTGATTTTGCCATAATTATTGGATTTTCTGTAAACTTGCATATCTACATATGTTATGTGCACAATAATGATTTTAAAATCTTATATCTTATGATATTATTAATTAATTAATTAACTTTTTTTAAAAGAAAATTTATTTTGTTCTAATGAACTCACTCTGTATAAATAACACATAACTAATAACAACTTCCACTAAAAATACAAAATTAATATTATGTCATATCATGCATATAAACAAGTCAACAACAAAAGAAAGAAGAAAAAAGAGCATGGATGGGATGGGTATGCAGACAGAAAGGCTTGGGATCTTTTGGTGATAAATATTTTATAGCCTTTGCTCCCCCTTTCTTTTATGTATTTTTATTTCATTTGCATACAAAAACTCATGCCATGTATTCATTACTACCACATAAAATCCATTGCAATAAAGATTATGTATATAGTCACACTATTTTCTCTTACAAATTCTAATACATGTTTATGTGTCCATTTATTATTGGTTGAAAGTTTTTAAGAACACAAGTAGTAAAATGATGTAAAAGAGCATATCAATAATATGTGTACTGTATTGTTACAATATAAAAAGAAAAAAAAAACAACACACTTTTACGATATGTTTTTCATTGCCCCTCTTAAATAAAAAATATAGTCAAAAATATTATATATAATAGATATATCCAAATGTATATGATTATATTTTATTTGAATCTTTCCATATTTTTATAACTTCTAAAATATTTTTCATTTTATTCCATTTTTTAATTTAATAATAATACTTTAAAAAAATCCGATTCTCTGATTCGACTCGGTCGATTCCGATCCGAATCGGACGATTCTCACTACACAGACAGTGAACGACTCCGATCCTGATTCCAATTTTAAGAACTATGAAAATTAAATCGAATTTTTGATATTTCTATCTATATACAAACTTGAATTTGCTCAAAACGCAGACCAAACTTTTTCGAAATATAGACCCGAATTATCTGAAATACAAATCCGAATGACCCTTAACCCGATTGACCCGTAACCCGAATCCGCCTGACCCGTAACCCGAAGGACCCGAGACCCGAGACCCGAACGACCCGATACCCGAGCAACCCAAGACCCGAACGACCCGAGACCCGAACGTCCCGTGATCCGAACGATCCGTGACCCGAACGACCCGGAATCCGAAATGACCCGACCCAAACTCGGCCCAATCCGCCCATTTGCCACCTCTAGATATTACCACGGAATAGACCCCCTCTCTTGGTCTTCAAATTAATCATTTTACCTTTTCTATTATGAAGTGCCTAGCAATTATCTGATACAAATATATTTGATCTAAATAAGTATTTATTATGTATCTTTTGTTTGAAATGCATTTTATTTAGCGGATCATAAACGCTATATCCAAATTTAATAAGCTAATTGTTACACCCATGGAGCCATTTTAGGCCTGAGATACAACGGTCGTATATCCCGAAAGATATATGATACTATAAATTGTATTATAACAGAAAAATACAAGGAATATATATGAATCTAGTATCTATAATTTATTATATTTAATTTTTTTTTATACAATTATCTTATTTTTTTTATGTTGTGACGACGTTCAATCCCAGATCTTCCAATTAATTGAACCTGTAAAATTTTATAAAAACAAAAGGATGAGTACGAAAATACTCAGTAAGGTATGCTCGCATACAATAAAAAAATGATACTATTAAAATAAATAATTATATAAATTCATATAAAAAAATATTCATTTTAGTGAGTATAACCATAAGAAAATAAAATTTGTCTTTGGGATATCTATTTTTTTTTCACTTGTCATCTCACACGAAGAAATACTAAATAATGCTCTATGACATCGAGAACGCCACAAATACACATATTTCTGAGCTCGTTATTGGGTGATTGGGAGCCCTACCTTCCACCTACTAAGTACGGCCCACCTACTAAGTACGGCCTTACACCTAAATAAATCAGTGGCCTTGGCTTCCACCTACCTAGTACGTCTATATTCGCCTTACTATCATTTTTCACGCATGTCACTATATCCCGCATACAAAAATATTTTCTTCAAAATATATATTATTCTCAAATATTTTATTTTATGATTTGTTAAAATAACTACTTTGAGCCATATAAGCTCTAGTTATGTCAAAGAAATATTTTTATATTAATATTACTAATAATTATAATACTAAAACAATTAAGGAGAAAATGTATACGAGCAAGAATCCTTAGATCAAAAGACTCATGACTCGACTAATTGAGGCTTCAAAACTCCAATCCATCATGATTGTCGAAATATAGTTATTTTGTTTGGAAAAAGAATTTTATTTTGTAGTTTTATTATGATATGGAGAACTAAATATAAATAGAAGAATAGATTTCGTGATTCAAAGAATTATGATTATTAAATCTTGCATCTCATAAAATCAAAGAAAAAATATACTAGAATAATAATTCATGTATTTGACAAGTCAAAATTTCCTTATAAGGTAAGATGGAATTAATTAGAAATAAATATGAAGTCATCCATACACACATTTAATCACTCTTGAGGATCATTAATAATGAATCTGGATGTTAGAAACCAACTGATTCAACGAATATGCAATGTTAGAAACCAGCTGATTCAATGAATATGCAAATTTTCTTTATAATAATAATAATAATAATAATAATAATAATAATAATAATAATAATAATAATAATAATAATAATAATAATAATAATAATAATAATAATAATAATAATAAATAATAATAATAATAATTTAGAAATTATGAAGTTTCAGTTTATCAAAAATATCACTTCATAAAATATTGATATTTGAAAATAGACTTGAAATTATTAAAATTTTCGAATTTATGAAAATGCCCAAGATGAATATTCATAAAAATATGGGTTATAATATTACCACCCCCTTAAAAGGATCGTTTGTCCCCAAACGATCGAAAAAAACTCTTGAAGTAATTGTAAGATGAAAATTTTGAACTACTTATAAAAAAATATTATAGAAAATATATTTTTTTTTTTTGAAAATCTAACCAATCCCCGCTCACTCAGCGCAACCTACAAACTTTATTTCAAATTCCGAGGACCGTTTCGCTTTGTTACACCCCGGAACTAAATAATAGAAAATTGGGCTAGTTGATTAGTCACACCTTGAGAAACGAATGTTAATTGGAGTTACTTAAGTATGTTAGTGCATTAACTACTAGCACCAATCAAGCTTAAATCTTTTTCAGGACAATATGGTGTGGTCCTGATGGTTAGGTTGTGTCAGTTAATATACTAGGTTCTAACAAATGATATTCAGATCCAAATCCTGAGGGTACTATCGTGCGGCCGGAAACGTACAATACCGTTATCATACCTAGAGTACCTGAGGATTGTATATGCCTCAGTGGGGATACGTGTATGGGGAGAAGGTGCGTATGCACGTGTACCAGGACGAGACTAGGGACCATGTGTTAGTTTTAACGGGGACGTCAGAATTTGAAGTGAGGGGGTTTGTTACACCCCCAGAACCAAATAGTGAAAGAATGGACTAGTTGATTAGTCCTACCTTGAGAAATGAATGTGAATTGGAGTTACTTAAATATGTTAGTGCATTAACTACTAGAATCAACCAAGTTTAAGTTTTTTTCAGGACAATATAGTGTGAGTCTGAAAGTTGGACTGAATCAATTAATGTACTATACTCTAACACAAATAGAACTTTTAAAACACGAATGTTGTCGGATACCTTCTAAAATCTACATGTGAATACACTAATTTGTATTTCAATTGAGCTTATATGATAATGAATATTTACTGGCAGTCCTAATGAGAAGTTTGAAATTGGAGCTTATTTGAAAATAAGAAAAATGTAGGATTTTGCTGTTAGCGAGGGTATGGTATCAAGAAGTCTTATTCTTACTATTTTTTTATATTATAAACCTAAAGTGCACCTCAATATATGGTCCTGCTTGAGATAGCTATAGTTTCCATATATATATGATACTTGCGATAACATTGCGAAATCCATAAGAGAGTTATTGATTGTTTCTCCTTCATTTTACTCTCAATATTATATGAGAGGACAGAATAACAATTTATTCTATTGTTTCGCGATCAAATCGCTTAAAGAGTTAAAAGGGAAATATTTCTCACCGTCGGTTATCTACCTCCTAAACGTCACCAACATGAACGCCTCTACGAAATCTCATAATTTCACATATACCACTATAAAACATGAAATATCACGTGCATTCATACAAAATCACAAATATATCATGAATACTACTACAATATAGAAATGTTAATGAAGTGTGAAATCCACGTTCCCATGGAAACCCGACCCCAATGCCCAATGGGGCGAGGACTTTGCCCAGAGGTCAGGAATAGAACGTGCATGGAGATAGATACCCCCCCCCCACATGAGGATTTCTTGCTCCGTATTTGCCGAGTTTTGAAGATATTTATTTATTTATTGAAGAATAATTTGACATTTATTCATATTTTGTGAATTAAATTGTGTTTTGTTTTAGATTTGTATATTTTTTTGCGTTGTTTTAAAAGATATTTTACTTAAATTTAATTTTTTTCATATTTGTGTAGGCTAATTTAGGTTTTTTTTTTCTAAATTTCTAAATATTTGATAGGTAATGAGGATCCCAACGGGTTGTGCCCTCCTTCCGGGATAGGAATGGGCAGAAAAATTATTTCCGATAAAACAAGCGGGTATGGGAAGGGCTAACCCTGGCCCTGCCCGCCCCATTGACATCTCTAATCTCGTTTACTATTTTGACAATGTACAAATTGACACATGTAATATTTATTAATAGAAAAATATATAAATCCATTCAATATAATTGATGTGAGATGGCTGATAACAAAATATTATGTAATGTTTTATTCAAGCTGCATGGAAACTATAGAGAATTCAACATGAGCTTTAATATTAAAAATTATATGAGATATTATCATAATATTTGATCGGAGCCACAATAAAAATATATATATAAGATAAGTTATAGTACCTTTGATAATAAAAACACATAAGATGACATACCATGAAATGCGATTTAAAATGCTCAATAAAATAAGATAGGTGAAATGAACATGAGGACGACATATGTATTTAATTTATTTAATTTTTTTGTGTAAAAGGAATTGTGATAATTTGACGAACTAATGCAATCATCTTAATTAAATGAAGAGAAGATTCTATAAATAATGCTTCCTTTATTTGAAGGATCAAACAGTGTCAAACTCTCCATCTATATCCAATATTGGAAAATTTACAAATAACCCTCTAACTTTTCTGAATATTACAACTAACCACCTATATATTTTGATTTACAAATAAACCCCTATGATAAAAAATTTATTTACAAAACCCCCTCCATCCACTTTTCCATCTAAATATTGGATAACTTTTTTAAAATTCCCATTTTACCCCCAATAATATTATCTTTTCCAAAAATAATTTTTCACAAATATTTTTCTAAAAAAAATTTCAATAATTTTTTTTTAAATTATCATATTTTTGAAAAAAAATCATAAAGAAGTCCTAAAAAATATTTTTTCCAAAATTGTTTTAAGAATTCTTAAAAATAGATTTACAAAATTTTTTTAAGGAAAATCTGATATCACAACGGCACTGTAACACGCCGGATCATAACAGACGATATATATATAGGATTAGTGTCATAGGCCAAATGTATTTGTGCTAGGAAATGGATTATGTATTAAGACATTATTATTTATTCAATAAATATTTTTTTTATATATATATGTGTATGGGTTGTGAATGTATATTTCTTATATCAACCAAGAATGTCACTTCATGTTCACATCATCAGAATACGTGATTCTGATAATAGAACTGTGAACCAACGAATGACATTCTAAACTGTCCCTAGTGATATGTAGGATGTTTATAGAGATAGACATACTTCAGGTAAGAAGCTACATATCCACACTAGTATATTCGCAGGGTGGATGATCATGTTCTGCTGATCATGGACATAGAGATGTCAAGTTTGAAATATAGGTACGTGTTAGAGAACACGTACTGGACTGACCACACTATGAGAATATGTATGGTATATGTCATTGGTGATTCTCATATGAATAGTGTGCTTGTTCCTACGACCTGAGGTCACCATGGATTCCTGTATGAGAAACTGCATACTATAATATGATCTTACGCCATCCGTAACTGGATGATCATTAGGGTCATCGTTAGGTATGCACTGAATCATAACGAGGAATGTGAGTGAATCATTAGGAGTAGAAGATTAGCTAAGGGCGAAGTCGACCTGCGTGTGGGAAATGAAGCAAGAGTTGCTGCATTAACCGTAGGAACTTACTTTGCCTAATGGACTTGTATTAGTACTTAATAATTGTTATTTTGTACCTGCTATGAGCAGAAATATCATTTCTATTTCTAGTCTAGCTTTGGATGGTTATAAATTTGTTATTGAGAATAATAATTGTTCTATCTTAAAGGATAATCTTTTCTTTGGAAATATTCTATTAGAAAGAGGTATTTACGTGCTAGATCTTAAGAAAGAGAATTATAAGTCCATATATAACATTAACACTAAATGATTTAAACCGAATGACTCAAATACAACATACCTCTGGCACTGTCGCTTAGGCCATATAAATGAGAAACACATTTCTAAACTCCACTCTCATGGACTTTTAGACTCATTTGATTTGGAATCATTTGAGACGTGCGAGTCTTGTTTACTTGGCAAGATGACTAAGAAACCCTTCACAAAAGTTGGAGAAATGGTCAATGACTTATTAGAACTCATACATGTGGACCAATGAGTACGTCCACTAGAGATGGGTATCGGTACTTCATAACTTTCACGGACGACTTCAGTAGATATGGTTATGTCTACCTAATGAAACACAAGTCTGAATCCTTTGAAGTGTTCAAAGAATTTAAGAATGAAGTACAGAATCAACTTGGCAAGAAAATTAAAGCACTTTGATCTGATCGAGGAGGCGAGTATCTGAGTCAGGAATTTGAGGATTATCTCAGAGAATGTGGAATAGTTTCACAACTGACTCCTCCAGGAACTCCTCAATGGAATGGAGTGTCCGAAAGGAGGAATCGAACCTTATTGGATATGGTTCGATCGATGATGAGTCAAACGAATCTTTCAATGTCTTTCTGGGGTTATGCTCTTGAGACAGCTGCATTCATACTGAACAAAATTGCTTCAAAGGCGGTTCAAAAGATACCATATGAGATATGGACAGGGAATAGCCCCAAGTTATCTTTTCTTAAGATTTGGGGATGTGAGGCTTATGTCAAACGTCAAGTTTCCGATAAGCTCGGACCCAAATCCGATAAGTGTCTGTTTGTGGGATATCCTAAAGAGACAAGAGGATATTACTTTTACAACCCATCGGAAAACAAAGTGTTTGTTGCCCGCAATGGTCCTTTCTTAGAAAGAGAATTTGTCTCCATGAGAAGCAGTGGGAGTAAAGTACAACTCAAAGAAATTCGAGACTCACCTACAGTTACAGAACCTGTGATGGAAGACCGAACAAGCTCTCAAAGAGTTGGTGAGCTTGAAACACAACAGACTCAACGTAGATCTAGTAGGATTCGTCATGAGACCGAGAGATACAGATTTCTCATGTCTAATGACGATGATGTGACATTCATAGATGATGAACCCACGTCCTACCAAGATGCTATGAAGAGTCCCGACTCTCAGAAATGGTTAGAGGCCATGAGAGCCGAGATGCAATCCATGCAAGACAATCAAGTTTGAAATTTGATTGACCCATCCAAAGGCTTGAAGGCCATCGGATGTAAGTGGGCCTTCAAGAAGAAGACTGACGTGGATGGAAAGGTACAAACCTACAAAGCAAGGCTTGTGGCGAAAGGTTTCAAACAAGTTCATGGTATTGACTATGAAGAAATTTTCTCACCTGTAGCTATGCTAAAATCCATCAGAATTCTGTTAGCCATATCGGCATATTATGACAATGAAATATGGCAAATGGATATCAAAACATCTTTCCTAAACGGAAATCTGACCGAGGACGTGCATATGATGCAACCCGAGGGTTTTATCGATCCTAAGAATTCTGGTAAGGTTTGCAAGCTTCAGAAATCCATCTATGGATTGAAGCAAGCATCTCGAAGTTGGAACCTTCGTTTTGATGAAGTCATCAAAAGTTTTGGTTTTACGAAAAGTGAAGGTGAGCCTTGTGTTTACATGAAGTTCAGTGGGAGCACGGTAGTATTCCTGGTGCTTTATGAAGATGACATATTACTCATGGGAAATGACGTCCCAACATTATTGAACGTCAAGAAATTGTTGGTAGATAGTTTCTCGATGAAAGACCTAGGGGAAGCCTCCTACATGATAGAGATAGATCTTGAGGGCTTATAGGTCTGAGTCAAAGTACATACATAGACAAGGTAATGAAACAGTTCAGAATGCAAGAATCCAAGAAAGGATTTTTGCCCTTGTCACAAGGCGTATCTCTCAGTAAGACACAGTGTCCTACAAGTAAGTAGGAACGAAGACGCATGACTAAGATCCCATATGCTTCGGCTATAGGATCTATCATGTATGCCATGATATGTACTAGACCGGATGTGTCATAGTCATTGAGCGCAACAAGTAGGTTCCAGTCTAATCCAGGTGAAAGTCACTGGATAGCTGTTAAAAGAATCCGTAAGTACTTACGAAGAACTAAGGACCTGTTCCTAGTCTATGGAGGTCAGGAAGGCGAGCTCGTTGTAAAGGGTTACACTGACGCAAGCTTCCAGACAGACTCAGATGACTTCAGATCGCAATCATGTTATTTATTTTGCTTAAATGGAGGCGCAGTGACATGGAAGAGTTCCAAGCAATGTACTGTGGCAGATTCTTCAACGGAAGCAGAATATATAGCCGATGTAGAAGCAGCTAAAGAAGCTGTTTGGATAAAGAACTTTTTGGAGGAGCTAAGAGTAGTTCCGAGTATCTCGGAGCCAGTGGATCTATATTGTGACAATGGAGCGATCGCACAAGCAAAGGAACCGAGATCTCACCAAAAGTCTAAGCACATACTACGACGCTTCCATCTAATCAGAGAGATCATACAAAGGGGTGATGTTAAAATGTGTAGAGTGTCATCGGACGACAATGTCGCCGATCCATTAACTAAACCACTCCCGCAAGCAAAGCATGAGGGTCATGTTAGGTCTATGGGCATAAGATGCTTAGAATTGGCCTAGTGCAAGTGGGAGACTGTAGGATTAGTGCCCTAGGACAAATGTATTTGTGCTAGGAAATGGATTATGTATTAAGACATTATTATTTATTCAATAAAGGTTATTTCTTATATATATGTGTGTATGGGTTCTGAGTGTATATTTCTTATATCAACCAAGAATGTCACTTCGGGTTCACATCATCAGAATACGTGATTCTTGTTGGGTCTCGGACGTGCATAACGCAGTGGAAAACAAAAAATTTCGTCCAAAACCAATCCGAGGATCCGTGCGTATCGGTTAAATCAAAGAAATAAATCTTAATAATACCTTTCGGATTACGCTTAATCCGTGACGCTCAAACCATGCATATTGTCCATGCGCTTCTAAATCGGTTACCGTCCTAACCGATTTTACGTCCGTCTAGCCCGTCTAGGTCGGATCATGCGGAAGTCATCTACCGCACACACAATCGGTCTCCACCAAAACTCTCAACAAACCGTTCTCATCTTCTTAGGCCGAATAGATCACAAGCGCCGAAAGTACGAACGCCTCTACCGGTGTCCACACGAACAAACTTCTTAAAACGGGAAGAAGAACAATATATATGCTAGTAGCTTGTTCTCCTCTTGCATAAGAAAACTCTTCTTATTTTATCACACAAAAGATGTATATAATTCCTCCCATATAATTGCACTCTTTCATTTTGTCATACAAAAAGAAAGCACCCTTTCATAATTTTGTCATACAAATTAGAAAGTATATTTTCTCTCTTTTGTCTCACAAAAGAGAATGAGAAATAATGAGAGAGAGAATGATGTGTTTTCTTGTGAATTTGGAGCCCTCTATGTCCTTATATAGAGGTGAAGAGTCATGTCTTCACACTAAAAGATGTGTATGACATCACTCATCATTATCCATATGCCATCATCTAGACTCTTCTAGATTACATGATCTTTTGTGCTCATAGTCTTTATACATACATATATATCACATCTTATCACATAAGATGACAATATATTTTGTGACATTCTTATGCAACTCATCATATAAGTCGCTAGGATTTTCTGCGCCCGTTTCAGTTTGTTCTTTGTGTGTGACCCTGTAGGTTCACTTAATGTTGGCAATAGACTTGACAGTTTATAAATCATGAGCGGACTCTAGCAAGCCATCATGACTACCCAATTTAAGTGAATATCGGTGATCCGATTTACCTAATCAACAATCACGTATTTAGTCCCTTTGTCACGCGATATCTATATCGATCATAAGGCATGTAATACGCCATCCTTATATTAATCGAATAATATTTCTTGATCCCAAATTAAACTGAACAAGAACAAATGACATTAATAACTCTTATTAATTCATTTGAGTATGGCCATACATTTCTTCAGTTCAATTCATCAAGAGGCCTAAAGATATCTCTCTCATTTATGAGAGGAACAAATCCCGTCTTGATTGCACTCATCCTTCTACATGATTCATTGTATACCTAATCATAACCGTTATGACCACCCGGTTAAAGGCAGTGTTAGATTATATTAAAGTATAAAATTACTCATGTTGGGAACCGAGACAATCTCAGGTCAAAGGACTATAAATACTTTATGTTACAAGAATCGCTAATGACGTAAAACATGTAGCATTCTTATGGCGGGTCAGTCCAATATATGGTCTCTAACATATACCTATGTTAATGACTTGATAACTATTTCTCCATGATCAGTAAAACATAATATACTGGTGTACATTTATAGCTTGTATATAAATATATATTTATATGTATCCGCAAGTATATTTGTCTCCACAAATATCCTATAAATGACCAGGACGATTTAGAATAGCATTCATAATACTTTATAATTTTACTATCAAAGTCACGCAATTTGATGACATAAAGCTGAATTGCATATTCATGGTCTATTTTAATTATATTAAAATAACCTATACGCACATATTATATGAAATATCTTAGAATAAATATTATGTTATTACAATCTATCATCTAGGTCACAAACACTTTGGCCTAGAGCATAACACCATCAATTCTGATAGTAGAACTGTGAACCAACGAATGATATTCTAAACCGTCCCTAGTGATATGTAGGATGTTTATAGAGATAGACATACTTCAGGTAAGAAGCTACATATCCACACTAGTATATTCGCAGGCTGGATGATCATGTTTTGCTGATCATGGACATAGAGATGTCAAGTCTGGAATATAGGTACGTGTTAGAGAACACTTACTGGACTGACCACACTACGAGAATATGCATGGTATATTTCATTAGTGATTCTCATATGAATAGTGTGCTTGTTCCTACGACCTGAGCTCACCATGGATTCCTGTATGAGGAATTGCATACTTTAATATGATCTTACGTCATCCGTAACAAGATGATCATTAGGGTCATCGTTAGGTATGCACTGAATCATAACGAGGAATGTGAGTGACCAAGATGGGATTTGTTCCTCTCGTCATGAGGGAGATATCTCTGGGCCCCCTAATGAACTAGGACTGAAAGAAATGCTTGGCCATGCTCAAAATGGATTAACATGTGTTGTTAATATCATTTTGTATTTACTCAGTCTAATTCTCGATTAGGAAAGAAACTTTGATCAAACTCAAGGATGACATATTACCGTGCCTTGTGATTAAGACGTATATCGTAGAACAAAATGAATAAGCAAATGTCTATTCAGATAGTATTATGATCGCTGATCATTTCATTTAACATGGGTAGTCATGACATCAGTCTAGAGGTTACTCATGACTTACGATATTTAGAAGATTGTTGCCAGCGTTACATGAAACCTACACGGTCACATAATGAACTCCATTCGTATGTAATGAATATACCTCAAAACAGTTATACATATAATGTATAAATTGGTGAACGAAATAATCAATTATTGGATAATTGATTGAACAAAACAGTTCCATTCCGTTGGCAACGGAATAGTTCCGTTCCCAACGGAATATATATGGAAACTGTAATAGCCTTAGCTGCCAAGTATTTCATTATGGAAATACCTATTCCGTTGGCAACGGAATAGTTCCGTTGGCAACGGAATAAGCGCAGATTAGGATTTTAGTTATGGTAAGTGAGCAATCGTTCGCCTCCCTCTCTAGTATAAATAGAAGGGCATGGTCTCTCTATTTGACAGACAATTCAGAAGCCTAAGAGGCCGTCTTTACACAGAAAAAGAGAGAGAGTTTTGAGATATTCGGAAAGCATTTCCGGACTTGTCTAGCCAAGTCCGGTTATTCCGTTCGAGTGAAGTTCGCGTGGATACGAGTAGAGGTTCTCTACCTTGAGAACTTGCTAGCGATCTATCTTCATCCCTAGGAGAAGAAGCTATCTCTCGAGCCGAGCTTCAAGAAGAGTTTCGCGAGCCGAGCTTCAAGAAGGAGTTCTTCAAGCCGAGCAATAGGAAGGAGCTTGGCGAGCCGAGCTTCGGGAAGGAGACGGTTGCGAGTCGGAAAAGTTCAGACCTACATCCGTTCCTTGTCTCGTGGATCTGGAAGATCCGAGGTATAAATTTTAATGGCTAATCTCGTACTTTTATTCCCTTAACGTAGATCCTAGGGCGGGTTAAATCCATAGGTTCCGCTGCGCATGTAACGTACATGGTTATGGATTTCCCAACAATATATACTATTTTCTCAGTTTTCAATATGTTATTATTTATTGTATTTACTATTTTATATATTTTTTTATTCTTTATGTATTTTTTACTTTTGGAATTTGTATATACTGTTCTAACATACTATTTTGTTTTTATAATCTGTTTTTATTCTTTATGTATATACTGTTAGGAACCCATAGCCATGTATAATACATGCACATCGGAACCTACGGGTTCTACCCGGCCTAGGATCATCGTCAAGGGAATAAAAGTACGAGATTAGCTATTAAAATTTATACCTCGAATATTCCTGATCCGCGAGACCGAGAACGGATGTAGATTTGAACGATTCTGACTTGCAACCTTCTCCTTCTTGAAAAAATTTAAGAAAAAATATTTTTTTTAGAAAAATATTTTTTAAGAATTTTTTGACAATACTTTTTCTACAAAAAATTTTTTCCGAAAAATAAAAGTTATAAGAAAAAAATATCTCTCTAAAACTTTTTCCGAAAAAGATATTTTTCAAAAAATATTTTTAAGAAAAAATATTTTTATATTTTTCTTAAAAATAGTTTTTAAAGAAAAAAATTTAAGAACATTTTGTTAGAATTTTTTGTAAGAAACTTGTATAAATTTTTTTTAAGAACTATTTTTTTTACCAAAATAGATTTTTAGAAAAATATATGTTAATAATTATTTTTAGAAAATATTTTATTATAGGGGGCTAAAATGGAAATTTCAAAAAACTTGACTAATAATTAGATGGAAAAGTGGGTGGAGGGGTTTTTTGTAAATGAAAAGTTTATCATAAGGGGATATTTATAAATCAGAAAATATAGGGAGTTATTTGTAATTTTCAGAAAAGTTAGGGGGTTATTTGTAAATTTTCCTACAATATTTGATGATCAAACACGAATATTAAAGGAAATCTAACGATATAAAAAGCAATAGCATTAACCCCCTTTCATGCTTTTAAATATAGAATGATTGAACATAATTTTTTACCTTTTAAAAAAAGGGCAAAACTGGAAGAACAAGAAAATTAACTGTGATGTTAACATCAACAGATAAGGGTGTTCATGTTATTTTTAGTTGTTTTCCAGGGGTATTGATGATATATCACGTTTTGTAGGGGTATATGTAGAATTAGGAAATTTTGCAGGGGTACATGTAAAATTTGGCAGATAGTTTTTTATCTGTCCCATTATATCTTTGTATATGCTTATTAAGTTATTATGTATCATATTTGAAAATTATAAATATATAAATAACACTATATATTCTTGTATATGCTTATTAAGTTATCATGTATCATATTTGAAAATTATAAATATATAAATAACACTATATATTCTTATTTTTACACATGATATATTTTTATATGTTGTATTATGCCTTTTTTTTATATTAGTATACTTTTATATTACTTTTATGTAATAGTGTTATATATAATGACTTTTATAACCTTAATTAGTTAAGAAGATTCAAGTTCATCTTGATGTTAGTAACAAATTGCAAAATTTTTGTTGTTAAAATTTTTAGCCCATAACCGGTCTCATTTATATGGGTATTCATGATATAAGAATAATTTTGTAGGGGTATTACTAATATCTAACTACAAGGTATACTTAAAATTATGAAGTTTTGCGGGTTTGCGTGTGAAATTTGACCTAAATTTTAGTTGGTTCTCAAAATAGAAATGTTTACTTTCAATCAGCTCTTATATGCGATCTTTGATGTATCCCTAATCCCCCTTGAGATCTCGAAAAGCCATTAATTGGTGAAGATATGATTGATATCCGGAAGTCAACATGTGAAGGCAACTCCAACTCCAAGTCCACGTCTCATTATTGGAGATAAAATCATAAATACTGAATTATTGATTTCGGTGGCAATGGCCGGTTGAGACTTTTCTTTTATAAAGCGTTCAGAAAAAACTTTAATTCAGAAAATAGAGTTTGACTGGATTTATTTGCAAAACTAGCATTTTTTTGTCAATTATTCCGTGAAAAAACTTAAATTTCGAATCTTGGAGCACTTAATTAGGAGTAATTTGATGTTAAAAACGATTTTCGCGGCATGTGCTGACAAAAGTGCTAAATATTTAATTTTTTGAGTAATTAAATATGGGTTCTGACGTGATATTATGATTTTTTTTTTTCCATTTTCGCAAACCTGCCGTGGTGAAAATAATGTAGATTTTTTTTCTGCTTTTGCCACGTCTGGTGAAAGTTTTTTTTTTTTTTTTTGCATTCATTAACTCTATATTAGTGATAATTAACCAGATTAACAATTCTTGGCAGCGGATGAATGTGATTTCCTAAGTTTCGCTGGCTAATCTACCGAAAATTCTTTATTTTGGGCAAACAAGTGAGCGAAAATGCTAATTTTACAAACAAAATTGGTTAAACACTATTTTATGAATTAAAATCTGTTTGGGCCTTATTTGAAAAAACTGGTTGATTGATTCCCCCATAATATATACAGTAATTAGAAAAAGGCTGGCCCCTACGTGCCTTAGACTAAGTTAGTATATGGGTCCCTAAATAGTCTTCACATTTGTTAATTTGTCAGAAAGTTTTGTTTTTGTTTACTTAGATATTGTTTTTATTTTATTTTATAGAGATGACTCATATGTTTTACATAAATTTTCAAAGAAATTAATTTTTATTAAATTTTTAAACCACAGTCTTTGAATTGGTAAAATGATACTTAATCACTAATACTAAAGGAGCTTTGACATCTAATCGGATATTCATATATTGTAAGAATTTATACAGATTTCTTCATTCTCATGCAAGCCAGAAAAAGTAAGAGATTAAATCAAGCTAATATTCCATAGGAGAGTTTTTATCCGAATTTTATTATTTGATGTCAATATGATTTGAATCCATATCATATACAGTAGAATCTCTATAAATTAATATTGTTAGGACCGTGAAATTTTATTAATTTAGAGAGGTATTAAATAATCGATAAACTAATAATTTATTAATTAAAAGAGGTCTTTTATATTCAGTGAACTTAAATTTAATTAGATAGGAAAAGGCATGAATATTAAATACTAAGAACCCGAATCTAGTTATTCAATGTACTAGAATTAAATACTTTCAATTCAATGTATAATGATGAAATGAACTATTATATAAACAAAACAAAAAAACTTTTAAAAGTCATACCCAACGATACAATGGCTTCCCAACTAAAAAGATCTACAAAAAATAATCATGACAGACCAAATACGTAAAACAATATGTGAGTACAAAAGACACACGCACCTAAAAGGATTTGTAGCAGTGGCTTGATGAGAATTTTCATTTGAAAGTTAGTCAAGGTACAATATCAAACACATTTAATAGATTCATATTTTACTAAATTATCCTATTTATCTTTGTAATTTTAGGAGATTATTAATTTATAATATTGATGGGACCATAGATTTATATAAGGTTATTCAGAAAAAATTATTATCTTATTATTTATCGAAATTATAAATTTACATAATAGACTCAAGTCGGGATCAGAGAAAATTATTATCTTAGAGATGTGATTAAGTTATTGAGTATTAATTTAAGGAGGTTGTACTGTAATGTATTATGGAAATGCACACACTCAAGCAACTATGTTATAGTTTCATAGATTGGTCCATAGCAAGTTGATTAAGTATTTACATGTGCATTACGAAATTATAGGTTCAAATTTTATTAAAGGCAAATAATGAAAGTAAAAAAAAAATAGTCTTCTTCATTTATTAAAAACTATTAAATCAACCAATAATGTAGCAATTTGGCGTGCTAATCTATCGTGAGGGACAGGGTAATGCTTAGTTTCAGTCTAATCCTCACCTCAGGAAACCAACAAACAATAAATCCAAAATCTAGTCATTGCAGTAAAGGAGTATATGTATCATTTTGTCTAATATGCCACATTTTCTTTTCTTTTGTATATAGATTGGGTAACAAAGAGTGAATCAGGTGACATTTCACTTTGTTAGGTCAGGACAATGAAATTCGAGGTGATATCTCACCATCATGGAATGAGAAAAGGTTTGATTGCGGATGGTCGTTTTAGATGGGCTTTTGAGTGGCCCAAATTGTAGATAATTTATAATCCGAACTTTATTTAAGACCCCCAACTCTAATGATTTGTAACCCTAATTCTATTTATCTGAAATCCTAAACACCCAAAATCGAAGGATCTAAGGCTCAATCTGAAATCATCTGAATCCAAGTTGAGAGAATAACTCACAATCCTAAATGGTCAAAATCAAATTCACCGGAAAGATGACCCGCTTGTCTACCACGTCTAGCTCATGTGAATGGAATCATGCACCCAAATTGGAAAATTCACTTGACCTTTGCCTATAATGTTTTCTACTTTCGAGATTTAACTCACATTTGATGAGTAGAGATATATTCTTAAATATTTACTTATAAAATTGTATTTATCGAGACTTGAACCTATAATCTCTTTATACAAATGCAATATGCTCTATGAACTAAATTTATGAGGGATTTGCAACCTTACCAATAATTAATCATTGATTAAGGGATTATGCAATCATTGGGCGCGACCACACACTCAGGGTTGGGGACATGGAGGGGGATATAAATATTGGGTGTGCTTTTGAACCAAAAATGTAATCTATTTGATCTTATACTATTTTAGATTCATATACATCATTTCAATACAGTCATTTATTCTTTTATAATCAAATATACTATTCATTATGAACGGTTGACTTTTATAGGGATTGAGAGGAGCTTTTTTTTTTAACTGGCAAAAAAAAAATTAATTAAAAAAATGGTCAAGTTTTAAAATTATTTGCGAAATTGTCATTTCCCCCGGCCACTGGGCGAAATATCTGTTTGCGCTAATATTGCTATTAATTCATATAAAACAGTCTGTTTCGCCCAGTGGTGGGGCGAAACAACCCTTTGTGGTTAGCAAGAATATTTAGCCAATTTTAAGAATATTTAGCCAATTTGTTTTATTTTTCTATTTTCCCCGCTAAACTGCGGTTAGCAAGAATATTTAGCCAATTTTTTTTAAAAAAAATAGATATTTCACCCAATGGTAGGGCGAAACAGCCTTTTGGACCAATTATTGGGGCAGCGGGTTGAGCCAAAGTATTTTTCAAAATTTTCAAATCTAAAGCCCAAAAAATGGGAAAAATACATGTTTCGCCACATGGTGGGGGGAAACATTTTTTTTTCCATTTTTTGGGCGAAATAGGCTGAGCCCAAAAGCCCAAAAAATGGCAAAATCCGTGTTTTGCTTCATCACTGGGCGAAACAACCTTTTTCAACATTTTTAAATGGAAAAAAAAAATAAAACAAATCTGAAGGGAAAAAAAATAATAAATAGCTTATTTTTATTCAGAATTTGCATTTACTAGAGAATTTTTATTTTTTTCAGATTGAAATGACAACTTTGATTTAACATGTTATGATATAGGTGAAATCTTAGTTTTTTTAGGTATAACATTTATGATTCAGATGTAGAGTACTAGAGTATCTTTACTTTTCCAGAATGAAATAACAATTCAACTTTTTTTAGCGGGTAACATTGATTGAACATGTTAGGGTATAGGTGGACTCTCATCTTTTTTAGGTATATATGGTTTAGAGTATAGGGTTTAGATTTCTATTTCTCTTATTTTCTATATTACAATGGTCAAATTGTTGAAGATTCGAGCAGATACAATTACTATCCACATGATGTTGTTCTTCTCTCACGTAGTAGAAATATGAATTATTACATATTGTGTTTAGAAATTTATGCTACCACCGGTTGGTCTAATAGTGATGATCTTAAAATTAATGGTAGGAGTCCTCCATATAGGGAATACTTTATATTTTAAGATTATAAAAATCTCGAATGATTCACAGTTAGCTAGTTTTGCTCAGTATATCAAATATGGTAAACACGGTTGGATTGAATTTGAAATATACATTGAACACATCCAAACTAGAGAATCCTATGTAGGAACTAGTAGCAGATTGAATTAATGACGACAAGCCTAGGAGGTTAGAACCTGTAAGAAATCATGATAGAGTGTTAAGAACTAGTGCTGAAGATGTCGAGGAAGATAGTATTGAAGATGTTGAAGAGGACGAATATGATGAAGCTGAAGTGCCCGAAATGGAACAACGCGATGAACCATAAAGAGATGTTATGAGCAACTACACAGGATTCAATTATACGGAAGAGGGTGAGATGGTTAATGTAAGGACTTTTGACGATCCTCTGGCAGATGTTATGAGCAACTACACAGGATTCAATTATACGGAAGAGGGTGAGATGGTTAATGTAAGGACTTTTGACGATCCTCTGGCAGATGTTATGAGCAACTACACAGGATTCAATTATACGGAAGGGGGTGAGATAGTTAATGTAAGGACTTTTGACGATCCTCTGGCAAAAGAGTTCGAAGATACTACTTTGTGAGAAGCAGCAAGATTCGATATCTTGTGTGGCACAAGCATGCGTGTGAGTGGCAACGATACTTTGTATGATGGGCAGACATTAAAAACGAAAGAAGAGCGACAATCCGCCTTAAAATTATACAACATCACACATCATAGAGAATTTGTAGTTTCTAAATCAAACAAAACAGTCTACATCGTAGTCTGCAAGCTAAAAGATGACTGTTCTAGCTGTGGTTAGAGTCTGTATTCATGCAATAATAAACGAGATGTGTTAGAGATTAAAAAGTTTATAGAATCACACACATGTGTTAATCGACAACCTAACGAGTACCACAAGCAATTAACAAGTGCATATATTGGGGGACTAATTCTAGATGTCGTTAGAGCGGATTTAGCAATTAAACCAGTAACCCTAGTAGTGATGGTGTTATGCCCTAGGCTAAAGTGTTTGTGACCTAGATAATGGATTGTAATAACAAATGTAATATTTATTCTAAGATATTTCATATAATATGTGCGTATAGGTTATTTTAATATAATTAAAATAGACCATGAATATTCAATTCAACTTTATGTCATCAAAGTGCGTGACTTTGATAGTAAAACTATAAAGTGTTATGAATGCTATTCTAAATCGTCCATGTTCATTTATAGGATATTTGTGGAGACAAATATACTTGCAGATACATATAAATATATATTTATATACAAGCCATAAATGTGTAGGATTAGTGCCCTAGGCCAAATGTATTTGTGGTAGGAAATGGATTATGTTTAAGACAGTATTATTTATGCAATAAAGGTTCTTTCTTATATATCTGTGTGTATGGGTTGTGAATGTATATTTCTTACATCAACCAAGAATGACACTTCAGGTTCACGTCACCATAATACGTGATTCTGATAGCAGAACTATAAACCAATTAATGACATTCTAAACTGTCCCTAATGATATGTAGGATGTTCATAGAGATAGACATACTTCAAGTAAGAAGCTACATATCCACACGAGTATATTCGCATGCTGGATGATCATGTTCTGCTGATCATCGACATAGAGATGTCAAGTCTGGAATATAGATACGTGTTAGAGAACACGTACTGGACTTACCACACTATGAGAATATGCATGGTATATGTCATTAATGATTCTCATATGAATAGTGCGCTTGTTCCTACGACCTGAGGTCACCATAGATTCCTGTATGAGGAACTGCATACTTTAATATGATCTTACGTCATCCGTAACGGGATGATCATTAGGGTCATGGTTAGGTATGCACTGAATCATGACGAGGAATGTGAGTGACCAAGATGGGATTTGTTCCTCCCGTCATGAGGGAGAGATCTCTGGGCCCCCTGATGAAATAGGACTGAAGGAAATGCATGACCATGCTCAAAATGGATTAACAGGTGTTGTTAATATCATTTTGTATTTACTCAGTCTAATTCTCGATCAGGAAAGAGACTTTGATCAAACTCAAGGATGACATATTACCGTGCCTTGTGAACAAGACGTATATCGTAGAACAAAAGGAATAAACAAATGTCTATTCAGATAGGTTTATGATCGCTAATCATTTCATTTAACATGGGTAGTCATGACATCAGTCTAGAGGTTACTCATGACTTACGATCTTTAGAAGATCGTTGCCAGCGTTAAATGGAACCTACACGGTCACACAATGAACTCCATTCATACGGGATGAATATGCCTCAAAATAGTTAATATATTTGATGTATAAATTGGTGAACGAAATAATCAATTGTTGGATAATTGATTGAACAAAATAGTGCCATTCTGTTAGCAATGGAACAGTTCCGTTCCCAACGGAATATATATGGAAACTATAATAACCTTAGCTGTCAAGTATTCCATTATCAAAATACCTATTTCATTGGCAACAGAACAGTTCCGTTGGCAACGGAATAGGCGCAGATTATGATTTTAATTATGGTAACTGAGCAATCGTTCGCCTCTCTCTCTAGTATAAATAGAAGGGCGGGGTCTCTCTATTTAATAAACAACTCAGAAGCCTAAGAGGCCGTCTTTGCACAGAAAGGAGAGAGAGAGTTTTTGAGAGATATTCAGAAAGTATTTCCGGACCTGTCTAGACAAGTCCGGTTATTATTTTCGAGTGAAGCTCGCGTGGATACGAGTAGAGGTTCTCTACCTTGAGAACTTGCGAGCAATCTATCTTCATCCCTAGGAGAAGAATCCATCTCTCGAGCCGAGCTTCAAGAAGAGTTTCGCGAGCCGAGTTTCAAGAAGGAGTTCTTCGAGCCGAGCTTCGGGAAGCACTACAACAATATCACTATTCAGCAACACTCTAAAATGCCACCGAATGCATATTTTAATGTTGTTGTTGGTATCAGTAGCATTTGGGTTATTTGCTTTTTAGGTGGCTCTCGCTAAAAGTTACCGGGACATTTTTCAACATCCCATGAATTTACACATGCAACAACATGTAAAATTCCCGTAAATTATATTTGATATCAAAGACATTATTAAATGTCACATGTTCTACCAAGTAGTGCATTTGCAAATGCCGCTTATACCCAATCATCATTAAAATGCTGACATTTCATAATGCATTGTTTATAGAAATGCCGGCATTTCATAATACAGTGATATACCAACAACGGCATTTCCAAATGCATGAATATCAAACATAACATTTGGTGATACATTAATTATTCCAATGGTGACATTTTATAATGCATACACTATAGCAAATGCATCATTATGCATATATATTTTATAATTAAGAAAAACTTCGAAATCAAATATTACATATAAGAATCCAGCAATAATTGCAAAAAACAAATATAACAACATGATAGATCAATATCAAAACCCTAAATCCTATAATCCTAAACTCCCGTACAAAAATAATATTAGACCTATAGAAGCAAACCTATTATATCCCAATACAAACAACTTGCTCTGCTTTAGAGGTGAATAGTTCACCACTTACCTGCTACTCCATTCGATACTAGATATTTAAGTTCACATAGATTGTCAATGCCGTTCAACAACCAAATAGTTCACCTAAATTAAAAATATCACATTTAATAAGGATATCAGTTATAAATTTAGAAAAAAATGAAAATTTGAATATAACTTAAGGGCAGTTATATCAAAATTGATTACAAATTTTGTATGCAATTTTGATGCATAATCTTGGAATAAATCTTTCATCAGTTAATGACTATTGTTATCGGATCCAAATTTCTTCAAGGGTTACATCAAAAAGAATAAAAAGAAACAAATGAGTTATAACCTTTTCAGAAGTGTAATCTTCAAAAAAATCAGTAGAAGGAACCCAGTTTTTTGAAGCATGCAATAGGGCCTACAAACAAACAATAAAGCATAATTAATATACAAAATGTTACAAATAATACAAAATTAAAAATACAAAAAACACAATTATTTTAAGCTAGAGATAATAAACTAAAAAAATAGTGGATTTTGCAATATATCAGAACTTAATTTCTGATCATCTCTACACCTAAAGGCATACAAAAATGAATTGGTTGGATTCTGATTCTCTAAATAACTACCGATAGGCGATATTAAGGGCAGAGAATACCAAGCCTCAATAGAAAAAAGAAAAAGATTCAAGCTTTAAAGAAAAAACCCATTCAAGCTTTAATGGCAATTATGAAATTAATTGAAATAATTAAAACAAAATCATGCAATTAATGACCACAAAGCCAGACAAAATAAAAAAAATAAAAATATGATATAGATACCATCTAGTAAGGAGAAGAGATGCCATTAGACCATAAAAAAATCAATAGATTATTAACTACTGATTAAGGGAATTACATGACCATAAGGCTTCAAACTATGAGTTCAAATAAAAAATACTAAATAAAAGAGTCTTCAGTACTCAAATTACCATGTATGACTACTAAATAAAAAATTGCAGAGTCAGACGCACAAATAAACAAATCACCACAACAAAAAACATAAGAAAGGCTACAAAAAGCTAACCTCATGCCAAGTTTACTTGAAGAGGGCCAGCTTCAACTCTGACAATAAAATACGTAAATAGTTAAAATTATAAAAAGTAAATAAACAAGAAATTCCGTAGGTTCTTTGTTTTTTTACACTGAACTTTCTTTAGCATGAACAAGTAACTACAATTGATCATTTGATCTTCTATAGAGTTAAAAGATAATGCATAAAGTGTTAATGAATGCCAACTGCACATTGGAAAAACAAAGAAAAATGGAAAAACGAATTGCATGCATATAATATCGATATAAACTTTTTCAAAAATATATTAGTACTAAGAAATACCTGCTTTCTACTTCTAAAGTATGAATACAATACCAACCCTCGTTATCAACACTGTCCTCCCACCTAAATCACAAGAAATAAAATAAAAAATAAGAACACTCAAAAATGAAAAGGGAAAAAAACATAACCTGAAATGTATACTTTGATGGAGTTATCATTGATTTACCGAGGTGTCACCGCTGTCCATAAAGGCCCATAAGCCAGATCCATTCGATCAATAAACAAAAGATCTGATGAATTTCGTATTTATTACCTTCAACCTGCTAGTTAGTGAAAATAAACAAAAATATGCAATCAACTAAAATTGTGTTTGAGTTGAATAAAAGCTAAGATTTGAACAGATTAAGAACAGCAACGGCAGAAACTGATTTTGACAACATGAGTGCTCCTGCACCAAAAGAATTAAACCGAATTTTTAACAACCTTGCAATTTTAATTGAAAATTCAGCATGAACCTTTGGAAAAAATAAACAGAGAAAGAATCATGCATGAAAATTTTGTAATTTCACAAAAGAATGCAGATTGTCACTCAAAATTATGACAAATAACTAATAAATGAAACAAAATTCAAAAGAAAAATAACTTAATTTCAGCAAATTCAGAACAAAATTAAATTGCCTCCATGGATGTAGAAACTTAGAAAGGCTCCTTTGATTTAGGAGGAAAAATATGCAAAGGGAGAAGAAGAGGGGCCGAAACCATGATGTTTGATGAAATGCCGGAGGAAGTGAAGCGAGAGAGAGAGAGATGCTAAATAAACTTGAGAGGAAGGGGAGAAGGAGAGTGGAGACGAGGCAGACCGCCTCTTGACTAGTTCGCCTTCCCGTCACAATACGCGACAAGCACGATGATCGAAGAATCGACAGCTCCTGTCAGCATCGCCGCCCCCATGTCCCCCCTTGTTATAGTAAGCAATAGTAGAAATCAGAACGGAGATTCAAAATCAAAAGAGCGGAGGTGGGTTCGAGAGGGAGAGGCAACCGACTGAGGATTTGAGAGAGAGAGAGAGACAAATCTAGGGTTTTTGAGAAGAGAGGCAACCGATTGAGTTTGGGAGAGCGTCGGGCATAAGCACTTTTGGTTACGCGACTTATTTGGGTTGCTAGATGATTTAGTCGGTGGACATATTTTTTTGTCTTTTGACCAAATTTTAGCATTAGATAGAGGCGGGACATTATGCGCCAGACCACCCATAGGGAGGGAAAATGAAAATTTGGACCAGGGCAGGGCACCTCAGGCGGAAAAATGAATGTTTTGGGGATCACGCGCGCAAAAAACACAGTGCATACAATTAGTTAGATAATCACTGGCATCTTCAAATGCATCTAAATAGCACAAATAAATTCTGCCATCTTATTATATGAGCTGAAGTTTGTATGAAATGCCGTTAAATTGTTATTTCTCAGGATTTTATGTCAAATACTATGTTGTATAGTTAAAAAAGAGGATTTAGTTCTTAATACTACATATTTTAATTGTAATGGTGGGATTTAATTGAATGTCGCGCAATCAATGTCACTGTATATCAACATTGTTGTAGTGAAGGAGACGGTTGCGAGTTGGAAAAGTTAAGACCTACATTCGTTCCTTGTCTCGCGGATCAGGAAGATCCGAGATATATTTTTTAAGGGTTAATCTCGTACTTTTATTCCCTTAACGTAGATCCTAGGGCGGGTTAAATCCATAGGTTCCGCTGCGCATGTAACGTACATGACTATGGATTTCCCAACAGTGGTCTCTGAGCGTTCGTTAAGGAAATAATTGTCGATTATATATTTAAAATTTAGTAAATTCTAGTATAAGAAATTTTAGGGTTTTGAAAATATTATTTCAAAACATCACGGAAATAGTTTCTAGTAATATAATATTGGATATTATGATTCTCTGGAGTTTCGAAACATAGGTTTTCGAAATCCGTTTTGGAAACGGAACTAAAACAAAAGAAGATACAAACTTCCGGCACGTCTTCGTTGAGAACGGAACAGTTCCGTTCAGAACGGAACAGTTCCGTTCAGACGGAATAATGTTGATTTTGCGAGAAACCCTAATTTTGTTATACATGGAATTTAAATATACAAATATGGTATGAGCTTTAGGTTTGTGATTGTTCTGTGATGTAATCTTGTGTGTGAATGCTTGTAATTTTATTTAATATCTATGGCAACCAGTGAGTTGTCCAAAGTTGTAATTATGGTAACCTGTGAGTTGTCCAAATTTGTAAATTATCTTTTCTAGCTATAGGATAGTTGTTAGAATAGATATTATTTCAAGACTTCAAGGCAAGAGATCTTGGCGCAATCTTCGGAAGATAGCATTGGATCTTCGCACACACAACGAAGGGTTCGTTGAAGATTACTCCTGCAATATAGAGATAGATCTAGAATTAGGAACCTCATGATCGCTCGTGAGGATTAGGCTCATACCATATTTAACTTAGTTTTTGTGATGTTTATATTTATAAATTTAAAATAAAATCCTTCAGAATGTTAAGTAAAGAAGTGCCCCCCATGTCACTGAAGCCCTCAGTACTTAGACAGTCTTCCATGTGGGTCATGCCAAAGCTGAGTATATGGAGGATTGTCTTTCTAAAGGAGGGTACGCAGGAAATGGCGTCCAGCATGGGTCATGCCAAAGCTGAGTGTGCTGGACTCTATTTCGCTGATAATCATACATGGTTAAACTTAACTGAGCAAGCAAGTCGGACTTGGGCTCAGGGCACAAGATGAAATAATACACCGGGCATATGATGATCATTCCATAAAAGGAAAGAGTTGTATATGATACAATTGGAAGTGTTCCTACCTAAATAGTTGTGTATTGAGGGTTGCGCCAAAGCGCACTTAATACTCAATGAAATACGGATCTTGACTCACTATGAAACCTCATTCATTTGAAGTTTCCGAATCAATACAACTGAAGGTGGTAGATTTGAAGAAAAATAGTGGGAGTACATTATAACAAACACCAAACCAAAACAACCCCAATGAATAAATAATAATGGCACTTTACATTTTAACTTGTAGAATAATGGCAAATAATAATTCAACTGGGTTGAATTTTCGATCTATCCTTGAGAAGGATAAGCTCAATGGGCCTTACTTCCTTGACTGGTTTAGAAACCTAGAATTGTTCTCAAGGCTGACAATAAACTGTATGTCATAGAAGAGGCTTACCCAGAGGAACCAGAACAGGGAGCCCCAAGGGCTGCCCGAGATGCGTATGCTAAATACGTCAAGGACAACACGGAGATAGCTTGTCTCATGCTAGCGACCATGACCTCCGAGCTTCAGAAGCAACTGGAGGACATGGGTGCTTACGATATGTTCGTAACTCTCAAGGAAATGTTCCAAGAGCAAGCTATAGTTGAGCGCTACAAAGCGACCGTCTCTCTGACTGACACAAAGATGGCTGAAGGTTCATCTGTGAGTGCTCATGTACTCAAGATGAAGAGCTATCTTGATCAATTGGAGAGGCTTGGTTCAGCCTATGCCCGAGAGAATTGGGCCGTTGACATAATTCTCGGGTCGTTACCTCCTAGTTTTAAGCAATTCATCATGAACTATAATATGCATCAGATGGAGAAATCCATCATCTAGTTGCATGGGATGCTTAAGAACGCACAGGAGGACATGAAGACAAATGCTGTCAAAGACGTTCTAATGGTTCACAAGAAGAAGGGTAAGAAGACCGGGAACAAGAGCAAGGGTAAAGGCAAGGTGTTGCCTAAATCTAAGATCAAAAAAGACAAAGAGGGAGTTTGCTTCCATTGCAACAAGGTTGGCCATTGGAAGAGAAACTGCAAACTCTATCTGGACGAAATCAAGAAGGGTAGTGTGACTACCGCTCCAGGTATTTTTGTTATTAAAACAAATTCACTTACTCCTAAATCTTGGGTTTTGGATACCGGATGTGGTACTCACATTTGTAATGATGTGCAGGGACTACAAAGGAGTAGAAGATTAGCTAAGGGTGAAGTCGACCTGCGTGTGGGAAATGGAGCAAGAGTTGCTGCATTAGCCGTAGGAACTTATTTACTGACTTTGCCTAGTGGACTTGTATTAGTACTTAATAATTGTTATTTTGTACCTGCTATGAGCAGAAATATTATTTCTATTTCTAGTCTAGCTTTGGATGGTTATAAATTTGTTATTGAGAATAATAATTGTTCTATCTTAAAGGATAATCTCTTATATGGAAATGTTTTATTAGAAAGAGGTCTTTACGTGTTAGATCTTAAGAAAGAGAATTATAAGTCTATATATAACATTAACACTAAACGATTTAAACCGAATGACTCAAATACAACATACATCTGGCATTGTTGCTTAGGCCATATAAATGAGAAACGCATTTCTAAACTCCACTCTCATGGACTTTTAGACTCATTTGATTTGGAATCATTTGAGACATGCGAGTCCTGTTTACTTGGTAAGATGACTAAGAAATCATTCACAAAAGTTGGAGAAAGGGTCAATGACTTATTAGAACTCATACATACTGATGTATGTGGACCAATGAGTATGGCCACTAGAGGTGGGTATCAGTACTTCATAACTTTCACCGACGACTTCAGTAGATATGGTTATGTCTACCTAATGAAGCACAAGTCTGAATCCTTTGAAGTGTTCAAAGAATTTAAGAATGAAGTACAAAATCAACTTGGCAAGAAGATTAAAGCACTTCGATCTAATCGAGGAGGCGAATATCTGAGTCAGGAATTTGAGGATCATCTCAGAGAATGTGGAATAGTTTCACAACTAACTCCTCCAGGAACTCCTCAGTGGAATGGAGTGTCCGAAAGGAGGAATCGAACCTTATTGGATATGGTTCGATCGATGATGAGTCAAACGAGTCTTTCAATGTCTTTCTGGGGTTACGCTCTTGAGACTGCCGCATTCATACTGAACAGGATTCCATCCAAAGGGGTTCAAAGGACGCCATATGAGATATGGACGGGGAAAAGCCCCAAGTTGTCTTTTCTTAAAATTTGGGGGTGTGAAACTTATGTCAAACGTCAGTTTCCCGATAAACTCAGACCCAAATTTGATAAGTACCTGTTTGTGCGATATCCTGAGGAAACCAAATGATATTACTTTTACCACCCATCAGAGAACAAAGTGTTTGTTGCTTACAATGGAGCCTTCTTGGAAAGAGAGTTTGTCTCTATGAGAAGCAGTGGGAGTAAAGTGCAACTCGAAGAAATTCGAGACCTACCTATTGTTGCAGAACCTATGATGGAGGAACAAACAAGCTCTCAAGGAGTTGGCGAGCTTGAAACACAACAGACTCAACGTAGATCTAGTAGGATTCATCATGAGCCCGAGAGATACGGATTTCTCGTGTCGAATGATGATGATGTGACATCCATAGATGATGAACCAACGTCCTACCAAGATGCTATGAAGAATCCCGACTCTCATAAATGGTTAGAGGCCATGAGAGCCGAGATGCAATCCATGCAAGACAATCAAGTTTGGAATTTGATTGACCCATCCGAAGGCTTGAAGACCATCAGATGTAAGTGGGTCTCAAGAAGAAGACTGACGTTGATGGAAAGGTACAAACCTACAAAGCTAGGCTTGTGGCGAAAGATTTCAAACAAGTTCATGGTATTGACTATGACGAAACTTTCTCACCTGTAGCTATGCTTAAATCCATCATAATTCTGTTAGCCATAGCAGCATATTATGACTATGAAATATGGCAAATGGATGTCAAAACAGCTTTCCTAAACGGAAATCTGACCGAGGACATGCATATGTTGCAACCCGAGGGTTTTGTCGATCCTAAGAATTCTGGTAAGGTTTGCAAGCTTCAGAAATGCATCTACAGATTGAAGCAAGCGTCTCGAAGTTGGAACTTTCGTTTTGACGAAGTCATCAAATGTTTTGGCTTTACCAAAAGTGAAGGTGGGCCTTGTGTTTACATGAAGTTCAGTGGGAGCACGGTAGTATTCCTGGATATTACTCATGGGAAATGACGTCCCAACATTATTGAACGTCAAGAAATTGTTGGGAGATAGTTTCTCGATGAAAGACCTAGAAGAAGCCTCCTATGTGCTAGGAATCAGGATCTATAGAGATAGATCTAGAAGGTTTATAGGTCTGAGTCAAAGTACATACATAGACAAGGTAATGAAACGGTTCAGAATGCAAGAATCCAAGAAAGGATTTTTGCCCTTGTCACATGGCGTGTCTCTCAGTAAAACACAGTGTCTTACAAATGAGCAGGAACGAAGACGCATGACTCAGATCCCATATGCTTCAGCTATAGGATCTATCATGTATGCTATGATATGTGCTAAACCGGATATGTCATACTCATTGAGTGCAATAAGCAGGTTCCAATCTAATCCAAGTGAAGGTCACTAGATAGCTGTTAAAAGGATCCTTAAGTACTTACGAAGAACTAAGGACCTATTCCTAGTCTATGGAGGTCAGGAAGACGAGTTCGTTGTAAAGGGTTACATCGACGCAAGCTTCCAGACAGACTCAGATGACTGCAGATCACAATCAGGTTATTTATTTTGCCTAAATGGAGGCGTAGTGACATGGAAGAGTTCCAATCAATGTACTGTGACAGATTCTTCAACGGAAGCAGAGTATATAGCCGATGCAGAAGCGGCTAAATAAACTGTTTGGATAAAGAACTTTTTGGATGAGCTAAGAGTAGTTCGGAGTATCTCGGAACCAGTGGATCTATATTGTGACAACAATGGAGCGATCGCACAAGCAAAGGAACCGAGGTCTCACCAAAAGTCCAAGCACATACTGCGACGCTTCCATCTAATCAGAGAGATCATACAAAGGGATGACGTTAACATGTGTAGAGTGCCATCGGCCGACAATATCGCCGATCCATTAACTAAACCACTCCCGCAAGAAAAGCATGAGGGTCATGTTAGGTCTATGGGCATAAGATGCTTAGAATTGGCCTAGTGTAAGTGGGAGACTGTGGGATTAGTGCCCTAGGTCAAATGTATTTGTGCTAGGAAATGGATTATGTTTAAGACATTATTATTTATTCAATAAAGGTTCTTTCTTATATATTTGTGTGTATGGGTTGTGAATGTATATTTCTTATATCAACCAAGAATGACAATTCGGGTTCACGTCACCAGAATACGTGATTCTGATAGCAGAACTGTGAACCAACGAATGACATTCTAAACTGTCCCTAGTGATATGTAAGATGTTTATAGAGATAGACATACTTCAAGTAAGAAGCTACATATCCACACGAGTATATTCGCATGCTGGATGATCATGTTCTGCTGATCATGGACATAGAGATGTCAAGTCTGGAATATAGGTACGTGTTAGAGAACAAGTACTGAACTGACCACACTATGAGAATATGCATGGTATGTGCCATTAGTGATTCTCATATGAATAGTATGCTTGTTCCTACGACCTGAGGTCACCATAAATTCCTGTATGAGGAACTGCATACTTTAATATGATCTTACGTCATCCGTAACGGGATGATCATTAGGGTCATGGTTAGGTATGCACTGAATCATGATGAGAAATGTGAGTGACCAAGATGGGATTTGTTCCTCTCGTCATGAGGGAGATATCTCTGCACTACTACAAAAAAACTCAATTTGCGACCGAGTGTTTGGTCGCTGAATGCCAAAATATGGTCGCCAAAACGCTCTAGCGACCAAAAATCTGGTCGCTACTTTCGTAGCCACATCCCCGTCTCTGATTGTATTTAGCGACCAACTTGCGTGTTGGTCGCAAAACCAATAATCAATTGAGACGAACATCCATGTCGCTAATGTCAAAGTTCCGATAGCTATTACTTGGTATTTGGTTTCAAATGAATGCACTAAATGACGTTTAGCGACAATAGTTTCGTCGCGGAACCTGTTTAGTTTGTCACTAATCACATTTACAGCAACCAAATATTAGTTGCAAATAATTTATACCATAACAAAATAATTATTTGGGATGATTTCTTGGTCGCCAATGCATGCATATAGGAACCACATATTGGTCACTAAAGTCACATTTGCATTTTATTGCAACGATAATTTGGGCGCCAAAACCATATTTCAAAATTTGTTAGCTATGACAAATATTATACGTTCGTCCCAATAAATACATTTCATGCATATTATTCTCAAAATTCTAAATAAAACTTATGAAATTTAAATTTCATCATGAATAACAATATTCCTTATCATATATAATAATAACATCATGACATTATATAACTATCAATTAAATACAAAAACTATAAAACCATCTAAAACATTGCATTAAAATAAGAAAACATCCTTTATAAAGAAAAAAAAAATGTTGTTAAGCATATCAAAATATAATTGAAGTGCTCAACCAACTTAGTTATTCCTACAAAGACAAACACAATGAAGATAAAACTAATAACAAAATATAAAAATGATAACACAATGAAACTAGTTTGGAGAAATTGATATATTCAAGGTTCACACATCCCTCAAAAAATAATAAACATTTAAATTCAAAATGATAACAAGAATAATCAAGGTTTTAAGGATATTGGCCTGAGATAGGATTTATTTAGGATTTAGATAAATGAAATACCTGTTTTCCATCTTGCAGAAAAGGTCTTTAGTGCTCAATATATGCTACAATTTATGAACAAAATAAACAAACAACAAATAAATAAATAAAAATAATAAAAGTATAATTCTAAAGTAAATGCATTAAAAAAAGCACACTACATTCTTCCAAATAAGCTACACATAAAAAGAAACTCAATTTAGAGCAGATTACGGAATTTTGTGTACCTCAATTTAGAGCGGATTATGGAATTTTGTGTACCTCACTTTAGAGAATCTATGAGGCGAATTTAAAGACATAGAAAATCAAATACCATTATTAGCTCATGTAAATTTTGACATGGTTCAAAAAGTTTTAAAACATTATGTGGAAAAATAATTTAATAAAAGATGAAAATGGATGATTTAAAGGAGCTAAAATGGAAACTTACCATTAATGAGAATGAGAAAGACCGATTTAAACAAATTCATTGCTTGACACATGTCTCCTTTTCAACCTATACTTCATACAAGTGAGAGATCTCTCACATGAACCTATTATTATGTTAATAAAAGTTCAAGAGCAACCTATATCACAATCGTAACTATATCATGAAGACATCACTATAATCATAAATAGAAATAAAATAATGAAATTACCTGAAGCATCTCAAGCAAATTACATAGTCTCATGCGCCAATAGATGTATCAGGGTTAATATCAATAAAATCATGGATTAGGTTAATTTCAGATACATAAACATTAATCACGTTTAATTTGAGCAAAATAAATATTAATATGGGATAAGAGGAATGTTTAGATTCTGAAAATTTATTAGAAAGTGAATCGAGAAGAAAATAAGCACCTGACCTGAGCTTGGATCCAAGTCTTTTTTCTTCTTTGTCATGTTAAGTTAGTTCTCTACACCCTAGTTCGTCCGTCCAGTGATCTTCTAATCTGTAGAGAAAACAAATTAAAAAATACATATTTTTTTTATAAAAAATGGGAAAAGTACCTGCCACACGGGGAATTCCTGAGCTAACCTCCTTGCAAAAGATCTTGAAATGTAATAGAATTAAAAATATGTGTTCCTCCATTTAACTGGAAAGCCTCATAGTTATATATACGAATATTTCTTAATAGTATTGAAATTAAGAAATCAAAGTTCCAAAATAGACAATGCTTTTTGGTTTGAATTAGCTGAAATGGGGTCTATTCATATCCTAAATCCAGTACTATTCCTAGCACAAAGGGAAGATAATTATTTTGATTCATTCATAATAACAAAGAGAAATTACACCCATTCATTTCACACGCACAGAGATATATATGAGCCATAAAAATTTCACTGGCATCATCAAATTCAGCAAATTAGGACTAAATCTCACCTCATTGAGACTTCAAACCCTAACTTCTCCCATTGAAATTGGAGATTTAAAACTAGAAGCACCAAACCGCCCTAGGGTTAGGGTTCACCACTGGCCATGCATCTTCTCCAGAGTTAAGGTTCATTGAAGGTCTACTGAGAGGGTTTGGGTTTCAATCGAGAGGATGCAGAATGGCTCGTCACCCAGCTAGGGTTAGGGTTTACTGTCGTCGTCGTGGAGTTCCAAGGAGCGCCGACGGCCAGAGGTGGTCCGGCGAGAGTTAGTAGCTCGGTAAGAGGAGCGATTCGAAAGAGATGGAGAGTAAGTACGAAAGGGGAAAAAGGGGTCTCGGGTTAGAGATAAAAGGAGGCATCGGATTGAGAATATGAGATGACTCTGAAGAGAAATGGGCCGCATGATATTTCATCTTTTAATCTGGACCCTTGAGTCACTGGAAGTTGAGTTTGTTATATAAAAGAATTGTATAAAATATTTATGTATATAATATTGTATCCATAATATCACTAATATTATATTTGTATCACATTCATATTTCTATAGTATTCATAATATTTGTTAATATTTGTGTCACATTAATATTTGTAATTCATAATAATGTATCATATTAATGATTGCAAATTATTCATGATATTTGTATCATTAACAATATTATATTATCCAAATAATTGTATCATATTCATAATATGATATCATGTTATACTTTTGTAACACTTTATATTTGTACCACATTCACAATTTTATCATATTTGTAATATTTAATACCATATAGGCTAAAATACTTAATTGAGTATTGAGATATCCCGACATTTAAGTATGGCAATTCAAATATTTATTTAAGTTTTTAATGTCACTCATTTTGTATGCACATTATATCATATTCATAATACCATATAACATTTGTACCAAGAATAATATGTAACATATTAATAAATGCTTCAAATTCTTGAGTATATTCTACTTGATTGATATTTTATCATATTAATAATTCTATCATGAATATTATCACATTAATAATAGTATCATATTTATAATATGACAAACAATATTGTGTCATACGGGTAATATTTAGATAATACTATTGTGTTTATAATATTGGATGATAATAACAAATCTACCAAATTCATAACAATTTTAGCAAGGAGGGTAGTTTCCCTCCAACAAAATAATAGAGGGAACTAGATTCGAAAATATTCAACAAAGAGGGAAAAATCCCTCCAACTAAATTCATTTCAATTACTAGGTTTGATCTCTAAATATTCGAAAGTTAAATGAAATTGTTCGGTTCATTCTTGTTGTATTGTATCTATTAATCTTTTAATAACAAAAATGTCAATAATGAAATTTATCACCACCATTTTATTCATTTTAGAACGACTAATAGAATAGCCGCGCTACACATTTATAACTATGTTGTAGTCCCAAACTAAAATATTTTGGAACCGATATTTTATCGTAAATGACATTAACTAAATACAGAGTTAAAAATAGTAAATCCAATTTGAATGAAAGATAAAAATAATATTAGCATTGAACAAGTCATCAAAATTAAATCCATTTTTTGGGACCACTATTTTGGTCGCCAATGTAGTGATATTGTTGGGACGAACTGAGAGTTTGTCGCTAATGAGCTATTTTTCGAGACTATATGTGTGTTCGTCGCGAATGAGTTGGTTTATGCTACAACTATTGCGACCAATTGTGAACTTGTCGCGAATGGATTGCTTCTGCAACCATTATGGCGACGAAATATCGGTGTGGTCGCTAACAACTATATTTTCTGCGACAAACGTCATATTGGTAGCTAAATACATTAATTAGAGACCAAATAAGGCTGGTAGCCAAAAGGTTGGTTGCAAATTATAGTTTTTGTAGTAGTGCTGGGCCCCCTGATGAACTAGGACAGAAGGAAATGTATGGTCATGCTGAAAATGGATTAACATGTGTTGTTAATATCATTTTGTATTTACTCAGTCTAATTCTCGATCAGGAAAGAGACTTTGATCAAACTCAAGGATGACATATTACCGTGCCTTGTGATCAAGACGTATATCGTAGAACAAAAGGAATATTCAAATGTCTATTCAGATAGGTTTATGATCGCTGATCATTTCATTTAACATGGGTAGTCATGACATCAGTCTAGAGGTTACTCATGACTTACGATCTTTAGAAGATCGTTGCCAGCATTAAATGGAACCTACACGGTCACACAAGGAACTCCATTCGTACGGGATGAATATGCCTCAAGACAGTTAATACATATGATGTATAAATTGGTGAACGAAATAATCAATTGTTGGATAATTGATTGAACAAAATAGTGCCATTATGTTGGCAACGGAACAGTTCCGTTCCCAACGGAATATATATGGAAACTGTAATAACCTTAGCTGCAAAGTATTCCATTATGGAAATACCTATTCCGTTGGCAACGGAATAGGCGCAGATTAGGGTTTTAGTTATGGTAACTGAGCAATCGTTCGCCTATCTCTCTAGTAAAAATAGAAGGGCAGGGCCTCTCTATTTAATAGACAACTCAGAAGCCTAAGAGGCCGTCTTTACACAGAAAGGAGAGAGAGAGTTTTTGAGAGATATTCGGAAAGTATTTCCGGACTTGTCTACCCAAGACCGGTTATTCCGTTCGAGTGAAGTTCGCGTGGATACGAGTAGAGGTTCTCTACCTTGAGAACTTGCGAGCGATCTATCTTCATCCCTAGGAGAATAATCCATCTCTCGAGCCGAGCTTCAAGAAGAGTTTCGCGAGCCGAGCTTCAAGAAGGAGTTCTTCGAGCCGAGCTTCGGGAAGGAGACGGTTGCGAGTCGGAAATGTTCAGACCGACATCCGTTCCTTGTCTCGCGGATCAGGAAGATCCCAGGTATAAATTTTAATGGCTAATCTCGTACTTTTATTCCCTTAACGTAGATCCTAGGACAGGTTAAATCCATAGGTTCCGCTGCGCATGTAATGTACATGACTATGGATTTCCCAACAAAATGTACACCAATATATTAGTTGATTGATGATTATGTTTTACTGATCATGGATAAATAGTTATCAAGTCATTAACATAGGTATATGTTAGAGAGCATATACTGGACTGACCCGTCATAAGAACGCTACATGTTTTACTGAGAAAATATTTATAGTCCTTTGACCTGAGATTGTCTCGGTTCCCAACATGAGTAATTTTATAGTTTAACATAATCTAACACTGTCTTTAACCGGGTAGTCATAACGGTTATGATTACGTATTTAATGAATCATGTAGAGGGATGAGTACAATCAAGACGAGATTTGTTCCTCTCATAAATGAGAGAGATATCTTGAGGCCTCTTGATGAATTGAACTGAAGAAATGTATAGCCATACTCAAATGAATTAATAAGAGTTATTAATGTCATTTTTTCTTGTTCAGTTTAATTTGGGATCAAGAAATATTAATCGATTTATATAAGGATGGCATATTATATGCCTTATGATCGATATAGATATCACGTGACAAAGGGACTAAATACGTGATTGTTGATTAGGTAAATCGGATCACCGATATTCACTTAAATTGGGTAGTCATGATGGCCTGCTAGAGTCCGCTCATGATTTATATATTGTCAAGTCTATTGCCAACATTAAGTGAACCTACAGGGTCACACACAAAGAATAAACTGAAAGGGGCGCAGAAAATCCTAGCGACTTATATGATGAGTTGCATAATAATGTCACAAAATATATTGTCATCTTATGTGATAAGATGTGATATGTATGTATATAAAGACTATGAGCACAAAAGATCATGTAATCTAGAAGAGTCTAGATGATGGTATATAGATAATGATGAGTGATGTCATACACATCTTTTAGTGTGAAGAAACATGACTCTTCACCTCTATATAAGGACATAGAGGGCTCTAAATTCACAACACAACAAATCATTCTCTCTCTCATTATTTCTCATTCTCTTTTGTAAGATAAAAGAGAGAAAATACACTTTCTAATTTGTATGACAAAATTATGAAAGGATGCTTTCTTTTTGTATGACAAAAACGAATAAGTGCGATTATATAAGAGGAATTATATGCATCTTTTGTGAGATAAAATAAGAAGAAGAAAAAGAGTTTTCTTATGCAAGAGGAGAACAAGCTACTATCATATATATTGTTCTTCTTCCTGTTTTAAGAAGTTTGTTCGTGTGGATACCGGTAGAGGCGTTCGTACTTTCGGCGCTTGTGATCTATTCGGCCTAAGAAGATGATAACGGGTTGTTGAGAATTTTGATGGAGGCCAATTGTATGTGCGGTAGATGATTTCCGCACGATCCGACCTAGACGGACGTAAAATCGGTTAGGACGGTTACCGGTTTAGAGGAGCATGGACAACATGCATGGTTTGAGCGTCACGGATTAAGGGTAATCCGAAAGGTATCTTTAAGATTTATTTCTTTGATTTAACCGATACGCACAGATCCTCGGAATGAGTTTTGGACGAATATTTTGGTTTTCCGCTGCGTTATGCAAGTCCTAGTCCCAACAGTGATATCAGAACAACGTACGTGTTTCGGTTAAATTGAGACGGTATATATGAGATATATACTATTTAGATACCATTTATAATTTTGATTTATAATTATAAGACTTATATATAGAGTTTTCAAGTGTTGAATATTCTTAATTGAAAATATGTGATGTATTGATTCATGAAAATGTTCATATGATGTACCAAATTCTTGAAAGGGTGTAAGCAATAGTTGAACCCAAAGAGATTAATGCAAGAGTTGCAATGAAAAGATGCATCGAAAAGGTTTAACCTCAAAAAGTTTTTTGCAAGTCTCGCAAGTAAAAGGATGCATTCAAAATATTTGGTCATAACTTCATATGGTTGCTCGCTGGATGTACTTACCATGTTGGTCCGAATTTGATATAAGACGTAATCTGACTTAGTCACCAAATGTTGAATGATTATGGCGTCTATTCAAAAGTTCCATCCAAAAGTGCATCAACGATATTGATGCAAGAGTTGCGTGCAATCAAAAGTGTCCCTGTACAAAAATCTTGCCATTGCCATATTGGATAGATGACTTTAATTATAGGCCGAATTAACATAACACTTATATGTATGTCTTAACAAGATACTTTGGTGTTATTGCATGTACAAAGTTCTGCCTAAATTTCATGTAACGTGATGGTCATGTTAGTTTGAAAATTTGGCAGCAAATATATACATAAAGACATAAAGATGTATTATTTAAAAGATTCGTGTAATAATTACAATCAAGAGATACAATCAAGAGTTGTGTCCAAAAGATGCCGCCAAGAGATGCGATCCAAAGGTTGAGTCTAAGAGTTGCGACCAACGGGTGCGATCAAGTATGCGATCCAAATGTCACATCCAAGAGTTGCGTCAAAGAGGTGCGACCAAAGAATATGATCCAAAGGTTGCGACCAAGAATTGTGACCAACATGTGCGACTAATAGATGCGACCAACAGATGTGACCAAAAGTTATGTCCAAGAGATGCGATCAAAAGATGCGATGAATAGATGTGATCCAAAAGTTGTGTCCAAAAGATGATGTCAAGAGATACGATCCAATGGTTGAGTCCAAGAGTTGCGACCAACTGGTGCGACCAAGTATGCAATCGAAATATCACATCCAAGGGATGTGTCAAAAGGTTGTGTCTAAAAAGTTACGGCCAATGGGTGCGACTAAATATTGTGACCAAAAAATCCGACTAACGGGTGTGACCAAGGGATGTGATTCAAATATTACATCTAAAAGACGCGACGAAAGGTTCCGACCAACGGATGCGACCAAAGGATGCGAACAAAAGGTGCGACTAACGGGTGTGACCAAGGGATGCGATTCAAATGTCACATCCAAAAGACACGACGAAAGGTTGCAACCAAAGGGTGCGACCAAAGGGTGTGACCAACGGATGCGATCCAAATGTCATGTCCATAAGGTTGCAACGAATCGGTGCGACCAAAGGGTGCGACTAAAGGGTGTGACCAACGGATGCGATCCAAATGTCACGTCTATAAGGTTGCGACGAATGGGTGCGACCAAAGGGTGCGACCAAAGGGTGTGACTAAAGGGTGTGACCAATGGATATGATCCAAATATCACGTCCAATAGGTTGCGACTAACGGTTTCGACCAAGAGGTGCGACCAACGGGTGTAATCGACATGCACAACTAAGAGGTACGATCGAAAAGGTACAATCGCAAGAGTTATGACCTCTTGAATAGTTGTGTCTTCATGAAAGGGTGCATACCATGAATTGCCTTTTGAAATGGTGCATGTGATGCATTATTTCATGAAAAGTTGCATGTGATGTATTAAATTCATGAAAAGATTCCTATGATGTATTAATGTGTAGAAAAATGTGTGTTGACAAAGTTGACCAGGTGTTGACCATGTTGACAGTTGACTGTTGACCCACTGTGTTGACTGTGGACTATGTTGACTGTTGATTGTATTGATTGTTAATTGTTGACAGTAGACTATACTAATTTACCCCTTGACTGTTGACAATTAAATTGGTCAAAAGTTTATCATGACCTGGTCAAAATATTGACCATTGACTGTTGACCTTGTCAAATGTTGATCGTTCACCGAGTCAAATGTTGACCAAATCAAACATTGAGTTTTGACCGGCCAAATGTTGACAATGCTGACCGCGCCCCGAATTCGCATTCGTAAGCCTATATATATATATATATATATATATATATATATATATATATATATATATATATATATATGGTTAAATAATCGAAACATAATATGATTATGTTTATATTTGATATATTTATTGATACGTGTTGATATAATGAAAGAGTTTATTAGGCATAACACATCCATCATGAAGATGAAGGAGTTCATCGTCCATCATGAATACATCATTAAGATGACAAGTTCATTTTTAACCACATATTGGCGATGAAAGAGTTCATCGATTTCTATACATGGAGATAAGATTTTCATATACAATCTATGAAAAATTTCATGGAGATGAAATATATATTAGGAAATCTTTATGTTAGTTCATAAAGATCAAGACCACGATATATCATCGTTGTTATCTTTATTCTATTGGTACATGTGATGTTCTTTGAAGATTGCATAATAACATATAATATTAAATTCAAAATCCCTCTAAATAATATTAAGTCATGAAATGTCTTCCGTAAGTCTAAATCTCTCGATACTCTGATTGACCCTGCATAGGTCATGCCAAAGCTGGGTATGTAAAGACAATCTTAGGAGGAGAGAATGCGGGAAATGGGAGCTAAAATAGGTCATGCCAAAGCTGAGTGTGTTGGGTACTATTTTGCCGATGATTAGACATGGTTTGATTTAACTGGGCTATCAAGTCGGACTTGGGCTCGGGGCATATGATAGGATATATACGTCGGGCATATGATGCTTATCCTATGTTGTTCAAGAGTTGTATGAGATATAATTGGAATTATTCCTACCTAAATAAGTTAAGTTCTGGGCGATGAGTCAAAAATCACTTAAGACTTAATTGAAATATGGATCTTGTCTCACTATGAAACTTCATGGATTGAAAGTTTCTGAATCAATGCGATTGAGGGTTATTGATTTGATTAAAAAATAGTGGGAGCCATTATATGAAATATTTAAAGAATAATAGTCTTTGCATATTATTCAAATCAAATAGTATATCTATTTATGTCTCACAATAGGTCCTTGAGAAAGACAGATAACATAAGATGCTAATAATCGTTTACATGAACATGGACAAGTGTTGTCAATAATGTTCTTGTGCTTAAAAGGAACGTAAAAAGTACTCCCAAAGATAAGGGAAAGATGTTGCCGAGGCTTCGACTTTAGGTAAGAAATTAGTTTCTTTTGCAATGAATCGGTTCATTGAAAGAAACCATAATTTCTTAAGAAGATATGAAAAAGAGAATGAAAGGATAGTGTGACTACCGCTTCAAGTATTTTTGTTATAGAAATTAACTTGTCTATTTCACATCATGTGTGTTAGATACACGATGTGAATGACACATTTGTGAAAATGTGCCGACAAAGTTGTAGACTATTGAGTAAATATGATATTAACATATGAGTGACAAATGTAGCAAAAGTTGTTGCATTTTCTCAAGTAACTCATTTATTTACATTGTCTTTTTGGACTTATCGCCAACATAAATAATTTTTATTTAATGTTGACAATAAATTTTGTATTATCTATAGTTTGATTTTATCTATGAATGGTTATTAATTTATTATTGAGAATAATAATTTCACCATTCACAAATGTCAATTTTCTTTGGAAATGTTCCAATGGAAAAATTATCTTATGTGTTATATCGAACAAGATAATTATAAGTCTATCTATGACATTAATATTAAGAATTTAAATCTAGCATTGTCGCTTGGTCTACTTAAATAAGATGAATATTTATTAAATCCATTAAGATGGATTTTCAAATTCATTTGATTTTGAATCATTTGAAACATGTGTAACTTATTTATTAGACAAGATGACAAATACGTCTTTCACAAAGTAAGGTGAAAGCAAGTTACTTATTGGCACTCATACATAGTGATATATGTTCATCAATGAGTGAAGGTGCTAAAGAAACCTACTTCATCGCTTTATTGAAACAATAAATTTGAATATTTTGAAAAGTTCAAAAGTTACAAATAATGAAGTTGACAAATACGTCTACATAAATGATGGTGATCATGTTAGGTCAACTGGTATGTGATACCATATAGATCAATGAGTATGGGATACTTGGTTGGTTTGGCCTAGTGCAAGTGAGAGATTGATGGTGTTTGCCCTACGCCAAAGTGTTTGTGACCTAGATGATAGATTGTAATAACAAACATAATATTTATTCTAAGATATTTCATATAATATGTGCGTATAGTTTATTTTAATATAATTAAAATAGACCATGAATATGCAATTTAGCTTTATGTCATCAAAGTGCGTGACTTTGATAGTAAAACTATAAAGTGTTATGAATGCTATTCTAAATCGTCCCTCGTCATTTATAGGATATTTATGGAGACAAATATACTTGCAGATACATATAAATATATATTTATATACAAGCTATAAATGTACACCAGTATATTAGTTGACCGATGATTATTTTTTACTGATCATCGATAAATAGTTATCAAGTCATTAACATAGGTATATGTTAGAGACCATATACTGGACTAACCCGTCATAAGAACGCTACATGTTTTACGTCATTAGCGATTCTTGTAACGTAAAGTATTTATAGTCCTTTGACCTGAGATTGTCTCGGTTCCCAACATGAGTAATTTTATATTTTAATATAATCAAACACTTACTTTAACCGGGTGGTCATAACGGTTATGATTACGTATACAATGAATCATTTAGAGGGATGAGTGCAATTAAGACGGGATTTGTTCCTCTCATAAATGAGAGAGATATCTTTAGGCCTCTTGATGAATTGAACTCAAGAAATGTATGGCCATACTCAAATGAATTAATAAGAGTTATTAATGTCATTTATTCTTGTTTAGTTTAATTTGGGATCAAGAAATATTAATCGATTAATAAAAGGATGGCGTATTACATGCCTTATGATCGATATAGATATCACATGACAAAGGGACTAAATATGTGATTGTTGATTAGGTAAATCGGATCACCGATATTCACTTAAATTGGGTAGTCATGATGGCTTGCTCGAGTCCCCTCATGATTTATAGACTGTCAAGTCTATTGCCAATATTAAGTGAACCTACAGGGTCACACACAAAGAACAAACTGAAACGGGCGCAGAAAATTCTAGCGAGTTGCATAAGAATGTCACAAAATATATTGTCATCTTATGTGATAAGATATGATATATATGTATATAAAGACTATGAGCACAAAAGATCATGTAATCTAGAAGAGTCTAGATGATGGCATATGGATAATGATGAGTGATGTCATACACATATTTTAGTGTGAAGAGACATGACTCTTCACCTCTATATAAGGACATAGAGGGCTCCAAATTCAAAACATAACACATAATTCTCTCTCTGATTATTTCACATTCTCTTTTGTGAGACAAAAGAGAGAAAATATACTTTCTAATTTGTATGACAAAATTATGAAAGGGTGCTTTCTTTTTGTATGCCAAAAATGAAGGAGTGCGATTATATGAGAGGAATTATATACATCTTTTGTGAGATAAAATAAGAAGAAGAAAAAGAGTTTTCTTATGCAAGAGGAGAACAAGCTACTAGCATATATATTGTTCTTCTTCCCATTTTAAGAAGTTTGTTCGCGTGGATACCGGTAGAGGCGTTCGTACTTTCGGCACTTGTGATCTATTCACCTAAGAAGATGAGAACGGGTTGTTGAGAATTCCAGTGGAGGCCAATTGTATGTGCGGTAGATGATTTCCGCACGATCCGACCTAGACTGACGGAAAATCGGTTAGGACGGTAACCGGTTTAGAGGCGCATGGACAACACGCATGGTTTGAGCATCACAGATTAAGCGTAATCTGAAAGGTATCTTTAAGATTTATTTCTTTGATTTAATCGATACGCACGGATCCTCGGAATGGGTTTTATTTTTCGCTGTGTTATGCACGTCCGACTCCCACAAGTAGAAACCGTCAAATTTAAGTATGAATATACCATATCATATTGGAAGGCTTGGCACGCAAAGCAACACGTGCTTAGATTCTTATTTTGCGATTGGAAGGAGTTATATAATTTGCTTCCTGAATTGATGGCAATGATATATTCAGCAAATCCTCCTACTGGATATTCTTTTTGGAGAGGTCCCAGCAATCGTGCTGGTGGGAACGAGTTCGAAGATCTTTATTGGGCACTTGGTCCATCAATTCAAGGATTTGAGTTTTGCAAACCTGTCATAATGGTAGATGGAACAATTCTAACCGGAAAATATCTGGGATGCTTATTGATGGCGGTCACCGGCGATGCACATGGTCAATTATTTCTCCTAGCTTTTGCTTTAATTGATAAGGAGATGGTTGAGACGTGGGGTTGGTTTTTTAGGTGTTTGCATGCTTTGATTGGCCATCGCCATGGTTTATGTGTGATTTCGGATGTGCTTGCAGGAATAATTTGTATAATGAAGGACGACGGATTAGGATGGAAGCAAGCTAACCGCAATCATCGATATTGAGTGCGGTATTTAGAAGCAAATTTTAGTTGGGTCGTAATAGACAAAATATTAGTTCCATTGATTGTACCACTACTTAAGGCGCACACTGAATTTTAAATTTAAGAAGTTGTATAAAGAATTAGGAGGAAAAATTATGGAGGCAAAGAAATGGTTAAATAAAAAAGATAAATCAAAATGGACGTTCGCATATGACGCCGAAAGTCGCCGGTGGGGCATTCCTACAAGTAATCATGTAGAAGCGATGAATAAGGTTTTCAAGGGTATGAGGAAGTTTACTGTTATGGCCATTCTGATAGAAATATTCTTCAAGCTAAATAGTTATTTTGTCAGTAAGCGAGAGAAAGTTGCTAATATGGAGATGCATAATAGAATATGGGAGGATAAAGTGATGGAAATAATGGAACACATAACCAGTAAGTCTTATACGCATCTAGTCTCTCCCTTCAATGTCAAAAACGGTGTTTACGAGGTGTAACATGAACTTTTGGTACAAAGAGAGGGGCACGTGAATTTCAACAAAGGCAATTATAGTTGTCAAGAAACCAATGCTATGTCACTACCCTTGTTCGCATCTCGTAGTAGTTTGCATGCGCAAAGGTGTTTGTCCCGAGTATTTTATACATCAACAATATTCTCTGGGTCACCGTAAGTGTACTTATGAAGGAAGTTTTTATCCGATAAAGGATAGAGAACAGTAGGTTGAATGTAAAAAAATTTACAAAGGTAAGTTGGTTCCTCCTTATAAACTTGTAAGAAAAAATGCCCGTGAAACCAGCAAACGTGGTAGAAAACAGAGAAACGCTTTCATAATAGTATGGACATGGAAAATGCAGATCGTAGAAAGCATTGCAGCATTTGCGGAGTTGTAGGACACACGAAAATAAAATGCCCGAAAAGGTTGTAGTTTGTAGTATTGAAGTACATTTTGTAATGTTTTATGCATTGTAGTTTGCAATGTGTATGTATTGTAGTTTGTACTGTGTATGTATTTTATTTTATATTTAGGTATTGTAGTTTATAATGTTTATGTATTTTTCTTTGTAAGTTTTATGGATTGTAGTTTCTCTAAAATAACCAAATTAACTAAACATCATCCAAAATAACTAATCAAGTCTAAATATCATAGTCCAAATTAACTAAACATAGTCCAAAATAACTAAGAAAATCTAAATATCATACTCCAGATTAACTAAACATTCCAAAATAACAAAGAAAGTCTAAATAACGTAGTCCAAATTAACTAAATAGTCCAAAATAAGTAAGAAAGTCTAAATAACATAGTCTCTAAAATAGTGTTCCTGCTCCTCCGCGTCTTCCTCCTCCTCCCCCGCATCTTCCTGTAATGTGTATTTTTATACACATTTTTAGGATTTTTATCATATAAAATTCACCATTAAATCACATAAAATGTATGAAAATGTTTAAAATTAATAAAAATTATTTTTGAAACTCTTAATACATTTTTGTGTGATTTTTTAGGTAAAAAGACTAAGAAAAGAATATTTGGAGGATTACGCAAAAAGTCAACTTCAAATGACGAGCCGATCTGCAAATCTTATGCTAAAGTTGACCGAATTCTCGATAAATCTCCGTGAAAACCCTGCATACGCTTGTCCGACCTTCTACAACCTTTTCAAACCAACCATCCAATCCAAAATCTAAAAAATCCGCAAAAAGACGAAAGTCAAAATCGGAAAATCACGCAGTTGACCAAAAGTCAACCATCTCAAAAGAGGCCAAACGGGTACCAAATCAAAGTGCGTGGCGATACGAATTCAACGGTATAAATCTCGCAAAAAATGACTTTCTAGAGCTCCCAGAAAATATAATATAAGATCTGGTCAGCCTTGGTCAAAGTCAACATTTGACCACGGTCAGACCTTCTCTCGACCAATAACAATGAGACACATGTCCCCATTATTCATCGCAGAACTCAATCAGCGTAGAGAGCAAGTAGTTTACGAGGATTTTTTTTTGGGCCAATCAAAGGTTAACACGTGGTGTCTCGGTTAGAAAGCAGCGAACCAAAGAGTGACACGTGGCTCAAGTAGTTAGATCTGGATAAAGAGAAGACACGTGTCGATCATTGATTGGGGGACATTCTGATTTTTCAGTATGAGAAACGTACTATGATCGGTACGAGAATCGTACTTCACCAAATCAGCTCATGACGCGTGGCAAAACGCGTTAGAGAAAACGCATTATTCCTTATCAAGATGACTGCCACCTCCGTTCCATTGCTGGCTGGGTACCTCCGGTCAAGTGATAACAAGCGATTCTGAAATGAATGGGCCGTCCTGTGTTTCAAAATGGAGAGGTTTTAAAACACGTTTTCTGCAAGCGTCAAGAGCAAATGCAGTACGAGAAATTAATTCGGTCAATAAAATAGGCCACGTGGCACGCGTTTTCAGCAGAACTGAGGAATCTAACAGGTCGTTGTTTCCTATTTGTTGGAATTAATGCTTTGGATTTAATACCGGCCAATAAGCGAGCACCACGTGTGAGGAAGAGACAATGTTAAAAACCCTCCATAAGATGTACCCAGACTGATTCAACCAGATTTTGAATAAGAAAAATGAAGAGGAAAATGTTAAATAACCCCCAAATTACTACTCAATACCAAAATCGAAACAAACATTCTTTTTAGTCCCACTACCCTTGTTTTTCATTTTTTGCAAAGAAAATTTATCTATAAATAAACCCTTCTTCACCCATTCATACATCCATTCTCATATCCATTATCACACTCATTTCTTCTTCCATTTCCACCATTCTCATTCTTTTCTTTTCCACCATTAATGTCCACAAAGCTTCAAGCTTAAATTCTTGAGAGTAGAAAAAGAGAGTGAGATTTTCAAAGAAAAGAACACCAAATCTATAAGGAGGAAGTGCAAAGATCAACCATGAAGGATGAAAAATTCGAGAACGATTGTCATATTTAGGGTTTGATTTGTTTTCTCTTTATTTCTTTTATTTTCTTTCTTTTTTTGGATGAATAATATGACTCAAGGACTTGTAAATTTGATGTTTGTGGACATGAGTGAGTACATTCATAATAGGGAAAGACTTTTCATTTGACATATGTTAATAAAACTTTAAGTAAAAAGTTGCATTTATTATGATATTTGAAAGACTAAATTTTGACATTAATTCATCAAATCTTAAGTTGTTTGGAAGAACGATTTAAATTGAAATATTTGTGAGAAGTGTTGAGATTTGTTTGAGTAATAATAACTTGGAAAGGTTGTTCTTTTATTCAAATAAGGATTTAAATCAGTTATTTGTGATACTTAAAAATAGAAGTTTTTGAGTAAAAATTAATATTTGAGTTATTTGTTGATTAATTTGTGGAAATAAATTGATCAAACCTTACTTTAAATCTTAGTAATAAATGATTAGTAGTATGCCCTAGGCCAATGTATTTGAGACCTAGATGTATGGATTGTGTTAAACAAACATTATTTTTATTTAGAGATATTTTATATAATAAATGCGTATTGGTTATTTTATTCTTATTACTAAAATGAATCTTGAATATGATATTCAGCTTTATATCATCAAAGTATGTGACTTTGATAGTAAAACTATAAAGTATTATGAATGATATTCTAAACTGTCCCTGATCATTCATAGGATGTTTGTGAGACAAACATACTTTATGATAGCTATAAATGTGCATCGGTATGTTAGTTGACCGATGGTCACGTTTCTTCGATCATGAATAAGAGTTATTAAGTCATTAACATAAGTATATGTTAGAGACCATATACTTGGATTGACCCACCGTGAGAATACTACATGGTTCGTGTCATTAGTTATTCTCGATAAAGAATGTATCTGTAATCCTTAGACTTGAGATTATCTCAGTTTCCTACATGAGAAATTTTATACTTTAATATAATCTAACATCGTCTTTAACCGGGTGCTCATAAAGATTATAATTAGGTATATAATGAATTATGCGGAGGAAAGAGTTTAATTAAGATAGGATTTGTTCCTCTCATAAATTGAGAGAGATATCTTTTAGGCCTCTTGATGATTTGATTGAAGAAACGCACGGCCGTGCTCAAGTGAATTAATAAAGAGTTATTAATGTCATTTCATGTTCAATCAAATTCGGTGTCAAGAAATATTTATCGACCAACATAAGGTTGACACATACCATGCCTTATGGACGGTATAGATATCGTGTAACAAAGGGATACAATGCATGACATAAATTAGGTTTGATCGAATCATCTATATTTGCTTAATTTGGGTAATCATGGTGTCTTGCTAGAGGCCGCTCATGATTTATAATCCGTTGTGATTATTGCCAACATTAAGTAAACCTACAGGGTCGCACACAAAGAACAACTATTGAGACGTACACAGAAAAATCATAACTTATGTGATAAGTTGTATGGAGAGCTACATAGTCAAGTGACACATCCAATCCTACATCTTATATGATAAGGTGTGTTGCATATATGGTTACATAGTTACCTTGCACATAGGATATGAAACGAATGGACTATGTAGGCACAAGAGACACCCCAAAATCAGATTAAGGAATATAATATTTTTGTCCATCTTTTGTGAGAAAAAGAGGAGAGAAAAATCCGAAAATTATTCTCTTGTTATTTCTGTGAGAGAAATGAAGAACGGATACTAGCATATATCGTTCTTTATCCGTTCAAAGGGGTTGTTCGTGTGGATACCGGTAGAGGACGAAGTGAAGTGCGGCGTTTTTGTGATTCGGGTTGAAACCGTGGTTTTGTTTGGAGAATCGGTTTGCTTGGAGAATCTGTTCGTTTGAAGATCGGTTTGTTAGACCGGTTAGGCGAAATATCAAAGGAACGGTTTGGAAACCGGTTTGGAATCGAGCAACGAGAAGCGTCAACCATATTCGCTTTTGATCATCACGGATTAAGCGTAATCCGAAGGTACAAAGTTATGAACTTTTCTTTGATTTAATTGTAATTCACGGATCCTTCTTTTGGGTTTCGAATTCGATTTTGTTTCGTTTTGTATTTTCCGCTGCGTTATGAACGGAAGAAACCCAACATAAATTGCTATGTATTGTGATGAAATATTAACATGTCATATGAATAGTCGACATTTCCCTACTTTTTCTCTTTTGAACTTTTAAAAATAAAATTTATTTCTATTATTTTCTCCTGCACATTTCTTTTAAAAACAACAATAAACATCTTGATCAATAACTTGTACTTAATAAACACGAGATTAAAAGTTTAAATTTTAAGGTCTTGCTTCTTTGTGGATCGACATCCTAAACTCGCATACCACATATACATTGAATTGCATTAGGGGACTTATAAATATCTTTGTTAAGCTGTGAATTAAAATGACAAATTCGCATTCTTACACTTCCTCCTCCACCTTCGTGCCCTCGCTATGGCTGAGGAAGCTGCTGAGGCTAAGTCTGAGCCTAAGTAATTTGTCCGACTCCTTCTCCTTCTTCTCCTCCGTCGCCTCCTGATGGTGTTATGCCCTAGGCCAAATTGTTTGTGACCTAGATGATGGATTGTAATAACAAACATAATATTTATTCTAAGATATTTCATATAATATGTGCGTATAGGTTATTTTCATATAATTAAAATAGACTATGAATATGCAATTCTGTTAGTAGTATGCCCTAAGCCAATGTATTTGAGACCTAGATGTATGAATTGTGTTAAACAAACATTATTTTTATTTAGAGATATTTTATATAATAAATGCGTATTGGTTATTTTATTCTTATTACTAAAATGAACCTTGAATATGATATTCAGCTTTATATCATCAAAGTATGTGACTTTGATAGTAAAACTATAAAGTTTTATGAATGATATTCTAAACTGTCCCTGATCATTCATAGGATGTTAGTGAGACAAACATACTTTATGATAAGCTATAAATGTACATCAGTATGTTAGTTGACTGATGGTCACGTTTTACTGATCATGAATAAGAGTTATTAAGTCATTAACATAAGTATATGTTAGAGACCATATACGGATTGACCCACCGTGAGAATACTACATGGTTCGTGTCATTAGTTATTCTCAGTAAAGAATGTATCTGTAATCCTTAGACTTGAGATTATCTCAGTTTCCTACATGAGAAATTTTATACTTTAATATAATCTAACATCGTCTTTAACCGGGTGGTCATAAAGATTATAATTAGGTATATAATGAATTATGCGGAGGAAAGAGTTTAATTAAGATAGGATTTGTTCCTCTCATAAATTGAGAGAGATATCTTTAGGCCTCTTGATGATTTGATTGAAGAAATGCACGGCCGTGCTCAAGTGAATTAATAAAGAGTTATTAATGTCATTTCATGTTCAATCAAATTCGGTGTCAAGAAATATTTATCGACCAACATAAGGTTGACACATACCATGCCTTATGGACGATATAGATATCGTGTAACAAAGGATACAATGCATGACATAACTTAGGTTTGATCGAATCATCTATATTTGCTTAATTTGGGTAATCATGATGTCTTGCTAGAGGCCGCTCATGATTTATAATCCATTGTGATTGTTGCCAACATTAAGTAAACCTACAGGGTCACACACAAAGAACAACTATTGAGACGTTACACGAAAAAAAATCATAACTTATGTGATAAGTTGTATGGAGAGCTACATAGTCAAGTGACACATCCAATCCTACATCTTATATGATAAGGTGTGTTGCATATATGGTTACATAGTTACCATGCACATAGGATATGAAACGAATGGACTATGTAGGCACAAGAGACACCCCAAAATCATTTTCAAGGATCATAATATTCTCGTCCATCTTTTGTGAGACAAAGAAGAGAGAAAAAATCCGAAAATTATTCTCTTGTTATTTCTGTGAGAGAAATGAAGAACGGATACTAGCATATATCGTTCTTTATCCGTTCAAAGGGGTTGTTCGTGTGGATACCGGTAGAGGACGAAGCGAAGTGCGGCGTCTTTGTGATTTGGGTTGAAACCGTGATTTTGTTTGGAGAATCGGTTTATTCGGAGATCGGTTTGTGAGACGACCGGTTAGGCGAATCATTCAAAGGATCGGTTTGGAAACCGGTTTGGAATCGGGCAAAGAGAAGCGTCAACCATATTCGCTTTTGATCATCACGGATTAAGCGTAATCCGAAGGTACAAAGTTATGAACACTTTTCTTTGATTTAATTGTAATTCACGGATCCTTCTTTTGGGTTTCGAAATTCGATTTTGTTTCATTTTGTATTTTTCCGCTGCGTTATGAACGGTAGAAACCCAACAAATTCAGCTTTATGTCATCAAAGTGCGTGACTTTGATAGTAGAACTATGAAGTATTATGAATGCTACTCTAAATCGTCCTTGATCATTCATAGGATATTTGTGGAGACAAATATACTTGCGGATACATATAAATATATATTTATATACAAGCTATAAATATACACCAGTATATTAGTTGATTGATGATCATGTTTTACTGATCATGGATAAATAGTTATCAAGTCATTAAGATAGGTATATGTTAGAGACCATATACTGGACTGACCAGCCATAAGAATGCTGCCTGTTGTATGTCATTAGCGATTCTTGTAACATAAAGTATTTATAGTTCTTTGACCTGAGATTGTCTCGGTTCCCAACATGAGTAATTTTATACTTTAACATAATCCAACACTACCTTTAACCGGGTAGTCATAACGGTTATGATTACGTATTTAATGAATCATGTAGAGGGATGAGTGCAATCAAGACGGGATTTGTTCCTCTCATAAATGAGAGAGATATCTTTAGGCCTCTTGATGAATTGAATTGAAGAAATGTATGGCCATACTCAAATGAATTAATAAGAGTTATTAATGTCATTTGTTCTTGTTCAGTTTAATTTGGGATCAAGAAATATTAATCGATTAATATAAGGATGGCGTATTACATGCCTTGTGATCAATATAGATATCACGCGACAAAGGGACTAAATACGTGATTGTTGATTAGGTAAATCGGATCACCGATATTCACTTAAATTGGGTAGTCATGATGGCTTGCTAGAGTCCGCTCATGATTTATAGACTGTTAAGTCTATTGCCAACATTGAGTGAACCTACAGGGTAACACACAAAGAACAAACTGAAACGGGTGCAGAAAATCCTAGCGACTTATATAATGAGTTGCATAAGAATGTCACAAAATATATTATCATCTTTTGTGATAAGATGTGTTATATATGTATATAAAGACTATGAGCACAAAAGATCGTGTAATCTAGAAGAATCTAGAGGATGGCATATGGATAATGATGAGTGATGTCATACACATCTTTTAGTGTGAAGAGACATGACTCTTCACCTCTATATAAGGACATAGAGGGCTCCAAATTCACAATACAATACATCATTCTCTCTCATTATTTCTCATTCTCTTTTGTGAGACAAAAGAGAGAAAATATATTTTCTAATTTGTATGACAAAATTATGAATGGCTGCTTTCTTTTTGTATGACAAAAACGAAAGAATGTGATTATATGAGAGGAATTATATACATCTTTTGTGAGATAAAATAAGAAGAAGAAAAAGATTTTTCTTGTGCAAGAGGAGAATAAGTTACTATCATATATATTGTTCTTCTTCCCGTTTTAAGAAGTTTGTTCGTGTGGATACCGGTAGAGGCGTTCGTACTTTCGGCGCTTGTGATCTGTTCGGCCTAAGAAGATGAGAATGAGTTGTTGAGAATTTCGGTGGAGACCGATTGTGTGTGTGGTAGATGGCTTCCGCATGATCCGACCTAGATGGTCTAGACGGACGGAAAATCGGCTATGACGGTAACCGGTTTAGAAGCGCATGGACAATATGCATGGTTTGAGCGTCACAGATTAAGCCTAATCTGAAAGGTATCTTAAAATTTATTTCTTTGATTTAACCGGTACACACGGGTCCTCGGGATAGGTTTTGGACAAAATTTTTATTTTTCCGCTGCGTTATGCACGTCCGAAACCCAACACCTCCTCTTCCAGCGTTGATCAAATCCCATTTGAAATCGTCGGGACCTTCATTATTTTCCTTCATATTGCTCCTCGAGCAGGCTAACAACTTTTTCATTTTCTCCGGTACATCCTGGCACTAGCCTTTGAGAATGTCGAATCCATTTTTGTAAGCCTCCAAAATAAATGCATGTTAAAAAATAATATTTGAATAATATTAAAGAACTAAAGTAATATGAATAAATAAAATAATATAAATAATATTCATTTATTTTCATTAGCGCTTTCCTTTTGTACGGAACAATCGAATGTTATGATCCCGTAGCATGCGGGATATCTAACTGCACCAAAGGATTGGTCGCCCCTCTATATCAATTCCAGTATACATCATACTGGCTAGGATCGTAGGACTGCGAGCGAGCAATATTTATTTCTCGTTCCATGCGTTTGTCATTCCACTTGATCAGATAAGCTGAGTGTCTGGTAGGCAAATCATCTCCTCATTTATTTATGATATCGTGCAATTGTTTGTCCAATCACAGTTTGGGGTACTTCATACGCATACCCGAACTGATGCATCACCATCTCCGGACAATGGTACTTGACAATCCAGAAATAAATCAATGCCACTGTAAGATGCACCATAGTTCTTTCTCGTTCAACCATCGGCAGGAGTGTAAACAATCATAAGGTGTCCACTCCACCTGAGTGTCGATTAAACTGTCATACTGGTCGCGATGTGTCGGCAAATATTGATGAGGTGTTACATCTGCATACTGAATACAATTTTTCCACATAAAATCAATCGTAGACTTCTCATCTGCATCACCGGCAATCGCCATATCCCCAGTCTCTCACGTACATCTTTAGGAACCGGTCGTCTGATAGTGATATGTTCCCATACCCACAGTTGTAGCAACATAATACCCCCTCCCATATTCTTAACTTTCTTACTAGCACATTTACATAATGCCCTGTAAGATACGCCATAACTCCACTACCCCATGCTCATTTATCCAACACCGACATGTCCTCTAATAAAAGCAGAGGCAATGATAAAGCACAATCCCCCGAAGGTTCCATAAACAACACATCCCCGCATAATGCAACCATATAGGCTCTACAATACTGCTCGATTTTCTCATCGGAGGCATTTGTTTCCAAATTAGAGAAATTATTTTTCAACCATGCCCTTTTAAACAAAATATTGCTTCTTCCATTTCCATTGAACTCTGATTCCGGGATTTCTTTTCTGAGTAGTAGCCCGATCTTTTCTTTCCAATTAACATCTATGTTATTTAAACACATGGTCTCACTGTCTGTATGCATTCCCAACAAACAAGAAACATCGTCTAGCGTTATGGTCATCTCGCCAACGGGAATATGGAATGTGTGTGTTTCCGGTCTTCAATGTTCCTGCAGAGCGCTTGTGAGTTTCCTGTCATAATCCAGCCAAACCATCCGTGCAGTTTGTAGCAAGACAGCTTTTTTTTTTTTTTTGGTATACCGATTGTCCCATAGAACCTGCATAAACAAAATATTTTAAAATCTAAGTAAACTAAAATAAATTACGTATGTATACAAATACTACAATAAATACCAGAACTTCGTGTTGTCGGTAGTACATAGGTTTAACAGGTACATCTCCAGATTTATTGAATTCGCTGTTTTATTATGATTGAAGCGGATACTTTCAAGCTTTTGAGTTGACCATAGGTGGCCGACCAGGTCCCATGCCAGATGACATATTTATTTAAAAAAATAAAATAATATAAATAATTAAAAAAATAAATAAATAAATAAATAAAATAATATAAATAAATAAATACATACAAACATACAATAAAATAGCCCTAAAAATAAATACAAATAACACTTCATAGGTATTTTTTTATATAAATAAATACATACATAAATAAATAAATAAATACATAACATACATAGTATATTTTTTAACTTTATAAAAAAAACTATAAATAATATACCCCAAAAAAAACTATATATATATATATATATATATATATATATATAAAATCCTAAACTAGAAAAATAATTAATAAAATAAATATTTACATAACCTAAACTACAAAAAATAATTCCAAAAATAAATATGTACATAAACTAAACTAGAAAAATAATTAATAAAATAAATATGTACATAACCTAAACTACAAAAAATAATTCCGAAAATAAATATGTACAAAAGTAAACTAGAAAAAATATTAAAAAAATTGTAATAAATAAAACTGACTTTCAATAATCAAATTTTCTTATTCTCCTCCTCCTCCTCCTTCTAATAAATCAACAAAATCAAACAAATTGAAAACTAATTTTGAACAAATAACTTAGTTTATAAACTTAATTTCAAACGAATTTCAAACAAATCTAACAAAAAACCAAAATTATATAAATCTAAACTCAAATAAAGCAACATATATTCTAATTCGGCAACTTCCTTACTCCTCCTCCTTCCCTCCTTCTCCTCTCTTCTTCTTATTTTTCTTAATTTTTCCGCTTTTTTTTTCCACTCTTTCTTTTGCTGTTTTTTCAAAGTCAGAAAATGGACATATCGAGTTTAGATTTTTTTTGTAACGCAGGCTGTTTCGTCCCACCACAGGGCAAAACACATTATTTTTTTATTTTTTGGGCTGTTTGGGCTCCGTTTCTCTGGTCTCAGCCTATTTCGCCCAAAAAAGAGAAAAAACATGGCGAAACACGTATTTTTCCCATTTTGTGGGTTTTTGGCTTGAAAATTTCGAAAAATACTTGGACTCAGCCCATTGCTCGAAAAATTATCTCAAAAGGCTGTTTCGCCCCACTATCGAGCGAAACAAATATTTTTTCATTTTTATTTTTGGCTAAATATTCTTGCTAACCGTAGTTTAACGGGGAAAATAGAAAAAATGGATGTTTCGCCCCACACTAGGCGAAACAACCTGTTTTATATGAATTAACAACAATATTATCGCAAACAGATGTTTCCTCCTTCTACTGGGCGAAACAAATCTTGTTTTGCCCAATGGCAGAGTGATATGGCCATTTTCGCAAATAATTTGAATTGTTTTCTTAATTAATCTTCTTTTTTTTGGCCAGTTCAAGAAAAAAAAGTCATTGAGAGGGTCATAAATCTTTTCCTATATTTCGCTGAAGTAATATATGTTATTAGAGGTTTAGTGAATAAACTTATGATATATTTTAATATATTTATATTTCCATTCGTGTCCCCCTTCTAAACTTATGAATAAAAATAATCAGTAGTGAGAAGAATTTTTTATCCCCTCCAAATATATATATATATATATATATATATATATATATATATATATATATATATATATATATATATATATTTTTTTGAGATTCTAGTATATATTTTATATATGACACTATATATAAGCTATGCACACTATTATTATTATTATACTTATACTGTATAAAACTGATCATTTTCTTTTAAATTATTATTATTATTATTATTATTATTATTATTATTATTATTATTATTATTATTATTATTATTATTATTATTATTATACTATACAAAACTTGCCATTTTTTTAAAAAATATTATCAAACTATTATTATTATACTGTATAAAACTGATCATTTTTTTTACCTCGCTCCGCTTCGGATGATTTAACCTAAATTAGAAATTTTAAAAAAATATTTCTAGTTTTATTGTTGATATATGATGTTTTGATTGATTGCAAGGTACATATGAAATTGCTTCTTATATAAAAATAAATAATGTTTACATAATCTTATTCTAAGATAGAGTACATCATTTTATGTAGGAGTGTTCATGATAATTTTTTCATGTTATGGGAATTTATTTTGAAGGAGATGTAGGAAAAATTGATATATTTTTTGCATAATTACATGAATGAAAGCATTCCTTAGGGAACTTGAAGGAATTAAAGAAGTTTTGATGTTATATTTAATAATATATGTAGTATATTTTATTGTATAAGATGTAATTTTATGTATTGAATAGTATTTGAGTACTCATAATAATACCGGAGAAAAAAAATAGGCTGAAGTGGGAATGGAACATTTTTTTGACAATAGCATCTCAAGTTTTTAGTAAATTAATTGATATTTAGATAGCCATACAATTCAAGATTGGGCCTCATTTATATTTAGATTGGCTAATAATTGTGTCCCGTTGAATATACTTCATCTCTCTTTGACGGTTCAAAAATCCATCTATTTTTACTATGCTCCTTATAAAATAAATAATTTGCAACAAATATTTTAAAATTTTTTATGTATAGAAAAATTGAAGATTAAGGTAAAATACATTTATTTGTTTTGTACACATCACAAAAAAAAAATAACATTCTTGACAATGTTATTTTGGAAATATAAAACAACGAATTATTTATGTAACTAATTTTAGATACCTCATTATTATAAATTATTTTTATATACAAAATTTTAGATTTTTTTTGTTTTTTAGATTTTTTTTTAGGAACAATTTTTAATTTTGTGATTTTTTTGGGTTAATTTGCAACTTAATATAGGATTTAAATGAGCAAAATCGGATAAACCATCTAAGAGAAAAATAAAGAATGAAATATTTATTTTGTTAAATTGTCGAATATATTGAAATATAGTGTATTTCATAGTAGTCATGTTATTTTTGAAATATAAAACAAAGAATGAAATATTTATTTTGCTAAATTGTAGAATATATTGAAATATTGTGTATTTTGTAGTAGGCATGTTATTTAAATATTTAATTATTATAAAAAAAATTACACATTTTTTTTTTTTTTGGTTTTTTTTTTTGGATCTATTTGTTATTTTGTGATCGTGTTGGGTCAATTTGCAACTTAATTTACAGTGTTTGAAATGACAAGAAGAAACAAAATATTGACAAGGGTATTGTGGCAATTTTGTGAGGATATGTAAACTATTAATTGGAAAAAATATTTTCAAAACATGCGTTGGGCAGTAATCTCGCTCCGCATCGGACAAAATATCTAAGAGAAAAATAAAGATAGAAATATTTATTTTGATAAATTGTAGTAAATCTCTCGTTTAGAGGAGTATTTTGTTGAGAAAAGCTCACTTTTGCCCCCTAACTTTTCAAAATTGTTCAACTTGCCCCCTCAACTTTTTTTTGTACAAGTTTTGCCCCCTAAACTCTTCCAAATGTTCAACTTGCCCCCTCCATCCAGTTAAATGCCCAGTCAGCAATTAACTGATTGCGTGGCATGCTGACGTGGCAAATATATTAATTTTTTATTCCACATCAGCAGCAGCCTGTTCCCTTTCTTCTCTTCGCTCCTGACTCTTCTCCTTCGCTCCTGTCTCTCTTCTCCTTCTCAGTCTCCCTGCTGCTCTGTCTCTTCTCCTCTCTCCGCGCGACGTCAGACCCGCCCACGACGAAGAGACAGAGAAGAGAGCGAAGGAGAGACAGAGACAGAGGAGATGGAAGGAGCGAAGGAGAAGAAAGCAAAGGAGAAGAGTCAGGAGCGAAGAGAAGAAAGGGAAGAGGCTGCTGCTGACGTGGAATAAAAAATCAATATATTTGCCACGTCAGCATGCCACGCAATTAGTTAACTGCTGACTGGGCATTTAACTGGATAGAGGGGGCAAGTTGAACATTGGGAAGTGTTTAGGGGACAAAAATGTGCAAAAAAAAGTTGAGGGGGCAAGTTGAACAATTTTGAAAAGTTCAGGGGGCAAAAGTGAGTTTTTCTCTATTTTGTTTCACTAAATATGTTTTAAGAATTTTTTCTATTGCTAAATATTTTTTTAAAGAAACATGTCTCTTAAAAAAATGTCTAATAACATTATTTGTCTTACAAAAATATTTTTCTAAGGAAATTGTTTTTCTCAAAAAGGTTAGAAATTATTTCTTAATTTAAAAAAATATATATATATCCGAAAAAGTATTTTTCTAGAAAAAAATATTTTCTGAAAAAAATATTTCTTCCACAAAATTATACTTCATGTGATTTAATTGTCGAAACTAACGTGCTAATTGTAATGTAATGGTAGGAGCGTATTTGTAATTTTTTTGCAATAATACAGGGTCTTTTCTTCAATTTGGAAGCGTGCAGGGGCTCGTTTGTAATTTAGGCATAACGCTGGGGTTGCTTGCAGTATTTTTCTAGAAAAATATTTTCTAAAAAAATATTTCTTCCACAAAATTATACTTCAAGTCATTTAATTGTCAGAACTAACGTGTTAATCGCAATGTAATGGTATGAGCGTATTTGTAATTTTGGCAATAATACAGGGTCTTTTCTTCAATTTGGAAGAGTACAGGGGATTGTTTGTAATTTAGGCATAACGCAGGGGTTGCTTTCAAATTATTCTTACATACTGAGCTGAGAGACAATATTTTCAATATTTTTGGGGTACACATTAAAATTATACTTTGAGATTTGAGGTGCACGCGAGGTGAACATCTATTATTGGTACATGGACCTGGTTTATATGAACCCATACTACATTATTCTTGGGATGTACATGGACCCGGTCTATTTATAAAAAATATAGATAGGGGAAAAGTAGTTCATATTCCGGCTTTATTTTTCCTCCACACGTTTAGTCCCACTGGTGATAATTTGATAGAAATTTAGTTTTTTTATGGTCATGTTTTGCTGGAAGCGCATGAATGATTTCGGATGGGCCTTTGCAAATGGAAAAATGGGCTAATCCTTTTCGGCCCTCTCTAGACATTTTAAATCTTCTAGTTTAATTATAAAAAACTTGCAAGAAGCAAGACTCGAACTCGAACCTATAGGCAGGAGGGTCAAGCGTGACTATGAAACTTTGATGTTACAAAAATTTCTACTAAATATAGGTATCATAGTGTAGGAGAAGGGGACAGCTGTCATCACCGGAATAACAGCGACCAGTTTTAATAATAAGTATATTATAATATAATATAATATCCAACCGGTGTCTCTTCCGTCCACCTTTTATCAAACCTTCTAATCATGTACGGCCCATTAAATCCCCATCATCTTGCCAAGATCAAGCTTTTAAGTGACCTAACCCCCTTGTGAAGGAGTTTGAAAGAGGATTAGGATCATCTATTATCATTCATCAAGTATGATGAATGATTCTCACACTTTATCAAATATGATGGATGATTCTGATTTTTTTACAGCCAGTAGCTTGCTGTAGAGGATCTGCACTCCTTGTGAAGCTGTTTAAATATCTCACTGTATATTAGTGTTTGACAGGTGGGGCTAAAAAGGACTATAGAACCGGAGCAGTACACTTGCATACGCATGATATTTCTAAATGAACCTGTTTCATATAGACCATAAATGAGTATAATGATGGCTCACATGAACTGATTCAAGGCATATAGGATAGGTGTGGAGTTCCATATTATAGCGGGTCATAATTAGCTATCAATTATCCTGTTACGCAAAACATTATAGAGCCAGAGTCACAGAACATCAAGCATTTATTGATATATATACGATGAAAAATGGACATCTCCCATTATGTTCAAATATTTCCTCTCTCCTCTTCTTTCAAAGACAATAACGGCAAATCTTTCATCAGGTGTGCTAGATAGAATCCAATAAGAATCTCCTTAAGAAATTCTCAATTAAAACATGACACAGGGCACTATATAGTTGGAAGCATGTGTTAGACACAATTCATGACACGTTTTGACTGAAAAAACGCGTTTCTGAATAGTCTCACGTGGACAGACAAGCGGCCACGTCCGGAATTCTACACATGCTCGCAAAATTTTGAAAAGGTCAATTCTATATGTTAAAAGAGTAAATACTGGTAATACAAAAGGATGAATCCATATTGATTTTGAAGCTATTTTTACCAAAATAAATAAAAAATTACATTTATGAAAAATGTAACATAACACATAAAGACAACAAAAAATCAAATTTTTCAAGAAAAAAATCATATTTTTTAGGAAATAAATCATCCAACAAATATCACTACAAATAATTTAGAAAAGAACATATAAAGACAACAAAAATATATTCCAAACAATTCAAAAAACAAAATAAAACCTAACTTATATTAAGTTTGTTTCTTCATTCATTTGATCATGTAGATTCTTCATATTGTCATAGTCATGGACTCATAACCCACTTTATGACATATTTTATTTGCATCTTCACACGGAAGAGTCGACTTATTTACAATTGTATTTTTGAAGTAAAAAATCAGGTTATACATATAACTTCTTCTATAATTTTCTAATTCATCCTGCAAAAATTAAAAAAGATAGAAATAATTTTAATAACAAAGTAGATAATAGTTATAAGAAAAATTATGAGACAATTATTTCCTTACATATTTAAATGTTGTTGCCTTATCGTTTAAAATCGTCAAAATTAACCACAATAATAAAATTCTTGAATCTTCAATTCTTTTTTGCAATGTCATTCTTTCATTTTTCATAATCTCAAGATGAACATTTCCCCATTAACAACAAGGGTATATTTAGATACTTATAGATATATATTCGTAGCAAAATAATCGTTGATTATGTATTTAAAATTTAGTAAATTCTAGTATAATAAATTTTAGGGTTTTGAAAATATTATTTCAAAACATCACGGAAATAGTTTCTAGGAATATATTATTGGATATTATGATTTTCTAGAGTTTCAGAAATTAGTTTTTCGAAATCTGTTTTGGAAACGGCACTAAAACAAAGGAAAAACGGATTTTCCAGCAGGTCTCCATACCCAACGGAATAGTTCCGTTGAGAACGGAATAGTCCGTTGAGAATGGAGTAGAGTCGGAAATTCATGTTTTTGTCAACGACGGTTCCGTTGAGAACGGAATAGTTCCGTTCCCAACGGAATAAGGATGACTTTGCGAGAAACCCTAAGTTTTGTTATACATGGAATTTAAATATATAAATATGGTATGAGCTTTAGATCTGTGATTGTTCTGTGATGTAATCTTGTGTGTGAATGCTTGTAATTTTATTTAATATCTATGGCAACCAGTGAGTTGTCCAAAGTTATAAAATTTGTTATTGAGAATAATAATTGTTCTATCTTAAAGGATAATCTTTTCTATGGAAATGTTCTATTAGAAAGAGGTCTTTACGTGCTAAATCTTAAGAAAGAGAATTATAAGTCCATATATAATATTAACACTAAATGATTTAAACCAAATGACTCAAATACGACATACCTCTGGCACTGTCGCTTAGGCCATATAAATGAGAAACACATTTCTAAACTCCACTCTCATGGACTTTTAGACTCATTTGATTAGGAATCATTTGAGACGTGCGAATCATGTTTACTTGGCAAGATGACTAAGAAACCCTTCACAAAAGTTGGTGAAAGGGTCAATGACTTATTAGAATTCATACATTCTGCTGTATGTGGACCAATGAGTACGCCGGCTAGAGGTGGGTATCGGTACTTCATAACTTTCACGAACGACTTCAGTAGATATGGTTATGTCTACCAAATGAAGCACAAGTCTGAATCCTTTGAAGTGTTCAAAGAATTTAAGAATGAAGTACAAAATTAACTTGGCAAGAAAATTAAAGCACTTTGATCTGATCGAGGAGGCGAATATCTGAGTTAGGAATTTGAGGATCATTTCAGAGAATTTGGAATAGTTTCACAACTGACTCCTCCAGGAACTCCTCAGTGGAATGGAGTGTCCAAAAGGAGGAATCAAACCTTATTGAATATGGTTCGATCGATGATGAGTCAAACGAGTCTTTCAATGTCTTTCTGGGTTACGCTCTTGAGACTGCCGCATTCATACTAAACAGGATTCCATCCAAAGTGGTTCAAAAGACGCCATATGAGATGTGGACGGGAAAAAGCCCCAAGTTGTCTTTTCTTAAAATTTGGGGATGTGAGACTTATGTCAAACGACAGTTTTCTGATAAACTCGGACCCAAATCTGATAAGTACCTGTTTGTGGGATATCCTAAGGAAACTAAAGGATATTACTTTTATTACCCACCGGAGAACAAAGTGTTTGTTGCTCGCAATGGAGCTTCTTGGAAAGAGAGTTTGTCTCTATGAGAAGCAGTGGGAGCAAAGTACAACTCGAAGAAATTCGAGACCCACCTATAGAGGCAGAACCTATGATGGAGGAACAAAGAAGCTCTCAAGGAGTTGGTGAGCTTGAAACACAACAGACTCAACGTAGATCTAGTAGGATTCGTCATGAGCCCGAGAGATACGGATTTCTCGTGCCTAATGATAATGATGTGACATTCATAGATGATGAACCCATGTCCTACCAAGATGCTATGAAGAGTCCCGACTCTCAGAAATGGTTAGGGGCCATGAGAGCCGAGCTGAAATCTATGCAAGACAATCAACTTTGGAACTTGATTGATTCATCTGAAGGCTTGAAGACCATCGGATGTGAGTGGGTTTTTAAGAAAAAGACTGACGTGGATGGAAAGGTACAAACCTACAAATCAAGGCTTGTGGCGAAATGTTTCAATCAAGTTCATGGTATTGACTATGAAGAAACTTTCTCACCTGTAGCTATGCTTAAATCCATCAGAATTCTATTAGCCATAACAGCATATTATGACTATGAAATATGACAAATGGATGTCAAAATAGCTTTCCTAAACGGAAATCTGACCGAGGACGTGCATATGATGCAACCGGGGGGTTTTGTCGATCCTAAGAATTCTGGTAAGGTTTGCAAGCTTCAGAAATCCATCTATAGATTGAAGCAAGCGTCTCGAAGTTGGAACCTTCATTTTGATGAAGTCATCAAAAGTTTTGGTTTTACCAAAAGTGAAGGTGAGCCTTGTGTTTACATGAAGTTCTGTGGGAGCACGGTAGTATTCTTGGTACTTTACGTAGATGATATATTACTCATGGAAAATGACGTCCCAACATTATTGAACGTCAAGAAATGGTTGGGAGATAATTTCTCGATGAAAGACCTAGGAGAAGCCTCCTACGTGCTAGGAATCAGGATCTATAAAGATAGATCTAATAGGCTTATAAGTCCGAGTCAAAGTGCATACATATACAAGGTCATGAAACGGTTCAGAATGTAAGAATCGAAGAAAGGATTTTTGCCCTTGTCACATGGTGTTTCTCTCAGTAAGACACAGTGTCCTACAAGTGAGGAGGAACGAAGACGCATGAATAAGATCCCATATGCTTCGGCTATAGGATCTATCATGTATGCCATGATATGTACTAGACCAGATGTGTCATACTCATTGAGCGCAACAAGCAGGTTTCACTCTAATCCAGGTGAAAGTCCCTGGATAACTGTTAAAAGAATCCTTAAGTACTTACGAAGAACTAAGGACCTATTCCTAGTCTATGGAGGTATGGAAGACGAGCTCGTTGTAAAGGGTTATACAGATGCAAGCTTCCAGACAGACTCAAACGACCTTAGATCGCAAACAAATTATTTATTTTGCCTAAATGGAGGCGCAATGATATGGAAGAGTTCCAAGCAATGTACTGTAGCAGATTTTTCAACGGAATCTGTTTGGATAAAGAACTTTTTGGAGGAGCCAAGAGTAGTTCCGAGCATATCGGAACCAGTGGATCTATATTGTGAAAACAATGGAGCGATCGCACAAGCAAAGGAACCGAGATCTCACCAAAAGTCCAAGTACATACTGCGACGCTTCTATCTAATTAGAGAGATCATACAAAGGGGTGATGTTAAAATGTGTAGAGTACCATAGGACGACAATGTCGCCAATCCATTAACTAAACCACTCCCTCAAGTGAAGCATGAGGGTAATGTTAGGTCTATTGGCATAAGATGCTTAGAGTTGGCCTAGTGCAAGTGGGAGACTGTAGGATTAGTGCCCTAGGCCAAATGTATTTGTGCTAGGAAATGGATTATGTATTAAGACATTATTATTTATTCAATAAAGGTTGTTTCTTATATATCTGTATGTATGGGTTTTGAATGTAAATTTCTAATATCAACCATGGATGTCACTTCAGGTTCACGTCATCAGAATAAGTGATTATGATAGTAGAACTGTGAACCAACGAATGATATTCTAAACCGTCCCTAGTGATATGTGGGATGTTTATAGAGATAACCATACTTCAAGTAAGGAGCTACATATCTACACTAGTATATTCGCAGACCGGATGATCATGTTCTACTGATCATGGACATAGAGATGTCAAGTCTGGAATATAGGTTCGTATTAGAGAACACGTGCTGGACTGACCACACTATGAGAATATGCATGGTATATGTCATTAGTGATTCTCATATGAATAGTGTGATTGTTCCTACGACCTGAGGTCACCATGGATGTAGTCCCCTTCTATTCGACACACAATTCAGAAGTCTTAGAGGCCGTCTATTACAGAGAAAAGAGAGAGAAAGTTTGAAGAGATTTTCGGAAAGTATTTCCAGACTTGTCTAGCCAAGTCCGGTTCTTCCGTACGTCTGAAGTTCGCGTGGATACGAGTAGAGCTTCTCTATCTTGAGAATTTGCGAGCGATCAATTTTCATCCCTAGGAGAAGCAAGGAGGTCGCGAGTCGAGCTTCAGGAAGGAGAAGGTTGCAACTCAGAAAAGTTCAGACTTACATCCGTTCTTCTTCTCGCTGATCAGGAAGATTTGAGGTATAAATTTTAATAGTTAATCTCGTACTTTTATTTCCTTAACGTAGATCCTAGGACGGGTTAAATCCATCGGTTCCGCTACGCATGTAACGTACATGGCCGTGAATTTAGTTACTTATAGGTGTATATTCATAGCAAAATAATTATCATTACTGCAAAAGATTTGTAAAAATATGTATATTAACAACAAGGATATATTGTGGTAATATTAAATGGTGAATTTAGGTACTTATAAATCTATATTAAAAGAGAAATAATTATCCTTACCGCAAAATATTTGTAAAAAAAGTATATTAATAGCAATGATATATTCTGGTTATATAAAAGGTGAATTTTGTTACTTGTAGATGTATATTCGTAGGAAAATAATTATCATTACTGGGAAAGATTTGTAAAAGAAAAAGTATATTAAAACATCAGTGCTCTATTCTGGTAAAATGAAAAGGTGAATTTAGATAATTATAGGTGTATATTCAAAATAATTATCATTACCGTGAAAAATTAGTCAAAACAGGTATACTAATAGAAATGATATATCATGTTGATCGACCCCTTTGTATGCTCTACACCCTATCCTTGAAGTGTTGATGCGATTTTTTTGCCACACATCCACCACTCTTTAGCTGTACATCTTGCAAGGTTGAAGATATGAGTGGCGCTATGAGACGAATCACGAAAGATCTTTCTCTTTCGCTCCTTTCATATTTTTCAACAAGTAGCCATCAGTTTTCTCATTTGGTCTGATGGATTTTGGATAGCATTTTTGTTAATTTTCGCCAACGACGTTGAAAGACCATTTTGGGAGTAATTTTGTGCATTTTTCCAGATTTGATTTGCGTAGGTACATTGGCTAAGAGATTCCGGATCGTGCTAAAAGAGTTGTGCTCAAACTAGTTGCTAAAAAGTAAAAAATGTTGAATTTAAAAGATGCAAAGTTTGTTTTTTTTAATTTTTATTTTTAATACGCTGCCTCATATGTCTGCACAGATTTTTTTCAAGAAAAAATCCAGCTAGGCCAGACAAGAACTTGGGATTGCTCCCTTATTTGAGTGTGTATTTGACCACTCACGCTAGCATGTATTGGCTTAAAAGATAAAAAATTGCTGGTGCAAATTAAACTTAAACCAAAATACAAGTCCAAGAAATAAATAATAGAAGTGCAGATTTAGCCTCTTAGAATGTGAAATCTTGTTTAAGTCTGAGATACAATTGAAACACCGGCAGGAAATACAATTGGTAAAAGATGGAAGTGCAGATTAACCCCTAAAATATAATTTCAAAAAATACAATTGAGCTGAGGCTGAAGTAAGAGTGAGCTATGGCATGTGTAGTCAGCCACAGAGAAACCTCACTCGCAGATTAAACCCCGTCTAAATACAATTACATGAAATTTCAGTATATTGCACACAGAATTTCAGTATACTTGAGCAAATTAACTGCAAAAAATTCCAGTACAATTTTAATATGTTAATCCCAAAATTTCAATATATTAAGCCTCAAGTAGATTCAGTATATTAAGCCTCAATTTTCGCATACAATGCCTCAATCTCCAGTACTATATAAGTGTACAATTTCACTATACACCCAAGCAGCAGCACAATTAATCCTCATTTTGAACAAAAAAAAATTCTGAAATTGACCCAAATATCTCGCAATTTACGGTCAATGCTGCTTTAATATCAGAAATGCAAAGAATGAAAATTTGAAGAACAGGCCACAAGAGAGCTCGAATCTTTCAAATCAGAAAATTGTTCAACCGTTCAAAATGTTCAAATCACTCCAGCCATGGAGTTCAAACTTGCTCTGCTGACATAACAAGTTAAAACCGAATTATAACAATTTAAAGCAAAATTAAATTCCTAAAAGTGGTACACTTGCTTATTTTGCCCTTTAACTGAAATACACTATGAACTTAAATGAATATTCGTCTGGCGAAGAAGGATTGAACTGAAAGGAAATGACGGTAAAAAGGAGAAGAACGAACGAAAGAGGCGAAGCATATAGATTTGGGGAGGATGAAGCTCGAGTTTCGTGAGGCGAGGAGGCTGAAACTTGAAATCGCCAATCGCATCGCCGGAGCTACCATACGTGCCCATGTGAGAGAGAGTGAGAGAGAGAGAGTTTGTTTGGAAAGGAAAAGGAAAAGGCAATTGGTGATCTCCTGTAGATATTTTTGTCCGACCAAATAACGCGGGGAGCGGATGATTCTAATTTGATTCTTAGTTTTGAAAAATTGAAATTTTCTTTTTATCAAAAAATAACTATAAGCTATTAAGTTTGAACTTAAAAAAAATTCTCCTCTCATGTATGCTGTAAATTTCTTACATGCCCTTTAAAAAACATAAAATATCAAATTTACTTCTTAAAAATTCAAATTTGTTATGAATATAATTAATGTGGATGTACATTACTTGGCCCCTAAGAAAAGATAAATTAGGAAATACTTGTAAGAATGGAAGGAGTTGTGGCAGGATATTTATTACTGTATATTCTAATGTATTTAGGTTAGATTATTTCCTTTATTGTAATTCTAAATCAGGCAAGAGATTTCTTGACCAGCACTCACCCTCTACTATATAAAGAGGGCAGTGGCTATTGTATTCTTAATCCACAATTCAATGAAATTCTCTCCTTCCATTTCTCTCTTTTATTGTTCTTTTGTTCTTTATTTTATAACACGTTATCAGCACGACTCTACAATAAGCATTTGAAGTTCTATATAACATAACTGAAACTCTGCTTCAGAAGGTACAATTTCAAATTTTTAATATTTCATTATATTATTTATTTTGGATTTCTTTTATTCGATTTTTTTTTCTTTTCTTGAAATTCGTTATTTTACGAGCTTCTTTTAAGCAACATATCTCTGCACCAGAAGTTGCAGATTCTCTTTATATATCAATGCACCAGAAGTTGCTTGTTTAATTATTTTTATTTTGCAACCAGAAGTTGTGTGTTTATTTTTATTCACGCACCAGAAGTTGCTTGTTTAAATTATTTTGTATGCACCAGAAGTTTCTTGTTTAATTATTTTTGCAACCAGAAGTTGTATGTTTATTTTTATTTACGCACCAGAAGTAGCTTGTTTAATTTTATTTAAGCAACCAGAAGTTGCATGTTTATTTTTATTTATGCACCAGAAGCTGTAAGTATATTTATACACCAGAAGCTGCAAGTATATTTATCTTTATTCTATGTACTTTTATTTTATGCACATTGACTTTTATGCACATTTACTTTTATGTACATTTATTTTCTGCACATTTATTTTTATGCAAATTTATTTTTATTTATGCACCTGTAGTTGTAATAAAAAAAATTTTCTTTGCACACAAGCTACAAAATTTATTTTATGCACTTGAAGTTGCAAAATATAGCACCAGTAGTTGCAAGAATATAAATCAGAAATATTGTCTAAATCTCGAAGATCAACTCTCAAATAATAATTTGAAAAAAAAATGAAGAATATATATTAAATAATGATACTCCTTACCTTTTATCTTGCTCTTGAAGCAGCAACAAGATGAAGACAGTTGTAAGATATATTGAAAACCAATATCATATATTATTGTGAATAAGCAAACTAATGAGCTGTAAAAGAAGAAATTATGAAACTTGTCTAAATAATTGCATTCAATTCCCAGAAGTAAATGTTGCAAAATAATGACATAAATGAGACCAATGCCAGAAGTCATTACAAGAAAATTACATAAGACAATGAGAAATTACAACAAGATATTATTTGTAACTGATTCCAAAATATGTATTTTTGATGTTATATAAAAGAGCATTGGTTAAGTACCTGTTGTACACCAAAATATTTTGTCGAATTCTATAAAGTCTCTTTAAAAGAAAAAAAAAATTGTGGTTAATTATGTTTATAATTGAAAATTATTTCAGCAAGCTCTTAAATATTGCATAAGACTTTTAGGCGGACTTCCTTGACCATATATTTATTCAATTTATTTTATTTATTTGTGGAATCCAAAATGTCTATCATATGTCCAGCAGACATTGAACAACTAAAATAATAATTAGAAATTGAAAGACAAGTATTAATATAATACCATGTATTATAAACGTAATTTAAGACTCCAGAAGAGTTACCATTTTTGTTGCCTGTATATAATAGATAATGCTTTAAAATTGTAAATTTTTGTTTCTTGTATATAAGTAAAATAATGAATTTTCATTAAAATGAAAAATCACGAATTCCATACAATTAGTTCCGCATCATTCCCAAGAAGTGAATACCACATATACAAGTCGCGATTATTAATATGGATGCTGACGTGTAAGAGGTCAAGGTCGAAACTATACTTGTGACTGTGATGATTATATTAAGAAAAACACACAAGAAAGCGGAAAGAACACACAAAATGGCCTAAAAATTTATGTGGTAGTAAAGGACATTTTGATAGTGTTATGCTCTAGGCCAAAGTGTTTGTGCCTAGATGATGGATTGTAATAACAAACATAATATTTATTCTAAGATATTTCATATAATATGTGCGTATAGGTTATTTTAATATAATTAAAATAGACCATGAATATGCAATTCAGCTTTATGTCATCAAAGTGCGTGACTTTGATAGTAAAACTATAAAGTGTTATGAATGCTATTCTAAATCGTCCCTGGTCATTTATAGGATATTTGTGGAGACAAATATACTTGCAGATACATATAAATATATATTTATATACAAGCTATAAATGTACACCAGTATATTAGTTGATTGATGATTAAGTTTTACTGATCATGGATAAATAGTTATCAAGTCATTAACATAGGTATATGTTAGAGACCATATACTGGACTAACCCGCCATAAAAATGCTACATGTTTTACGTCATTAGCGATTCTTGTAACATAAAGTATTTATAGTCCTTTGACCTGAGATTGTCTCGGTTCCCAACATGAGTAATTTTATACTTTAATATAATCTAACACGCCTTTAACCGGGTGGTCATAACGGTTATGATTAGGTATACAATGAATCATATAGAGGGATGAGTGCAATCAAGACGGGATTTGTTCCTCTCATAAATGAGAGAGATATCTTTAGGCCTCTTGATGAATTGAACTGAAGAAATGTATGGCCATACTCAAATGAATTAATAAGAGTTATTAATGTCATTTGTTCTTGTTCAGTTTAATTTGGGATCAAGAAATATTATTCGATTAATATAAGGATGGCGTATTACATGCCTTATGATCGATATAGATATCGCGTGACAAAGGGACTAAATACGTGATTGTTGATTAGGTTAAAAATTGGGTAGTCATGATGGCTTGCTAGAGTCCGCTCATGATTTATAGACTGTCAAGTCTATTGCCAACATTAAGTGAACCTACAAGGTCACACACAAAGAACAAACTGAAACGGGCGCAGAAAATCCGAGCAACTTATATGATGAGTTGCATAAGAATGTCACAAAATATATTGTCATCTTATGTGATAAGATGTGATATATATGTATATAAAGACTATGAGCACAAAAGATCATGTAATCTAGAAGAGTCTAGATAATGGCATATGGATAATGATGAGTGATGCCATACACATCTTTTAGTGTGAAGAGACATGACTCTTCACCTCTATATAAGGACATAGAGGGCTCCAAATTCACAACACAACACATCATTCTCTCTCTCATTATTTCTCATTCTCTTTTGTGAGACAAAAGAGAGAAAATATACTTTCTAATTTGTATGACAAAATTATGAAAGGGTGCTTTTTTTTTGTATGACAAAATGAAAGAGTGCAATTATATGAGAGGAATTATATACATCTTTTGTGAGATAAAATAAGAAGAGTTTTCTTATGCAAGAGGAGAACAAGGTACTAGCATATATATTGTTCTTCTTCCCGTTTTAAGAAGTTTGTTCGTGTGGACACCGGTAGAGGCGTTCGTACTTTCGGCGCTTGTGATCTATTCGGCCTAAGAAGATGAGAACGGTTTGTTGAGAGTTTTGGTGGAGACCGATTGTGTGTGCGGTAGATAACTTCCGCACGATCCGACCTAGACGGCCTAGACGGACGTAAAATCGGTTAGGACGGTAACCGGTTTAGAGGCTCATGGACAACACGCATGGTTTGAGCGTCACGGATTAAGCGTAATCCGAAAGGTATCTTTAAGATTTATTTCTTTGATTTAACCGATACGCACGGATCATCGGATTGGTTTTGGACGAAATTTTTATTTTCCGCTGCATTATGCACGTCCGAAACCCAACAGTGGTATCAGAGCAACGTGCGTGTTTTGGTTAAATTGAGTCGGTATATATATGATATATACTATTTAGATACTATTTATAATTATAAGGCTTGCATATGGAGTATTCAAGTGTTGAATATTCTTAATAGAAAAGATGCGATTAATGGATATGATCCAAGAGTTGCATCCAAAGAATGCGACCAATGGATATGACCAAAGGATGTGATCCAAAAGTTATGTTCAAGAGATGCGATCAAAAGATGCGATGAATAGATGTCATCCAGAAGTTCTGTCCAAAAGTTGCCGCCAAGGGATACGTTCCAAAGGTTGCGTCCAAGTGTTGCATCCAATAGTTGCGACCAAGAAATATGATCCAAAGGTCACGACCAAGGATTGCGTCTAAAAGGTGCGACCAAGGAATGCGATCCAAAAGTTGAGTCCAAGAGTTGCGACCAAAGAGTGTGACTAAAGGGTGTGACCAACGGATACGATCCAAATGTCACATCCATAAGGTTGCGACGAATGGGTGCGACCAAAAGATGCGACTAACGGGTGTGACCAAGGGATGTGATTCAAATGTCACATCCAAAAGATGACGAAAGGTTGCGACCAACGGATGCGACCAAAGGGTGCGACCAAAAGGTGCGACTAACGGGTGTGACCAAGGGATGCGATTCAAATGTCACATCCAAAAGACGCAATGAAAGGTTGCGACCAATGGATGCGATCAAAGGGTGCAACCAAAAGGTGCGACTAACGGGTGTGACCAAGGGATGCGATTCAAATGTCACATCCAAAAGACGTGATGAAAGGTTGCGACCAACGGATGCGACCAAAGGGTGCGACCAAAAGGTGCGACTAATGGGTGTGACCAAGCGATGCGATTCAAATGTCACATCCAAAAGACGCGATGAAAGGATGCGACCAAAGGGTGCATACCATGAATTGCCTTTTTGGAAAGGTGCATGTGATGCATTATTTCATGAAAAGTTGCATGTGATGTATTGAATTCATGAAAAAGATGCCTATGATGTATTAATGTGTAGAAAAATGTGTGTTGACAAAGTTGACCAGGTGTTGACCATGTTGATCATGTTGACAATTGACTGTTGAACCACTGTGTTGACTGTGGACTATGTTGAATGTTGACTGTATTGACTGTTAATTGTTGACAGTTGACTACACTAATTTACCCCTTGATTGTTGACCATTAAATTGGTCAAAAGTTGATCATGACCTGGTCAAAATATTGACCATTGACTGTTGACCTTGTCAAATGTTGATCGTTGACCGAGTCAAATATTGACCAAATCAAACATTGAGTTTTGTCCTGCCAAATGTTGACAATGATGACCGCGCCCCGAATTCGCATTTGTAAGCCTTATATATATATATTTCATAAATGGGTAAATAATCGAAACATAATATGATTATGTTTATATTTGATATGTTTGTTGATATGTGTTGATATAATGAGAGAGTTCATTAGGCATAACACATACATCATTGAGATGAAGGAGTTCATCGTCCATCATGAATACATCATTAAGATGACAAGTTTATTTTAAACCACACATCATGGCAATGAAAGAGTTCATCGATGTTTATACATGGAGATAAGATTTCCAAATACAATCTAAGAAAAATTTCATGGAGATGAAACTTATATTAGGAAATCTTTATGTTAGTTCATAAAGATCAAGGCCATGATATATCATTGTTATTATCTTTATTATATTAGTACATGTGATGTTCTTTGAATATTGCATAATAACATATAATATTAAATAAAATCCCTCAAAACAATGTTAAGTCATGAAGTGCCTTCCATAAGTCTAAATCTCTCGATACTCTGATCGACCCTGCATAGGTCATGCCAAAGCTGGGTATGTAGGGACGATCTTAGGAGGAGAGAATGCGGGAAATGGGAGCCAACATAGGTCATGCCAAAGCTGAGTATGTTGGGTACTATTTTGCCGATGATTAGACATGGTTTGACTTAATTGGGCTATCAAGTCGGACTTGGGCTCGGGGCATACGATAGGATATATACGTCGGGCATATGATGCTTATCCTATGTTGTTCAAGAGTTGTATGAGATACAATTGGAATTATTCCTACCTAAATAAGTTAACTTCTGGGCGATGAGCCAAAGCTCACTTAGGACTTAATTGAAATATGGATCTTGTCTCACTATGAACCTTCATGCATTGAAAGTTTCCGAATCAATGCGATTGAGGGTTATTGATTTGATTAAACATAGTGAGAGTCATTATATGAAATATTTAAAGAATAATAGTCTTTGAATATTATTCAATTCGAATAGTATATCTATTTATGTCTCACAATAGGTCCTTGGGAATGACAGATAGCATAAGATGCTTATAATCTTTAAAATGAACATGGACAAGTGTTGTCAATGATGTTTTCGTGCTTAAAAAAAAATCGTAAAGAGTAATCCCAAAGATAAGGGTAAGGTGTTATCCGGGCTTCGGCCTTAAGTAAGAAGTTGGTATCTTTTGTAATGAATTGGTTCATTGAAAGAAACCATAATTTCTCAAGAAGATGTGAAAAAGGGAATGAAAGGATAGTGTGACTATCAGTTCAAGTATTTTTGTTATAGAAATTAACTTGTCTATTTCACATCATGTGTATTAGATACACGATGTGAATCACACATTTATGAAAATGTGCTGACAAAGTTGTAGACTATTGAGTAAATATGATGTTAGCATATGAGTGACAAATGTAGCAAAAGTTGTTGCATTTTCTCAAGTAACTCATTTATTTACATTGTCTTTTTGGACTTATCGCCGATATAAATAATTGTTATTTAATGTCGACAATAAATTTTGTATTATCTATAGTTCGAGTTTATCTATGAATAGTTATTAATTTATTATTGAGAATAATAATTTCACCATTCACAAATGTTAATTTTCTTTGGAAATGTTCCATTAGAAAAAATTACCTTTCGTGTTATATCAAACAAGATAATTATGAGTCTATCTATAACATTAATATTAAGAATTTAAATCTAGCATTGTCACTTGGTCTACTTAAATAAGATGAACATTTATTAAATCCATTAAGATGGATTTTCAAATTCATTTGATTTTGAATCATTTGAGACATGTACTTATTTATTAGACAAGATGACATAAACGTCTTTCACAAAGTAAGGTGAAAGCAAGTTACTTATTGGCTCTCATACATAGTGATGTATGTTCATCAATGAGTGAAGGTGCTAGAGAAAACTACTTCATCACTTTATTGAACCAATAAATTTGAATATTTTGAAAATTTCAAAACTTTCAAATAATGAAGTAGACAATAAACTTGGCTTTGAAAAATCGAATTTCTTCGATGAGATCGAGGAGTCGAGAACCAAGTATTTGATGATCATGATAATGATATCGAACTTTATTAAATATAGTTCGATTATGATGAGTGACATATATCTTCTATTTCTTTCGGTGTTACGCTCTTATTGCGTTCATACTGAATATAATTCCATCTAAAGCAGTTCTAAAAGAATCCATATGCGATATGGACTGGTAGGTGTATCAGATTATCTTTTATCAAGATTTGAGGATATGATACTTAATTGAAGCATCATGCATCTAATCGGATTAGTGTTTATTGTGGAATATCCTAAAAAAAAGGTAAAGAATATTACTTTTATAATTAATATGAGAACAAAGTGTTTGTTACTCAAAAATTATATCTCTTTGGAAGAACTATTTCCAAAAGAATTAGTGGGAGTAAATTTGAAAAGTTCAAATTCCACATATGGACAGTAATGCTCAGATGGAAATTAATTCAGATTTAAACTAGTGATTGAGTATGCAATTAATCAACTAGACTCTCAAGATGTTGAAGAGTCCGAGTATATAACATAAGTGTATTCATTTAGATCTATTAAAATTTATCGCAGGCCAAAAAAATATAGATTTTTCGTGTCTAATGATAAAAATTTCGTACTCATTCATGATGAGTCAACATTCTACTAATAGACTATGATGAGTCAAGGCCCTAATAGTTAGAGACTTTGAAAGTTGAGATGTAATCCTTGTCAGACAATCAAGTTTTGAATTTGATTGATCCATCAGACGGAAATACGGTTTTAAAAGAAAGACCGACATGGATAATGTGCAAACATATAATGCATGATTTGTGGTTAAGTTAAACTCATAGTATAGACTATGATAATATTTTTCCAAGTCATCATGCTTGTGTATTTCAGAATTTTCTTGGGCATATGCTCATAGTATGACTCTAAAAGATGTCAAGTGGATGTCAAGACGTTGTTTCTTAATAGAAACATATGAAAGTATGTATATGATACAACTTGAGAGTTTTGTCTATCCTAAAAAAAAAATTTGAAAAGAGTTTGCAAGTTGCATAAATTCATTTATGAATTAAAGCAAACATCTCTAGGTGAATATTTATTATTTGATGAAATAACCAAACAATTTGGTTTTATCAAAAATTAAAGATAAATCTTATGTTGACAAGAAATTCGGTGGGAGCATAATTACATATGATGTGAATTAAGTGTAATAAGCACACATAAGTTTAATCTTAGTGAAAGTCACTAAATAATAATCAAGAGTATGATTATATACTTGAGAAGGACAAAGTATTCTTCTTAGAATATGGTGCACATAAAAATATGCAAAGTATTTGCCTATGACAATGTTTGATAATCCATTTAAGAATCCAATTCCTTAAATGATGGTGATCATGTTAGGTCAACTGGTATGTGATACTACATAGATCAATGAGTATGAGATACTTGGTTGATTTGGCCTAGTGCAAGTGGGAGATTGATAGTGTTATGCTCTAGACCAAAGTGTTTGTGACCTAGATGATGGATTGTAATAACAATCTTAATATTTATTCTAAGATATTTCATATAATATGTGCGTATAGGTTATTTTAATATAATTAAAATAGACCATGAATATGCAATTCAGCTTTATGTCATCAAAGTGCGTGACTTTGATAGTAAAACTATAAAGTGTTATGAATGCTATTCTAAATCGTCCCTGGTTATTTATAGGATATTTGTGGAGACAAATATACTTGCAGATACATATAAATATATATTTATATACAAGCTATAAATGTACACCAGTATATTAGTTGATTGATGATTATGTTTTACTGATCATGGATAAATAGTTATCAAGTCATTAACATAGGTATATGTTAGAGACCATATACGGACTAACCCGCCATAAGAATGCTACATGTTTTACGTCATTAGCGATTCTTGTAACATAAAGTATTTATAGTCCTTTGACCTGAGATTGTCTCGGTTCCCAACATGAGTAATTTTATACTTTAATATAATCTAACACTGCCTTTAACCGGGTGGTCATAACGGTTATGATTAGGTATACAATGAATTATATAGAGGGATGAGTGCAATCAAGACGGGATTTGTTCCTCTCATAAATGAGAGAGATATCTTTAGGCCTCTTGATGAATTGAACTGAAGAAATGTATGGCCATACTCAAATGAATTAATAAGAGTTATTAATGTCATTTGTTCGTGTTCAGTTTAATTTGGGATCAAGAAATATTATTCGATTAATATAAGGATGGCGTATTACATGCCTTATGATCGATATAGATATCGCGTGACAAAGGGACTAAATACGTGATTGTTGATTAGATAAATCGGATCACGGATATTCACTTAAATTGGGTAGTCATGATGGCTTGCTAGAGTCCGCTCATGATTTATAGACTGTCAAGTCTATTGCCAACATTAAGTGAACCTACAGGGTCACACACAATGAACAAACTGAAATGGGCGCAGAAAATCCTAGCGACTTATATGATGAGTTGCATAAGAATGTCACAAAATATATTGTCATCTTATGTGATAAGATGTGATATATATGTATATAAAGACTATGAGCACAAAAGATCATGTAATCTAGAAGAGTCTAGATAATGGCATATGGATAATGATGAGTGATGTCATACACATCTTTTAGCGTGAAGAGACATGACTCTTCACCTCTATATAAGGACATAGAGGGCTCCAAATTCACAAGAAAACACATCATTCTCTCTCTCATTATTTCTCATTCTCTTTTGTGAGACAAAAGAGAGAAAATATACTTTCTAATTTGTATGACAAAATTATGAAAGGGTGTTTTTTTTTGTATGACAAAATGAAAGAGTGCAATTATATGAGAGGAATTATATACATCTTTTGTGAGATAAAATAAGAAGAGTTTTCTTATGCAAGAGGAGAACAAGCTACTAACATATATATTGTTCTTCTTCCCGTTTTAAGAAGTTTGTTCGTGTGGACACCGGTTGAGGCGTTCGTACTTTCAGCGCTTGTGATCTATTCGGCCTAAGAAGATGAGAACGGTTTGTTGAGAGTTTTGGTGGAGACCGATTGTGTGTGCGGTAGATGACTTCCGCACGATCCGACCTAGACGGCCTAGACGGACGTAAAATCAGTTAGGACGGTAACCGGTTTAGAGGCGCATGGACAACACGCATAGTTTGAGCGTCACGGATTAAGCGTAATCCGAAAGGTATCTTTAAGATTTATTTCTTTGATTTAACCGATACGCACGGATCCTCGGATTGGTTTTGGACGAAATTTTTGTTTTCCGCTGTGTTATGCACATCCGAAACCCAACACATTTGATATGTCTCTATGTATGCCCTAGAATCTTGTGGAGGTTTATTAAGCCGTCTTAAAAGCAAAGAGAAAATAATAATGTCAACTTGTTTATCACCATAATGAAAAAGTTGAGAACCGATAATGATATCATCCGCTGGATTTAAAGCACATTAATAAGAACGAGTTAGAGAAAGAACCGAGTAAGAAAAATTTCTTTTACTCAATTTTATATTCTTATTATTATTGTTATTATCATTATCATTATTTTTCTTTCTTTTGATACTACTAATATGAATCATAGTATGTATGGGCACAATAAGAATTATAAATATGTGTGTCTCATTGTAATGGACAATATTTCTGTATTTTGAGAAATATTCATTAGAACAACATGCAGCTTTTCTATTGATTTGTATTATGAAGGACTAATACAATTAAGTCAGATTTATTAGTAAACCAGAAGTTTATTGACTTAAAACTTATTTATGCTTCTGCATATCAGATTTCGTCCAGTCGAAAAGTAATTTTATAATTTGACATGAACTTGAAGTTCACTAATTAGAAAAGTAATTTTATCATTAAACATGAACCAGAAGTTCAATAATTTGAAAAGTAATTTTATGATTTGACATGAACCAGAAGTTCACTAGTTCGAAGAGAAATTTCATGATTAGGCATGAAACAAAAATTAACTAATCTCAGAGCAATGATGATGTAAATATTCAGAGAACTCAAATATGCATCAATTAAAGAACCAGAAGATTCTTTTATCAAATAAATTTTCATGTGCTACATGTTAACAAAGGAGAATTAATTGTTAGACATCACAAATCAGGGTTGGGAATAAATCACCCAATTTCCTTGAGCGTATTAATCGAAATATATGTGGCCCTATTACTCTTTCATGTGGACCATCTAGATATTTTATGGTATTAATAGATGCATCTATTAGATGGTCACATGTACATTTATTTAATCTCGAAATATTGTATTTGCGAGATTGCTTGCTCGAATATTCTAATTAAGATAATAATTTCTGGATCGTACAACTAAGAAAAATCGTCTTGATGATGATCAGTTGGCTACATCACAAGTAATAATTGACTTTTGTACGTTGATTTAGATTATAGTTGAGCATTGGCCCACAAACGCACTTAGAATGATCTAACATTATATCTTGTTAAGCGATTATAATTAATCATTGACCCTTAATAATGAAATGAACGCTCGTCTTTTGATTGAGGCCATGAAATGATATATGCTGCAGCACTAATTAGAGTAAAGCCAACATTTTATAATAAGTACTCCCCATTATAATTTGTGACCGGCCTGCAGCCGAGTAAATACTATTTAAAATCTTTTGGATGTATAATATTTGTTCCGGTAGCTCCACCGCAACGCACAAAAATGGGTCACAAATAAAAGTCGGGCATATATGTTAAGTTAAACTGCCCTGCATAATTTGATATCTTGAACTTCATTACACAAAATTATTCACTATATCTTAATTCGGATGGATATCCCTGAAGGATCATCCAAAAACACGCCTGAAGTGTGTTAGATGTTTGTAGACAAAATTCCAGAAGAAAGAATTAATACCAAAGTGATTGTTGTTATACAAATCTAATATTAATGAATATGTTCAAGATATAATAGACAATGAAAGTCCTGAAGAACTTGATTAATAATTAATGATAACATTAGGGGGAGAGAAACAAGAGCTGGAAAACATAAGTTATATCTTATATGTAATGCATCATTAATATCTTTCACTTAGATCCTCGAACAAGTTAATATGAACTAGAAGTTCATAAATTTATTAATGTGAAACAACATGCAATTATATTATTTATATTGATGCAAAAATGATTATCATATCATACATTCCAGCATTATGTGCTCATAATTATATTGACGTACCCTTGGATAATTCTATGTTTGATATATGCCAGAAGCATGGTTTGATATATGAGCATAATAAAAAAAGTTGGCATAATTGAAGTTAACGATACTTCAAAAGAAATAAATTCTTCTGAAAAGAATATTGATGATAAAAAAGTAGAAGACAATGACGAGCAAATTACCCCAGAAGAGGTTTAGGTACTTAACAATATTGAAAATAATGAGATCTCAATAAATTATGTCTCTACTAGAATAAATATGGAACCGAAATAAAATTGTGATTAATCAAAATTTATGTATACAATTGCAATTGATTTATAAATAAAAATGAGGATCTAGAATTAAAATTATTTGTATAATATCGACAGATAAAAATATTGGCCAAATCGAAATATGTGATTAAAGCATCATTATTTTCACTAGTGAAATATAAAATTGTGGACATGTAGTCCAAACACCTAGCGTTGTGTAACGGTAACTTATAAGCAAGTATAACTTATAAGAGGGTGTTTTAAGAATATGTAATGAAAAATTAAATTGTGATATGCAATTATATTTCTAATTTTGTCGTCCCTGGAAGACTTGTTAACTTAGTAGCAAATTATTCATATCTTATTTGATTGCAATATATTAATGAAAATCCCTGAAGGATTTAGAATGCCTGAAGCATTTCAAACTCTCGAGAGATTTAATCTATTAAATTACAAAGATCTTTGTACTAATTAATGCAATATTGAGATATGTGATAAAATTGCTATAACAAATGTTTGTTGAATGAATGTTATGTAATTGATCAAAATTACGTTTAGAAAACTATATGTTTACCTTTTGAATGTTGATATATATATTGATGATTTAAAATCGTATGGTACTCTCAAAGAGCTCCAAAAGCTACCACATTATTCAAAAGAATATAAGATTAAATTCTTTAAAGCATAAAATATTATCTTGAATTATAAATTGAATATTTCCCTGAAGGAGTCATTATTTCATAATCCATCTATTATAATGATATAATGTGGAGAAATCGCATCCATTAAGATCATCAAGATAACTTGTTTGATGTATTAACAATTAAAATAAATGATGGTGAGTTATTTTCATGCATGCATGAGCATGATGATTGTGAAATGAATATCTAACGAAGCTCCTCAAATAATGATACAGCAGATCTCTTCTTAAGCATATATTACAGAGATTGAACTTTGTCATCTCACATATAGTTGCATATATGAGGGGGAGAAATAATACGCACTGCACTCTTTTTCCCTTGTCTATGGTTTTTGTCCCAATGGGTTTTCCTAGCAAGGTTTTTAACGAGGCAACTTTTGTACGTAATATATAGAATGATGATGCACTCTTTTTCCTTCACTAGGATTTTTGCCCATAGGGTTTTACCTAGTAAGGTTTTAACGAGGCATATTTAATATATGAAATAATGAGAAATAATGATAATACGCGATGCACTCTTTTTCGCTTAGCCAAGGTTTTGTCCTACTAGGTTTTTCCTTATAAGGTTTTTAATGAGGCAACTTCTAATGCGTATGAAAGATAAAATATGGACATCCAAGGGGGAGTGTTATGAATATAATTAATGTGGATGTCCATTACTTGGCCCCTAAGAAAAGATAAATTAGGAAATACTTATAAGAATGGAAGGAGTTGTGGCAGGGGATGATGTTGCTTCGATGCGTGAGGATATCAGAATCGATTATAGTCAAAATTATTACTGTATATTCTATTGTATTTAGGTTAGATTATTTCCTTTATTGTAATTCTAAATCAGGCAAGAGATTTCTTGACCAGCACTCACCCTCTACTATATAAAGAGGGCAGTGGCTATTGTATTCTTAATCCACAATTTAATAAAATTCTCTCCTTCCATTTCTCTCTTTTATTGTTCTTTTGTTCTTTATTTTATAACAAAATTATTTTTTTTTTCAAATTAAAAAAAATACCAAATATGAATTACAGTATACACTGTCACGTGTCAACTACTCGGGAAGCATCTGTATTGGTAAAAGAAAATTTCATATGCCTATATCATATCAACAATATCATGAAAGAGACAACCTTCTCAGTTGAAAGTACAAAATTTATGTGATATTCATATAAAAATATAAGAAATACTAATATACTCATAAAATGTATCACAAATATGCAAATTCTAGATTATTTATTACAATATAAATTTTCATATTTAATCACAAAATATAATATTTGTCATCCACAATGTTGAATATAACGTATCTCCAATATGCAAATTTTAAAATATTTGTTGCACTATAAAATTTCATATTTAATCACAAAATAGTATATTTGTCATCCACAATGTTGAATATTTGCTTTTCCACACTTGCAATCTCAAAACATTTGGTTTTCCACAATATAATAATTATTTTCTTTTTGAAACTTTTGTAATTTTTATATAAGATGTTTTATATCATAAATAAATATATAATTCAAAATTTTTTTTGAACTAAAGCTATCTAAAAATCAGTATTTTAAATTGCGCCGCAATTGCGCGCTAGCGGCACAATTGCGGAAATATGCCATGAAACGCAACTTACAACGAAAATATAGCAACTATAGCATTTTCGCCGCTACGGACACTATAGCCCCGCTATTGCGGTGCTAATAGCGGAAAAAAGCGTCTCTATTGCGCTATTGGATAGGGGTTATGTTATTTTTTAATTTATACCCGAAATTTATTATACCTGACCCAAACCCAATAAACAAATGAATTCAAACCCAAACCCAAACCCAAACCCAATTAAAAAATAATACCTTTACATTGTAACCCTCTCCTCCCTCCAGAAGCTTAAAAAGCAAAAAAAAAGAAAAAAAAAAAAAAAAGAAAGAAAGAAAACCCTGGACTTCGACCCATCCCTTCTCAGGCCAGCGACGGCAGCAGACAACGGCTACTCTTCCACCTCTTTGTCAAGTAATAGTCTTTTTTCTCCTTCTTCCTTGTCATCTCTTTTACTTGTCATCTCTTTTTAGTTTTATTTTTTTTTTTTGATAATATTTACTTTATAATTTTTTGTTTAATTAGAAAGTTGAAAATCAATCAAACCTTGTCCAATTGCTTTGATTCAACAAAGAAAATGAATCATTTAGAGAAAATTGACGGTACACATAAGGTGTTCGATGAATTATCTCTAAATGAAATGTTTTCTTTGTTTCTTTCTTTTTTCTATTCTTCATTATAATAATTGTGTTTCATTTTTTTTTCTTTGATAGCATGGCAACCCGAAATTCTGAAATGCAAGTGCCACCATCAAAAGATCCTTAATTGCTTTCGTCTGAATGCTCAAATTTCGGCACGAGTACAATACAATTATTGTAAAAATGTGTACACGGAAAGAATAACCTGGATGAAAGAACACCTAGCCGGGATTCCAAGAAATGTTGTGTCATGTACAGTTGTACCTGACGAATTACGCAAAAAAACTTAATCTTGTGCAAGAACAAAAAAGAAAAATGGAAGAAAAAGCTAAATCGAATAAAGAAATTCAGGACAGTGCCAATTTTTCCATACAAAAGAGACATTTCGGCTACAAGGCCGTAGCGCCGCAATCTCCCCCACTACCGTAATCCGCTACAAAAAAACTTCAATCGCTATGGACCGCTATATTGCAATTTAAAACATTGCTAAAAACAATATTCTTTTTCTCAAGTTTTGATAAAAAGGATAGTAATTTTTATTAAAAAAATTAGCTTATGAATCAACATGGGCCACTATTTATGATGTTCTGTGATTGTTCCTCAATGATCCAAGATGTAGGGAGTCATTATAGAATCCATGATAAAACAGCATGGGCCATTATTTATTTCGAACAGGCCAACCCAATACTGCACCTCCTTAGGCTTGTCATCGGACCGGGTCGGGTTCGGGTTTGGCCATACCAAAACCCGACCCAAAAATTTCGGGTTTGACCCAAACCCGAACCCGAAAATTTTACGGATTTTTTTCCAAACCCGAACCCGCGGATAACCCGAAACCCACGGATAAACCCAAAACCCGAAAAAATCTCCATTTTTGCACAAAATCAAGCCGAAAACCGAAAAATTCTCCATTTTGGCACAAAATCAAACAAAAGGAAAACCGAAATCCGAAGAAATTGTTCATTTTTGCACAAAATCAAACAAGAGTAAAACCGAAATCCGAAAAAATTCTCCATTTTTGCGCAAAATCAAACAAAAAGAAAGGAGATTAAGAGTAGACGAAGGAGATGGGAGATCTGGCGGAGGGACGGCGACCGATGACGACCGGCGACCGGAGGTGAGCAGGGAGAGGGTGGACTCAGAGAGAGGGCAGAGGTTTCTTTTTTCGTTTCTTCATTTTTTCGTTTCTTTTCTTTTATTTTTGGAGGTTTCACGAAGGGGAGAGAGAAGAGAAAGTGGGGGATTAAGAGAGGTTAAGTGGATTGGGTTGGGTAATTAGGGTTAGGGTTAGGATTAGAATGGATGGTTGTGATTAATTTAGGAAAAAAATGGATGATATAGATTAAAATTTGAAATATATTTATAATTTAAGTTTTGGGTTCGGGTTATTCGCGGATCGGATAGTATCAAACCCGAACCCGATCCGAATCCGTTTTTGTTTTCGGGTTTGAACCCGAACCCGATCCGTGGGTTTTCTTTTCGAGTTTAACCCAATCCGTTCGGGTCGGATACTTACTGGATTCGGGTTCAATCCGATCCATTAACAAGCCTACACCTCCTTTCAGCCCACATTGATTGGGATGACACATGTTATGTTATGAATTTTAATTGCCTTCAATTAATTCGTGTGGGACTAAAAGTAGCCTTAGAAAACCGGGACTAAAAGTAGCTTCATGCTCCCATGTAATTTATATTTCTCTTTAGCGATATTGAAAGTTGTAAGACTTGACACGTGTGCCTGATTAAGATTTTCTGTGTCATCAACTTTATTGTCAAGTGTGAAACGGGTTATTTTGTTGGCATATTATGACCCGTTATATCAATTTCACTTCTTTGTGATAGCACTTTAAAGAGAAAGAGTCATGTTTCAGTTCAAGTTTTTCTATGCCATACTACTTGGAGATAAGTATAAAGCGGTTTAATTTATTAGGATAATATGACCCGCTATACACTTTCTTTCTTCCTATTTAAGTCCTTTGAACATATTAATTGATTTTCAATAGAGCATATATGTTGTGTATTATAAGGTGACTTAACATAACTTTCAAATTTTGATTCACTACGTGTTGTTTATCATATGAGTGCACACAAAACTAAGATATACTTTTAAAAATATGTTTTAGACAAAATATTGTGGGTAAATAAGGTTTGAGTAATGTTATCAATCCAATCATGCATGCACAGAAGTATGACACCATATTATTTTACTTCTATCTGCGATATTATTCTACTTCTTATTTTTTTATTTATATAAAAACAAATGATAAAAAAATAAAGTAAAATATAAAACAAAACACTTATTATGTTCAAATAAAATATTTTTTGTGTATTAATGCTACTCATGTTATACATATTTTAATTTTTCTCAATGTTATTTTAATTTTTTTGTTTCTAAACAATTCTAAAATAGGTTCGCATATAAAAATCAGAATATTGTATATTCTAAAAACATAGATGTGTATATGCTATTATTAAAATTAAAAAATTATTATTCTGAAGCGGAGCGAGGGTTCACTCTAGTTCATTTTGATATACATCCTTAGTTTACCCACTGAATATTTTAATTTGATATATGTCCCCAATTTGAGACCAATAATTAACCTCAACCCCTTATTTCACGGTCTTTTCAGACTTCTCAAAATGTCACATCATCACTTTTATCTCGACCGTTCGATCAATTTTTTTGTCAAATCTTGATCATTAATGTTCTCAAATTTATTGATATTTTATGGCAACATTTATGTGGTTAATAAAATGATTACTAAAACATAATCATATAATTGGTTGAATTGGTGTTTTGTGTTTCATCCCCGATTTAGTGAGAACTATTGAATTTGTTTCTGATCATCGGATTTTAATCAGATGATTTCAAAGAATCATACTTCAAAGTAATGTTCAATTATTAATATCAATAGTTAATGAAGAGTTCACTCATTAATATATAAATATTTTTTCTTTTCTTCTTTAAAAAATTATAATTCTTAATGAAAGATTTTATTTCTCATGTTAAAATCATCAAATATAAATTTGGTAGAATTTGCTCTTTATTTTGAATTCCATATAGTTATTATTTCAATTTATTTTTTTCTTGCTAAAATATGTAAATACAGACTATATAAGAGAACATGTACAAAAAATGATATGCTCAAGAGACTTATCATCAATTTTATCTTGGCCGTTGATCAATTTTTTTTTTCAAATCCTAGCTTTTCATTTAAATTATTACCATAATATCACATGGTCAGTTAGATTAATATTTCATATTATATCTCCAATTACGTGAGAACTATCATATCAAATAAAATTTCGAGTATTAAAAAACTATATTATATTACTTAATGTATTACGATTAAAATAAAATATATGTGATCACTTTATACATAATCCGTATCATTTTAACAACTAATCAAATAAAAACAATAAATAAGAAAAATAGTGGTACTAATTTTTTTTCGGAAAATGAGTCATGTTACATTTTTTTATGTATAATAAACATTTTTTCATATATATATATAGTACATATTTCCTTTTTACAAATTATGTTAAATATAATAATAATTTTTATTTTTTTAAAGTTAATCATCCATAATTAAATCTAATGTGGTTTCAACTAAACTCTATATGAAATAAATTATCTTGTATTTTTAGTTTTTCCGATCTCATTCATCTAAACCTCGATTAATACTTGATTTGTTTTCTAATATAATATGTCAATAGATAACAATATAAGAAAAACAAAGAGAATAAAAAAAGATGACATTTTAATCTTAGAAATCTTAATGCAAACATAAATTGAGATTATAAATTAATAATCTAAATTATATTTTGGGTTATTATTTTTTTTTATAAATTTATTATTTATGTTATTTTAATTCTTATATCTAAATTTATTTGTATAGAGTTTTCTATCCTTAAGAAATTAGATGAGATATAGAAAATATTTTTGAATGAATAATAAATGGAAAAAATATCTTTTGACGTATTACAAAAGGATTTTAAACATAACCAACCTAAATAAAATAATTATTATATATTATTTATGTACTATTAAAATTATTTCAAACATTTATTTAGAATTTCATAATTGCAATTTATATATATATTCAAATGAATTATAAAATTGAAATATTCTCAAATGAAGCCCGAGTATTATCCTAGTTATTTTTTCTTTTTAAGATTTTTTTTAATTTATTAAGTTACATTAAGGAGTAATAATATATGTTAAATAGTAACAATTAATGTTTGATATTATTATGCTTTATTAGTAATAAATTATTTTAAAATTAATGAATAATTATTTCATTAATTGTTATTATTTAATTAATAATTACTTAAAGAGAAATTTGCAAAAAAATATATATTTAACCTAAATTGCAAAAAAGACCTTGTATTATTGGAAATTATAAAGAAGCCCCTATATTATTTCAAAATAGCTCCTACATTATTGATAAAATTTGCAAAAAACCCATTGTCGTTAGTTTAAAGCTTACACCATTAGTTTTAGTAGTTTAATTACTTAAAAAATATATTAAATATTAATTAATACTTCTCATTTATAAAAATATTTTTTCTTTTTGAAACATTATTTTTTTACAATTTTTTCTGAAATATATTTAATATTTTCTTGGAAAACGATATAAATAACTACATAAAATATTTTTCATAAAAAACGTATTTCCAAAATTTCTCGCAGGAAATTTGGTTTCATAAAAAAAATCCCGAATTTTTTCTGAAAACTATTTAAGGAAAAATAATTAGTGTTTTTTCCAGAATTTTTTTAAAGAAAGATAATTTTATTCGAAAAAGCTTTTCTTGAAAGTATTTTTAAAAAAATATATTTCAGTAAAAAAAATTTTTAAAAAATTACGTTTCTAAAAAACAAATCTAAAAGAAAAATATTAATTAATATTTAAAAAATAATTCAAGCGATTAGACTACTAAAACTAACATTGTTAGAATTAAACTAAATGGAAGGACTTTTTTGCAATTTAGGCATAATGTATGGACTATTTTTTTTTTTATTTTGCAAATTTCTCCATATTTTAAAATATGAAATATTGTTTTAAACTAATGAATGATTATTTTTGTAAAATATAATTTAAAGGAGGAATTTGGTGTACACAATTACAAAATCTTAAGGAGCAATTTCGAGCGTGTATCCTTAAGAAAATATTGCATAAATTATTATAAGATTAAGAAAAATTCCAGATGCACCCTTATAAAATCTCATAATTTTTTGTATATATACCCCAACAAAGTGTGAAAATGACAAAAACGTCTAGAAGATATTTAGTTGACCTAAACAATATATTATACTATCATCAACTTATTACTTTTGAATAATATTATCATACAATTTAATAATAATAACAACAACAACAACAACAACAACAACAACAACAACAACAATAATAAGAATAATAAGAATAATAATAATAATAATAATAATAATAACTAATTGCGTATCATTATAAGCTTATAATTTTTAATAGTATTGTAAAATAATATTTTTTATATTATGTCTTTGATTAATAATAATATAATATATTAATAATGGAATACTAAAATAGTATATTATGTCATTGGATTAATGATAATATAACATATATTAACAATACTTTCAATTCAGTTTATAAAGTTTTTATAATGTAAAATCATACTAATTGAGGGACTAAATAGTCAGATTATTATACTATGACTAATATTTGCATTTCTTTATAAAATGAAAAATATCATGAAATTAATATGGTCACTAAAGTTTCAAAATATCACGTGCAAATAGGGGTGTAAATGGTTCAAGCAATGGCTGAACCCATCTAAATCGGATTCTAAAAATATACCGGGATTCGTTGGGATCCGGATTGGGATTCAGTATTGAATTTTAGTGCATGATCATGATTGAAATAATTGTCTAAAAAAACATGTTTGTTTGTCGAAATTAGCAAACACAGGTAACATTTTATGCATCTAAAAATTTGTATTAATTTAAATATTATTTTTATGAATAGTATAATATCTGGAAATATCTGGAAATAATAGTCGAATAATCTAAAATATAATATGATTATCGTATAAGACAAACTTATAATCATTTTGTTACCCATCATATTTTTTTAGATTTTTTGATACTTTGTACGTCTACATCGAATATTGAAATTTTTAATGAGGTGTTGTTATCTATACAAATTTCATATAATTTTATGTACAATGATATTTGAAACTTATAAAACAAATGAGTTAACTATATATAAATTATATGTTTTTATTATTCAATAAAATTTGAATTTGTATCCTTATCCATGAGTACAGAAGTGTATTGTATCCTTTCAATATATGGACCTTATCTGGATTCGAAAAATCAAATGAATGCAAATATGATGTGACAATTTCCAGAAGCAGATCTCCTACGCGCAACAATACATATAAAAATAAGGAATTTCATGTGTAACCTACCAAATTTTGTATACTTTTATCCCTCTATAATTTCATTTTAATTTCGTTTTCATTATTTGCTGAATCATTAATTTTACATTCAATCTTACAAATAACTTAAGACAAAGAAGTTTCAAGCTTAACCTTGAAAACGTAGATAAGTATCATATTGACTACAACTATATATACGATGAAAATATTCTTTCTAAGAAAATTAACATACACTAAGAATCTTAAAATAACAGAAACGCTTTGGCCGAAGCGGAGCGAGAGTCCCATCTAGTATATTACAATGTTTGTAAAGACATAATATACTCTTTTGTCTGATCATTATATCTTTTTATATGGTTATTATACCCTTTTAAATGTCAGTATATACTTTTCTCTATCTCTATTTTTTAATAATGATGGTGCTAGAGCCTAAAAAATGATTTTCCATATCTGATTCGTATAATATGCGCGATATGGTGTAGTGTATAGAAAGTGTTGATAAGAATGTTTCTTATTCGAAGGTCTTCATTGTAAAAATGTTGAGAGTAAATACCACCTATCCCTCATATAATAAAAATCTCTTTCATATTTGAGGTTAATTATTTTTCACCATATTCGCTTCATCAATGGATAATAAATGTTAATAGCGCAAGCTGAAGCCGAACGAAGGTTATCAAAACAAAAATGATACATACGTCAATAATATATATAAATAAAGGTAATGCATATTTTATATGAAATATTTTATATTACTATACATAAAAATTACATATAGGTTATCAAAACAATATAAGGGCAAGGACAACAGCATATACGTTTTTAAACACAGTTATGGGTCATTTGCTCCCCTAAATTATTTTTTTAATTTGCTACCTCTAACTATTAAAAAACATGTCAAATTTTAATGGCCACTAATGAAAGGGCAAAATGAACAAAACTTAATAGTTGGAGGGAATGAATGAGAACAGTTTACGGGTGCAAATGAACAAAGAAAAAAATTGAAGGCCCGAAATCAGACTTTTTTTCAAAAATAATATATTGCAAATTCGAACGATACAGACATATGCATGTTAAAATGTTATATAGGTATTAAAAAAAAGGATAATTTCATATATGTCACTACAAAAACTTGAAATACCATATTTGCTATTATAAAAACTTAAATATCATATGTGCCATCATAAAAACTTAAAAATATCATATATGCCAGTACAAAATCTAAAATATCATATTTGCCATTACAAAAACTTAATATATTAAATTTACCATTAAATTTACTCAAAACTTAACACCATCTATTTTTTCCGTTAAAATTAATAGTCTAATATTATAATTATCATTATATCTCTAAATTTATTTCATGAATTATATTCATATTAAACACATCTTTCTCTCTCTCTCTCTTCATTATTTAGATTCATATATAAGCAAAAAAAATTATTTCTTTTAATTTGAAGTCAAAAGAATTTAATATGAGAGAAATGAATTGATTATTTTTTTAAATAATTTTTTCTCTCGTGTCAATTATTTTGACTAACAAATTGAAGCGAAGATTATTTTTGTTTATATATGAATTTCAATCATGAAGAGAGAGATAGAGAGAGAGAGAAAGAAAGAGATTATCAAATGAATTTTTAATATGAAATCACTAAATTTAGGGGTATAATGATAATTATAAGATTAGACTATTAATTTAACGGAAAAAATGAATGATTTTAAGTTTTGAGTAAATTTGATGGCAAATATGATATATTAACTTTTTGTAATGGCAAATATGATATTTAAGATTTTGTAATGGCATATATGATATTAATAAGTTTTCACAATGTCAAATATGATATTTAAGTTTTTATAATGGCAAATATGATATTTTGAGTTTTTGTAATGGCATATATGAAATTATCCCAAAAAACAATATATAGGATATGAAATGTAGTATACAGGTTAAAATATATATGTGCAAAAGCGCCGTAATTTAATAAAAAAAAAATATGAATAACCAAAATATATAGGGTACAAAAAATTTAATATTAAAGAATTTTACTGAGTTAATCAAGTGAACATTGGCTTTTCTCAATCATATTCGAACTGAACCGGTACCGTATCCAAAAAATATCCAGACCCGGTCAGAACCATATCCGGAACCAGATCTGTTCTTACATGTACGGATATGGATATGGGTCTTATAATATTAGGTCCAGATCCGGATAATTTTCAAATATAGGTATCCATTTTTGAACCCGTATTATAAGATTTTGATATAATTATAATACAATACTTATATTTTTCCTTGTAATAAAGCTATGCAATGTACAAAACTTAACACTAAATCATAAAATAATTATAATATATTTGTACCATTTTAATAACGAAAAAGATCCGGATTCGTATTCATATTCGACAAACCCAAACCATATCCGAATCTGTATAATATCCAAACCGTATCCGAAACCAGATAGAACCGTATTCAGATCCGAACCTAAAAAAAATATAAATATAAATATGATTCTAACACTATCCGAACTAAATCCGAACTGTTGCCATCCCTAATCATGTCACAATCTGATGGGGGGTGTGGCGTACACCCAAGTAGAAAATGAGGCGTGTGATTACTAATTGTCAAAGTCCAAAAAAGTGTTAGATAAAAAAAACATTATCGTATAGAAGAAATTATTGAAACTTTTAAATGATCTCTTTTGTTCTGTCCTTTTCTATTTTTACTGTATAGAAGTAAACTTATGGTATTTTTATATTTAATAAACTATCTATTATTAATTTGTTAATGGAAGTAAGCACCAGTTTTGTGACTACCAATTTGTTTAAATAGAAACTATGGAAAAAATGCACATTGGAGCTCCTTCCGCCTCATTTTTTTATTCTATAAACAAAAAATATTTATGGTTTAAATTGTATCATATAATTTTTATATGATAAAGATTGCCCATTTATCAAGAATAATAATATGCAAAAGATTTCTTTTAAATTGCTCTACATCAAACGGCAAGAAACATTTTTTATGTAGGAAATAAAAAACGAAAGAGATGGATGGATGCAAGATTTCTTTGTGAATCTTATTTCGTCTCTCAAAGCTGCCGAGTTCATATATGCAGCTTTATATTATTTAGTTTGTAAAAATAACAATTGATTTGACTACCATAATTTGTAAAACAAAATTTCTCGGAACTTAGAACCGGATATGAATCAATTTTGAAAATAAAAACAAAATGAAGAAAAAAAATTAACAATAAGAAAGATAATGCATTCTTATTTTAATTGAGACTTGACCATAGTTTATGCTAAGTTTTTTTATTTAAATTCAACCTGTAATTAACAATAAGTGTTATCAGGATTTAAACTCGTTACTTCTTATTATGCATGCCATATACTTAACAACTAGACCATGAGTCATTTACGACTTGACCATAGTTTCTTCTAAGTTTGTACCAAGTTTCTAGAAATATTTTGACTCATTGCTTTTTCTAAATATATTTTGACCAGCGATGAGTCAAAATATTTCTCATCTTCAAGTCTGGCAAAGTACTTTTGAGGTTAGAATCAAGTCTCTTGTGGGCGAAAATAATTTTTGCACAAGGCATTTTTCATAATTGTAATAATTTTTCCTTTATTTTTGTTGAAACACTATTATGGTTGGTTTATTCCTACCATCTTACAGAAAAGGAGTCATAAAATAAAATACAGATTTCTTTTTATAATGAGGAGTAATCAAAGATGCCAATTTTATAATTTGGGCTTTTTATTTATAAAACATGTTGGACCAAACCCATACATAGTATAATTAATTAGATAAGCCAACATATTTGAAACATCATTAAAAATATTTAGTCTAGCCCATTTGGTTGATTTAAGAAAGCCCATATAAAGTTTCTTAATAGTTTGTTGAAATCTTTCTCAAATTCGGCCAGAAATTGACCAAATTTGCAACTTTTTACTCACCAATCCGTCAATCTAGTATTCTAGTGGGAGATATGTCAATTGTCGTCTTTTTACTCGCCAATCCGTCTTGAGATGGCTAGATTTGGATTTAGCACCTCCTCACGAGAATTTAATAGGTGAGTTCGACACGAATGGATTCATCCGATATTTTGTTGAATTTTCATTGGCTGACTTGGTTGTGCAATCTTATAATTTCCCTCCATTGCACATCCTTAAAAGTGACAAATGGGTGGGTCGGGTCAAGTTCGGATCGGGTCATTCGGGTTTCGGGTTGTTCAGATTCTGAATCATTCGGTTCCGGGTATTTTGGGACTCGGGTCGTTTGGGTTCAGATCGGGTCGGATTTCGGTTCGTTGACTTGTCAATATTTTCAGGTCGAGTCGGATTTGAATTCAGATGGATCAAATCAGATTTTCGGGTCGGGTCAAATTTTGTCACCTCTACCTACATAACCCCTCTTTTGTTGTCAACTAATACAATATATAAGGGTTTGGAGTCCTAATTCCTCTAAATGGTATTCAAAATTGTTCAGTTTCTGGTCAAATTGATTAGATTGTTGAGTTTATCGACTTGGTTCAGTTAAAAAATGATATTATCAGTCCGGTTCAGTTTTTAATTTGAACGATCAATAAAATTGAATTGATTAAATTATACTTTTATTTCTATTTTTTATTTTTAAACTTTCAATTTCATATATTCTTATTGTATGACCTAATTATATTTTTTATGATTTACTTATACCATTTGAGTTTATATTCGATTTAAGTCCATAAATTGAATTAACTCTGATTTTATCCGGTTCAATTTTAAATAGGTTTTAAAGTAGCTCGGTTCAACTTGGTTTATACCAATTTGATTTTATTCAATTTGGTGTGGACTCAACCAACCAAATTATGAAATTTAGTATACCGAAACCTAGAGAAAACAGAAAGTATATTATCTGCTTGCTCAGTGTAAAAGATGGATTAACTTGCAAAATTAACAAGATTAAAAAATCTTCAAATCAGGGATTAGTAAACAGCCAAACCATGGTCATGTGAGTTTGCCTGTTTTTGCCAGCCAGTCACGTGTACTTCAGTGTCACACTTTTTTGTCCCCACTCAGTCCATCATTAGAAAATGGGATCCAAGAGCTTCCACCACTCAATCCATCATTTAAACCTTGAACCCTCTTCTCTTATCATGGATTTTATTTTGGTTTAATCCCTACTTTTAGTAAGTTAATAGTTGCTAATGTAAATAACTTGTAGTAATTAATAGTTGTAGATTGTATTGTTTTTTCTCATATCTTAATAATTTTGTAAAATAACTTGTAGTAATTAATAGTTATAAATTGTATTGTTCTTTTTTCTCACATCTTATTAATTTTGTAAACATGTTTTGAGGTGGAAGTACAAATACATATATATAAATAAATTCTAAGGTTCGGAAAGTCGGAATCGGACCCGGACCCGGAATCGATTCCTAAGATAACAATTCAGAATCAGCTGAATAGGAACGAGACCAGTCGAATCGGACCAATTTATATAAAAAACTAATTTTATATAATCGTAAAAATCAGATATTATTCGGATCATATTTCGCCGATTCCGACTCAAACAGCTGAATCAGAATAGAACCATGATAAATTCTGAAGTTATGTGTAATATAATATACTAAATCTCTAATAACAATTATTACACTTGAAACTTCGTTTGAGTGCTTCTAAAGATCCGTGTTTAAAAATACCTTATTTGGTTCTAAAATAACACCAACTGCATAGCGCAATGGATTAGCGTGTCTGACTTTGGATCAAAAGGTCGTGGGTTCAAAAAATATATATTTCTAAAATAATAAATTTGGAATGTGGATGAATCAATATATAGATTTTATAAAACTTCGAATTATGTGAGATATTTGGTAGCTTATCACATGTATATATAAAATAAATGGACTAATATATCAGTCCATTCATTTTATATTTACATGTGATAAATTATCAAATATTTTTTTTAATATTTAGTTTGTTACTATTTTGTTTATAAAATGACGGAACTCAAATAGAACCTTCCATAATACAAAGTCCTTATTGGCTTAAGAATTTCAACATAGACCACATCCAGTAAAAATGATCTCAAATTTTTTGGCTATAAATACTCCATCAACTTTACCCTCACTTTCCGCATCAACCCTACACCTTGCTTAACCAGTAACATCAAACTTATCCAACAAAAATGACAGCCAAAACCTCGCTCTTTCTAGCCCTAAACCTCCTCTTTTTCACCCTCTCCAGTGCATGCAACTACTGTCCAACTCCAGTAACTCCGAGCCCTAAACCCTACGTACCAACCCCAAACCCCTACGTGCCAACTCCAACTACCCCGTCCGGTTCGACTGGAAAATGCCCAATGAACGCATTGAAATTGGGTGTTTGTGCCAATGTGTTGAATCTGATTAAAGGAGTTAAGGTCGGTATGCCACCGAAAGAGCCGTGTTGCCCTCTGCTCGACGGCCTGATTGATTTAGAGGCGGCGCTCTGCCTCTGCACGGCGATTAAAGCAAATGTACTTGGCATTAATATTAATTTGCCTATTAATCTTAGTCTTGTGCTCAACTTTTGTGGCAAGGGTGTACCTGAGGGGTTCAAGTGTGCTTAATTTAGAAATTAAGACTATTGTGAGCCCACAATTGGGTCATTTATTTGTTGTGTTGTGTTGTTCGTCTGAGTCCATGTTCGGTATTTTTTTTCTTTTGCTTTCATTTTAATTTATGTTTAGTTTTGTTGTTTGTTTTATTTTGAAGTGTGGCAAGGTGAAACAAGAGTAGGGTTTAGTGTAGTAAGAATGAATTGATGTGGATAATTGCTTATTGTCCCCACATTTTTAAATCTAGTGAAATTATTTTCCAGTTATGTTCTCTCTTTGTTTTTTTTTTTTTTTTTCGGAGTTATTAAATGGGATCTGAAAACTTGCAATGCTCGGTAAAATGAATTAATCTGAACTGAAATGATTAGTATACTTGACGGGGGAAATTGTATGCCCCAAAACATGTACGTAATTACATATATATGAATGCAAGCTAGGAAAAATAACCAATAAGAAACGAGCTTATCTATTTACCATATCAAGTAGCAACATGTTGTGCCTATAAATTTTTTAGTGACATGGAGGCCCATACATGCCACAAATTAGTTGCATAGTTGATAGTTGTCATATGACATCAGCCAGCAATTTCATTTTATTTTTGGGCTGGTTTGATGGTATTTGAAGTTTGGTTGAAATTACCGGGCCAAGTTGAACTTACCAGTATTAATTTAACAAAAACCCGCTTAAATTTTTCAACAAAAATCATTTAACAGCCCAAATTACCACCATATATTGAATATTAAATAAGCCCATATATAAACCCTCCTCCTCTCTCCCAGAAACTAACCCGAATACCGATTCCTACCCTCCTCTCTCTCGCCGGCGAGTTCCACACGTACGGCGAATCCAACTCCCACACGACGGCCATCTCGCCGCCGCCTCGGATTTCCGCCTCTCTCTAACGCCATCGAATCCTCTCCAAGAAGGTAGATGTAGATTCTAAGCAAACCCTAGACGGGACGGGTTGGATTCTGCTGTGGAGCCTTCCGTCGAATTCTTCTACCTGCTTCGAAGCTCGTTTCTCAATGCCAAACAAGGTTAATTTTCAGATCTCGACCAAATCCTTGCCTTTCATACATTTCCATCCAATATAATTTTTAAAAGACCAAAATGCCCTTCATATATTTATTTTTATATTTTATTTTATTCAATTAAAAATGAAAAATATTTTTTTTGCATCAAATATAAATAATTGTGAACTAATATACAAAATCATAATAAATATTTTACATAAAATAAAATTATAATTTAATTATGGAATAATAAAAAATATATTTTTTTAATATAATATCATAAAAGAAAAAGTAATATATCATAAGATAATACCATAAAATATCATCACCAAAAAATATCGTGAAAATAATTTAGTCAAAACTATAATTTGTAAATAATAAAAAAATAAAAATAATTTTATTTGTAATATAATATAATAAAATAAAAAATAATACATCATAAAATTTTATCGTAAAATATTGAGAAAAATAATATCGTGCAATATTATACTCAATTTATTTATTATTTTTATTGAATATAATAAAATATGAAAAATAAATAATTGAGGGGCATTTTGGTCTATTAAAAAATTGAGTGAATGGAAAAGTTAGATTTAACTGTATAGGAGGCTTAAAAATAATTCAAATCACTTTATAGGGGCTTTTTGAAGAAAATTGAAAAATGAGGGGGTTTTTGATAAATTCCAGAAAAGTTAGAGGGTTTTTGAAGAATTTCCCTTTTTTATATTTAATTTTTGGTTATTTTTTATATTCAATCTTTTTTCTAGGTTTGTTATTTAATTCTTTTTGTTATTTTTGTCCTATTTTCAGGTTTCAACAGCTGAAAATGGAATTGTTGAATGCAAATGGAAATTAGGAATTGTTAGAATTGAATTAGGAAGAAAATGGAATTTTTTAATTTATGAATTTTCTGATTTTTTGGGAATTTTGAAAAATTTATTGTGGAAAGTGGGCCACCATGTGGAGCAATACAAGCTGGTAATCCTGCCAACTCAAGTTGAAAACCGCCTATGAATGAGTTATGTGGGGTACACTTCATATTGTTTTACTCTCAAATTACCATTTGTGACATCAGAGTGATGCATAGTCAACAAATTTGGGGAAATAGAGGGGCAGTAGATAATTTTCCATAAAATATTACATATATATTGAGGAAAAATCAAAACTAATAATAATAAGTAATTATTTATGAACTATTATGATTTGAGTATGTTACATTTAACGGTTTTATCAACAAAATATGATTTATTCATGAAAAATTAAATATGAAATCTTGATTATTCTTAAAAATAATGTGTAATTGAAAAACAAAAGATCCGAAGTCTAATTGTTAATATACATTGCATGTGAAGCAAGATTTCTGGTTTCGAATATCATTTGTATTTGGAGTCAGAGCATTTTTTTTATTGCAAGGACTTCAAAAAAAAATTAATAAAAAAATAATGTTAATTTTTTTAGGTTGAGAACCCCAACAAACAATGTTGGGCCTCCCTAATATGTACTTGATGAGATGATCAAAGCATCGGCATTACATGTAGAAGATAACATATATATTCAGACAGTTCATATCTATTTATATTGTAGACAGCTTTGTCGGTGCTATAGAAATATGAGCCCGTGACACAAGTACACTTTAGATCCTTGATTTATTTATTCTTTTTGTAAACAATATTTTTGTTTTAAGTATAGTTGTGATTATCTTTATTATATGATAAAAACTAGGGAGAAATTTGCAAAAAAGCCCCTACGTTATGCCTTAATTGCAAAAAAGCCCCTGCCTTATTGGAAATTGCAAAAAAGCCCCTGCATTATTGCTAAAATTGCAAGAAAGCCTCTACCATTATATTGAAGTTAACGCCGTTAGTTTCAGTAGTTTAATTACTTCAAAATTATTTTTTAAATGATAATTAACATTCTTGTAGAAAAAATATTTTAAAAATAATTATGAAAAAGTATTTTTTTAATATTTAAAAAAATAAATATTATTTTTCAGTAAATTGTTTTATTAAAAATATATATTCCCGAAACAAAAGTTTTTCTAAAACAAAATTTTTTTCAATAACAATTTTTTTTTCGAATTTTTTCTTAAAAATAGATTTAATAATATTTTTTAAGAAATTTAATTTTTAGATAAAATGTTAATTAATATTTAAAAAATTTTTTTTGATGTGATTAAACAATTGAAATTAACGGTGTTAACTTCAATCTAGCGGTGTTAACTTCAATCTAAGCAATAATGTAGGGGCTTTTTTGCAATTTCCAATAAGGCAGGGGCTTTTTTGCAAATTTTCCTAAAAACTATTAAACTGCCCTACTATTATTATAGATACAAAAATACACTAATATGTATTTTAACTACTTAATTTTGGCATGGACAAAATTAACTTATGATTATTTATAGCATGCCAAAATTATCTTATGACTATTTATAGAAATAATATACGCGTTAAATAGTTGTTTAACCTTTCATTATTAGTGACACAATAGCTTCAAAAAAAAAAAAATTATTAGTGACACTATATATATTTCACCATTTCGGTAAAATAAGAAGTTTTATAGGATATATTCATCCTATATAGAAAATTTCTTGTAAATAAATCCTTGAAACTAAACTTTGCTATTCGTGTAGTATATATCCACGGTAGGCATTACCCTATGGAATTAAAAAAAAAGTGATTTTAAATGGATCTATTACTTTTTCTCGTATTTTTGCTCAACAATAGTCTAGAAAAATGTTTAGAACTCAAAATAATTAACTAAAAAGAGATTATATATGTCCTCATGATTTTATCATCTTAAACGATGATAACAACCCCTTGTACTTTTTTAGTATATATTTTCAAGATATTTTATACTTTCTTGCGTGCAGTATATGCCTTTTTTAATATATCTTTTCAATATATACTGAGTTTATTTTTCAGTCAAGTTTTTTGCTTGACAACATTCCATGTGAAGATGAACGTCACATGTCACGCATAGATTGGCTGATGGTGCTGGCATTTCGAACCATTCAATTTTGCGAAGGTCATATATATTAAAAAAAATGCAATATAAATATCTTAGAAATGAATCAAATTCTGAACCATGATTGATCAGCACCAATCCATTCATCTATCCAATAACTTGGAACTATATTCAAAATTTCAAAGCACCACCTTAGCATCTAGACAAATTGTCTTACAGGTTACATGCCTTGCCAGCTTACTGACTGCCCTTATTAGCCCACCATTCACATGTCTAGTTTTTGTCCATACACAAACCCTAACCTCTTATAAACTCAAGCAACCCTCCTCTCTCAACGCAAACCCTAATAGAGCTTCAAATTTCTCAACTCTTGTAGATCACAATAATAATACACTACTACTAATGGCCTCCAAATCAGTTTTCTTCCTTGCTGTGACTCTCTTGTTTTTTGTGGTCGCCAATGCATCCTGCCCACCACCCCCACCCCCAAAGCCAAAGCCAAAGCCTAGTTGCCCACCGCCACCAACTCCCAGCGGTGCCAAATGCCCAGCTGATGCGCTGAAGTTGGGTGTCTGTGCGAATGTGCTCAATCTGATCAAGGCAAAGGTTGGCGCTCCGCCCACAACCGAGTGTTGCTCTCTGCTCGGGGGATTGGTGGATCTCGAGGCGGCTGTCTGCCTTTGCACGGCCATCAAAGCGAACATTTTGGGCATCAACCTTAACTTGCCTATTGACCTTAGCCTTGTGCTCAATTATTGCGGTAAGGGCACACCTTCCGGATTCCAGTGTGCGTAATTAGCTAAATGTATTAGTTATTTACATAATGTCTTGTGTGTATTTCTTGATGATTGATCGATTGTTTGCATTGTGTTTGCTTAAATTTCCGGTGTGGTTTTGAATGCTGGTCGGAACCAGAGTATTATTATTTAAGTTTTAAGTTCTTTTGTGGTTATTTGCACAACTTGTGCATCAAATTGTATAATTTGAAGGCTTGTACTTTAAGTTGATTTGTTTCATTGAGTTGAGTTGGCCTCGTGAATAAAATTTAGTTTGCTATATTTAATCAGAGAGAAGAAAAAGTTTTCTACATTTATATCGTTTGAAAAAACCATGGAGTGATCAGTGATCATTGCAATAGTAATCATGCGGGTAATGACGAGTTGAATTTATGATGCTGAAAAATGAAATAATGCCCACAGGCTCTCTTTGCAAAAAAAAAAAAAAAAAACAAAAACAAATGAAATGAATGATTAAAATAATGTGACATGATAGGAAATTGAAGTTTAAAATATAAAAATAAAAGAGAAATATTCATCATACCAATCATTTAGAATTTATTGGTTCCTATGCTTCTTGTGATGTATAATGAAATGGTAGGTGATATGGTGCACGTGCATTTTTCATGGATGACAAGTACAGTACAACCATGACCCTGTAATAGCAATTATATATAGAGCATCATTTATAAAAATTTATTAATATTAACTATCTTTCAAAAGTTTCTTCAAACAACTTATCTTCATGTGCTTTGAAAGTTTGTTATAAAAGAATGTAATACTGAATCAAATTTCAGTAATTAGCATTAACATCATAGGAAGATTATTTATATTCTTACCGTTTTTAACAACTCAATTTAATTCAGCTTCAAAAAAGAGTGAGATTTTTTCTTTGAAAAAAGATTAGAACCCACAAAAAGAACTTATATATATAATCGGATATTCTATTTTAATACAATACAGACTAGAGCGTTAATAATATATATTTACATAATAAAAAATTTGAGCAGAAGAAATCAGGACATAGCTTCCTGTCTCTGTAAGGATCCACTCTTATTTGAGCTACGTAAATCGTATATTAACTTGTCATTATTATAGAATTATACATTAGCATTATGCATACTATAATAACATTCCAACGAGCCAGAAACCCTATCCACCACCGTCGAAAATCGCAGAACTAGGGGGAGGTGACCCCTCCGGCACCTCCCCGGGATCATCTATGCTCCGCCTCCTCCTCCTCCTCCCCCCTGCTCCGATTCACCTTCCTCCTACCCGATCTCTCTTCTGCCATGGCCACAAGGTAGCTCGGTCTGAGCAAACTCTGACGGCGTTGGCAAGTCTCCCATCTTCTCCCCCTTCTCTTCTCTAGTGCACCAATCTGGCCACTCTGACGATTGCTCCTCCTCTTCTCTCTCTCTCTCTCTTCTCTCTCTCTCTCTCTCTCTCTCTCTTGTGGATCTGGTTGAGCCCGCCTCTCTTTCGTGCGGATCTGGTTGACGGTACCGAAACTCTAGCACGGCCCCTCTTTTTATGTTGGCCACATTGGCAACTGGACTTTTCTGTTTTGACAAGGACGGCGTCAGTGACCGGTAACTTCTCTCCGGACGCTGGCTCCGGTGACTGGTCCTTTTTCTATGGACGGCGATGTCTTTCTCTCAGGAAGATGGTGCCGTCCTTTCTATCTGGATACCGGCGCTTATGGCTGGTCCTGTATCTCTAGATGTTCGCATCGTTGACCAATCATTTCTCTCTGATGATGGTGGTCTCTTCTCTGTGGACGTCAACGCCATTGACTGATCCTTCTTCTCATGACGGCAACGTCATCAGCCTAATGTGGGAAGGTCGGTTTGGGGTTTAGTGCTTAGGGATCCAAGAGGTCAAGGCGTTTTCATCACCGAAAACAGTAAGGAAAATTGGTTGATCAATGGTGCTTTGCGCAAAAAGGACGACCGGACTACTTGGCGAGACCTAATGTGGATGTCTTGCACTTGGAAAATTTTGAAGGAACAGAATCGTCGAATCTTCAAATCCAGCGCAACAACATCTTCGATTGTCTTCGATAACTGTTGAGAACGGAAAAAGGCAACCCTTCTCCTAGATAGCTTTTTTTTAGCGGAGGTCAATCTTACTCGCTCCTTTCTTTTATGTTCGTCTAGTCTTGATTGTAATTGGAACTTTTATTTCATTAATGAAATTGATGAGAGTATGTAATCGCATACCCTCATTCAAAATAAATAAATAAATAAATAAAATCGCAGACCCTCATTCAAAAAAATAAAAATAAAAAAAATAACATTCCAACGAATATTGCCAGCCATAGATTAGTTTATTGGTATGGCATAAACTCTTACCTCTTCATATGTGCTAGATTCGAAACACCGGATGGCATGGGGTTGAGTGTGTGAGTTGGATTGGAAGCCTTTGGGCATAAAATCGAAAAAAAAATATTCCAGCGAATATTGCTCATAAATTATCATCTATTCGATCAAGCTAAATAGGACTTAATAATTAAAGAGAGCATATATAGTGTCTCTAGTTTTCCCACAAAAATATTTTATAGGTAATCATGACATTATACAGAAATATAAATATATCCTTACATAAATAAATTTCTATATAATAATAATAATAATAATAATAATGCATTAAAGTATTATGTTGATGCAATAATAATGTATATAATATTTTTATGAGGAAGTATGATGTTAAAGTATAATTTTTCGTAATTAAATATACAGAGAACCTGCATTTACCATATGCCTTACTACAGTGACACATATTTGTCCTTACATACTTTCATATGAGGTTTACTTACCATTTTTTATTCACTGTACGTGGGCCTCACTTACCATTAAAATCAATATATTTTCTTTTGTGGGCCTCACTTATTACTACAGTCCAAAATTAGTGACCGCGTAGTGGTAAGTGGGAAGTGGTAAGCGGGAGATATTTATATGGCAATTTAGAGTTTTCCTTTTAACATACTAATTAAATGTAGGTCCATATTTGTAATGTGACAGGAGTCACATGTCATGCAAGACAATAAGAAACAGACAATGAATCAAAATCCCAACCGTTAATAAAAAAATGTACTTCAATGCAACTCTGGCTTTGGTCCATTCAATTTATTTAGTCATTATTATATTATTATTTATGTTATATTTTAGGATTGATGGAAGTTTTTGTATGTGTACTTGAATGAGAAAAGCAAGACGTAAAGAGAACTGCCAAAGTGTACTTGAATCAGGTTAATTTTCTCCATAGCTGTGTCCATGAATTGATCTATTAGACAATTTGATGTAAATAATACATTTTTACATGATAATCTTAAGAAAATAGTTTATATGGAACAACCACAAGTTTTTATAAATAACAATTTTCCAAATCATATTTGTTTGCTTAAAAAAGCTTTATATGGACTAAAACAAGCTGCTAAAGCTTGGTTTCATAAACTCAGTTCATATTTAAATCAGTTAGGATTCATTGCCTCTTTATCTGACACATCTCTTTTTATTCGCAAAAATATAGACTCATTACAATTATCCTTATTTATGTTGATGATATTATAATTACTGGCAATAATACAACAATTATTCAAACAATAATAAATCAATCAAATACTCAATTTGCTCTTAAAGACTTGGGACCTCTTCACTATTTTCTTGGTATAAATTGCAGATCTACAAGCGAGGGATATCAATTGACGCAATCACAATACATTCACTCTCCTCTTCTCAAAGCAAAATTGGAAGGGGCGAAGATCTGTACCACGCCTATCGCTGCCGGTGATCAAATATCAAAGCACCACGGTGACACTCTCCAAGATCCGACCCTCTATCGAAGTATTGTGGATGGTCTTCAATATGCAACCCTTAGTCGTCTTGACATTGCTTATGCCGTCAATAAAGCAAGCCAATATCTGCATGCCCCTACTGAAACCCATTGGTCCTTAGTTAAAAGGATCTTACATTATCTCAAAGGCACAATCAACCACGGTTTTACAATTCGAAGATCGTCTAATTTATCTCTTCTCCTCTATTCTGATGCTGATTGGGCAGGATATCCTAATGATCGTTGCTCCACAACAGGATATTGCGTGTATCTCGGACCAAATTTGATATCTTGGTCATCAAAAAAATAACCCACCGTCTCTCGCTCGAGCACCGAGGCCGAATATAAAGCCATGTCAATGGCTGCGGCCAAAGTAATGTTTCTCAACTACTTACTCTACGAGCTGTCGATTAGACCCTCTTCTCCACCGACTATCTATTGTGATAATATTGGCACAACCTACCTTGCTTCAAATCCACTCTTCCACGCACGAACCAAACACATAGAAATCGACTACCATTTTGTACGAGAACAAGTCCAAAAGCGAGATCTTATTGTGCGATTCCTCTGCTCTAAAGACCAGATAGCCGATATATTCACGAAAGGATTATCTCTCACGAGGTTTAATACACTGAAGAATAAGCTTACGGTGCTAGATGACCCCGTCTCGCTTGCGGGGGGTAATGACAATTACATCCAGTATACAAGCTACCGGAGAGGATTGCCTCTTTTTCAATTCAAAATCAATGGAGCAAAAATAGCATGCATTTATCTCTTGATTTTCTGTATTCTTTATATTTGGTTAGGAGTATAATTAGGGATCTCTTAGCTATCAATTAGGTGCTTAATTCTAGGCGTTTGTATTTGAAAGTCTCCTATAAAAGAAGTCTGAAACTCTCATGTCTTACTCATCTAAAAATAAAATACAATAAACAAATTTCTTCTCTCTTTAATTGTTTATCAACTATGAATGGCTGTTAACTTTATTTTCTCCGTTAACGACTCCTTTGTCTGTTTTAGAAAGATATTATCAAAATCTATTTTGGAAAGAAAAAAGGGAAATCTATCATGGAGAAATAATGACGAAACTTCTCCTGAAGATTGCAATAGTAAAATCGTGTTAAGATTTGGATCGTTGTGAATTTATAAAAACTTCAGGGGGCTTTGTGAAGAGAGATTATGTCTGAAAGTTGATCACTTCTATTTTGTTTCTTCTTTGGAAAGAAAATGCAATTTTTTCATATATTTATGAGAAAGAATATAAGTTAGTTATAGGTGTATGTGAGATGATGTAAATCATAAAAAATTTCATTATGCTAATTTAATGCATTTTTCATTACCGTAATTTTTCAATTACATTACTAGATTTTAGATGTATTTTATTTTTTCTTTAGTGCAAGTTGTGTATAATTAATATTGTATGTTTTGATGATAATTTTGTAACTTGAATGGAAAACTTAGAAAAATGAGAAGAGGGAAAGTATGGAAAGTTGGAGAGGGAAATGGCTGGTTTCAAATAGTGAAACCTAGAAAATCCCTCCCTTCTTACTTTCCATACAAAAGCCCATTCCTCTTCCCCTTAATACCCACTCATTCAAAACCTCACTCATCCCAAAAATGGTCATTCCACTTGCTTCAAACCAGCGACTTCCCTCATCCTGTCGGAGCCCGACTCCCAACCCACCAAGACGCCGACCCAGCAAGGAACCCATGAACCCGGCTCAAGATAAGGATGATAAGAAGACTAAGTGGCAAGGACCAAAGCCGAAAAAGCTGATTATCAGCAACAATGACAAGTTGACTCACCCTGCGCAGTCACGTGTCACCATGGTCACTTCCTCCTCTCTTCTCCTAACTGTGGCTGATGAAAACTCACGCAAAAGAAAAAACACGGCTTTACCGCCACTTCTCCCTCTCCCATCTCTGACCAGACTTTACTGGCATCCTAATTCCTTTCGTCCAGACTGGTTGGGTAAGTGCCTAAGATGCCTCGAGTATGGCCACCCCACAGAAACTTGCCACAAGGCTTGTTGTTGTGTGTGTCGCAAGCCCGGTCACATGGCAAAATTTTACACCACATTACAGGTTAAAAGAAAGGAAAGAAATCAAAACCAACGAGACCAAAGAAAAATACTCAATCGTCACAAGGAAAACAACGGAAAAACACGTCAAAAATAAAGCACCTCAAAGGAAATGATGTTTTATGTTCATGCTCCTCGGGGGGCCAGCAATACCTATGATCCTTTAGAGCCGAGAGGATTATTGAGAGAAGATCATATGTCCAATGACAGGCCGACATTAGTGACCTGCTTTATTAAGGCCACAGTGGCTCATCTCAAAGAGGTAGCGCGGGGCAGAAATGCCATAGTTTTGGATGGCCGGTATGTGGACAACCACAACCTTTTTGCCATTAATATTCTCTTTCAGAGGTCTCGCTAGTGGAATGATTATTTTCATTTGATTTCCTGGGGTCAATCACGATACTTGGTATTTCTCCCGCCGGGTATCAACCGTAATGAGTTTCTTGATAGCGATCTCGCCTCACTCCGTAGGGCCGACTTCACTTGTTATCAATGGGACACCTCCATTGATGCCACCCAGGGGCCTTCCGTTATCGAGTTTTGCTCAACCTCTATAACTTACCTCTCTATTCTTGGTGCATTTACCAATTAGCAACACTCACGAGCTTCATGGGCATCCTCATGCACCATGCCCCCTAGACAACATCACCTCCCTGGAATCCCTACGTGTGGTTATTGCAATCACGGACCTTTCATAGGTTACTAAGGAGATGGAGTTCATCACTAACGGGTTGGAAGTCAAGGTCTCAGTTTAAGTTTTGAGTAACATTGAGGAGCCACTAATCTTTTACGTTCCACCGGACCCAACTCCGGCAGATGAATACTTCATTGAAATAAAGGAAATGATTGAACATAGAGACATGCCGGTGGTTGAGTCCTCAAGCCACCGTCAGGCGATTCTGCATGGATATCACAGTGATGACTCTATGTCATCCGGAGAATTCATGGACTAGGCCCCGGAATTCATCATCAAACATGCGGAATTAAATTGGCTCAACAAATTTAACCATTTTCCGATGTGTAAGGAAATACAGGTGGTTATGTCACAGTTGCTGGTGGAAAATGGGGGAAACCCCTTGCCGGAATCAATGGAGGTCGACACTGAAGACCTGTCTTGTCATGACTCTCGACCAGGTGACTTAGTCACAGGTAACACAAATCAATTTTCAAATTCCAACGCTGACATACTGTCAACCAGGGAGCTGCCATAGCGCAGAACTCAGGTAGCATGGCTCGCAGATCAGAGGAGCGAACCGAGGAAGAGGAAAATTACACAGAGCAGACGTGCTATAGGAGGCGCATGAGGACGAGGTCTTATCCGGAGACCTTTCTCCACATGCCGTGTCAGGTAATGAAACAAGTCTCTCTAAAACAAGGAAAATAAATCCCTTATATTTAAACAAAATCGGGACTTTAATTCCGTTTCAACCCCTTTCCACAATGGCCCACACTATTAAGGTAAAATGGACTGTTAAAAGAGTCCGTTTTTATGATGGTTCGGTCCCTTCAGAAATAAAAAAATAGTCTAATTATAAGCCCTCTAGGCCAGGTCTTTCCAAAGCAGTTCAAGTGGCTGATTTAGTTGCCCTATTAAATGAAGAAAGACACAAAGCCTCCCCCCTTTCACCAACCTCTATAATATCTGTTAGGTCCAAAATGGGGATACTAACTACATCTCAGCAAGCCCAATCTATCTACTACAATTTAGTGGATCAAGGAAATTGCTTAAGTTTAACTCTTAGTGAATTCAAGCAAGTCATTAAATAGAGAAAAGGCAGCCCAAAGGCTGGTGCTGGTGGTCTTTCAGCCACTTCAGCTATAAACTCAATTGTTCAACGAATCAATTCATTGTCCCCTAATAACTTCTCTTCTTCTTCTAACCTAGGTAACTCCAAGGACAAGGAAAATGAGGAGGAGCTATTGGATTATGGCGATAGCTCTGACTATGAGGAGGAAGAAGAACTCTAGGATGCTCAACTACCTAGTCTAGGAAATCTCTTATCTCTAAGGACCTTTTGTTTGTTTTAATGAATTTTGAACAATTAAGTTTATTGTGTTTGTTACACCCCAGAACCAAATAGTGGAAAATGGGGATTAGTTGATTAGTCCCACCTTGAGTAGTGAATGAAAATTAGAGTTACTTAAATAGGCTAGTGCATTAACTACTAGCACCAACCAAGTTTAAGCCTTTTTCAGGACAATATGGTGTGGGCCTGAAGGTTGGGCTGGGCCAATTAATGTACTAGGCTCTAACAAATGGTATTCAGAGCAGTTCGATCTTGGGATACTATCGTGCGGCTAGAAACATACCATACATTTATCATATCCAGAGAACTTGAGGATCTTATATGCCTCAGTGGGGATACATATATGGGGTGAAGGCTTGCACAGATGATTACTAGGACGAGACTAGGAACCATATGTCACTTCTGACGGGTACGTCAGAAATTTAAGTAGGGGAGTTTGTTACACCCCGGAACCAAATAGTGTAAAATGGGGGCTAGTTGATTAGTCCCACCTTGAGTAGTGAATGAAAATTGAAGTTACTTAAATAGACTTGTGCATTAACTACTAGCACCAACCAAGTTTAAGCCTTTTTCAGGACAATATGGTGTGGACATGGAGGTTGGGCTGTGTCAGTTAATGTACTAGGCTCTAACAGTGTTGGAATGTAAGAGGATTAGGGCACAAGGAAAAATGTACCACGATCAAGGATTGTATTAAAGACTCCAATTATAACCTCGTTTGCTTGTAAGAGATTAAGTGGCGTGACACAAATGTCTTTAGGTTTAAATCTATTTGTAACTGTTAATTTTCTAACTACTCTTTTCTAAATGCTCATGGTTCCAAAGAAGGCCTAATCACTTATTGGTCTTGGAATTTCACCTTGATTGATTCATTTAAAAAAGACTTCTCTTTAAATGTAGTCCTAAAAACAAAGGAAAACTTTACTTTTCTCCTCTCTAATGTGTATGGACCAAATGACGTTAATCTAAAGGGCTCTTTCCTTGAGGAACTAAGGTTGCTCAATACTACCTTACAACTTCCTTGTATTGTAGTAGGGGATTTTAACCTATATAGAACTATTCATGACTCTACCGGCTCTAACGTCTCGCTCCAACTCATTTGTGACTTTAATCACACATTGAATTATATGGATGTAAAGGAAGTACCCTTGGCGGGTAGGAAGTTCACTTGGTCAAACAAATGACCATCCCCTACCCTCTCTCGAATAGATCGTGTTTTTCTTTCTGATCATTTTCTCTCCCTCAATGCACTCCTTTCTTTAATCACGCTTCCAAACATAACATCCAACCATGTCCCTCTATTCTTTACCCTTAAAGGCTACTCTTACCCAAAAAGGTTGTTCAAGTTTGAATGATTTTGGATGCAAGATCTCGAATGCGAGACTATCATCAGAAGGGGGTCGACTTGAAAATTTGTTGGTCATAACAAGGCTAGAGTCTTTCTGTGTAAACTTGCCAACTACACTAAGGAGTTATGAGGTGGGGCCTCAAGGAAATTCAAAAATACCTACCCCCATTTAGAGCTTGCGAAATATTGCATCGATCTTTTTGATAAGGTAGAAGAGACAAGGCACTTGAATGATGAGGAATTTAAACTAAGGATTGACCTAAGAAAAAAGGCACATGATCTTATAGCTATTAAGAAATCCAAGTGACAACAACGTTCCTCTTGCACTTGGCTAAAACTTGGCGACCAAAACACGAGATATTTTCACTCTATTGCGTCCTCCAAGCGCTTACATAACTTCATACCCACCCTTACTCTTGGTTCGTCAACTATTTATGACCCGATAGAAATCCAACGAACCTTCTCGAGCTTCTATGAGGATTCTCTCGGTTTCACATCCAACCCGTATCTCGCTGACCTATCCTCTCTCTATCAACCTTCTTCGGTGGTACTAGGTTTATCGGAGCTCATAAATCCGTTCACAGAAGTTGAGATTAAAAAGGTCATTTTCGATCTTCCAAAAGGAAAGTCGTGCGAACCAGACGGACTTCCCGCCGAATTCTTTCAAGAATATTGGGAAATCCTAAAGGTAGATATTTTAGTTATATTTGAACAATTTTACCATGGAAAGCTCGACCTCAAGCGTCTCAACGAGGTGGTGATCATACTTATTCCTAAAAAGGAGGGGCCAACAAATTTAAATGACTATCGCCCTATTCGTGTGACTATTGCATTAAAGTTACAATCTTTCCTCCCGTCTATTATTAATGTCAATCAAACCACATTTATTAAAAAAATGTCTATCATGGAATCCTTTCTCACCTCTCGAGAACTCCTCTCTTTCTTCCATCGATTGAAAATCCCGACGGCTATGTTCAAGGTTGATTTCACACGAGCTTTTGACAACATCTCATGAGATTTACTATTGGACACATTAACGGTTTGGGGGTTCTCTCCCCGATGGATTCTATGGATCAAATCCCTCTTTTCAACCTCAAGCTCCGCTATTAAGGTAAATGGCATAGTAGGCAACTATTTCTTACATCGTAAATGTCTACGGCAAGGAGACCCGCTCTCTCCCATGCTTTTTAATATTGCGGTTGATTCTTTCCAATGGATTCTACTTCAACTTAATCCCCTTCTTTCCTCTTCCATCACCATGGTGCCTAGGGCTCTTCAATTTGCGGATGACACAATCCCATTCATTGAAGCTCATTCTAGGAATCTTCACATTATTTCCTTGGCACTAGATATATTGGAAGAAATCTCGGGTCTCAAGGTAAATCGCCTCAAGAGCTCTTTTATGGCAATTGTAATTCATTTTGACTTGCATAACACTATAAATGGTGGGATCTCACATGGATGTTGTGCATTTGGGAAATTTGGAAAGAGCGAATCAGCGCGTTTCAATTCCACACCGACAACTGCACATATGGTATTTGATCGGGGAAAGAGTAACGCCCAACTTTGATTGCAAAACTGCTAGAAAAAGCAGTACTACATTCTCTGGATCACTATGCTTCCACTACTCTACTCAAGCTGTCTCTCCTAATATTTCCTTTTCAACCATTTTCTTTGTTTTATTTTCCTTCTTTCTACTTCCACTTTGGTTAGTTAAGGCTTGAGTTCAAATTGTAAGGCTTGTAATTCGGACAACTATTCATTTAATGAAATTGTTGAGAGTATGAAATCGCATACCCTCCTTCAAAAAAAATAATAATATTGTATGTAATAAAATGATTTTGAGCACAAAAGGAAAAATTATTTCTTCTATTTCCCTCAAAAAGATAGGAAATATCATTCATTTATACAAACTAGTGCAGACTTTTTTTTTAAATGTAGGCGCATTGCCTACTTAGACTTGCATTAAATACTTCAAAATTTAGTTTATATTAGTTATTTACAATAAAAGTCTATCTAGACATGCCCTTACGGGCTAAATGTTCCCCCTATTTTTATACTAGGTAATGACCCTATATCCTCTCAGAGGCATGGGTCTTGGAGAATACGAGGTAATTGAAAAACTGGTGCAGACTTTAGTGATGAAAGAAATAACAATTAACAATGAGGCGATTAAAAATCAAATCCAAGTATACTATTTGGTCTAAATTAATTGGATGACACGATTAAGCATATCTCTTGTCAGATAAACGAATCGAAAGAGAAATTGATGCGGTACTAATACCAATCGACATGGCCACTGTGTGAGGATGTTGAATGGGGTTGAAAGAGAGTCAGTAAAGGTGAATAAAGAGGAAACGGAGGTAGAACTAGACTCAGGGTTGAGAAGAATTCTTAGTGAGATTAGAGAGAGGCAACGATTTCACAATTGCAATTTAGGAAGAATTTCTGCTATTATTTTCATCATGAGGGTTTTGCTTTGCCTCCATTCTTTTCATAACTGAGCTTGGTACTTTCTAAAAGAGATGAATTGATGGGTTACACCTAACGGACAGAGTGAGTTCAGAGTTAACCGTCGTTAAGAGTTAATCGGAAGACGATTAATCATGATATTAATCCAAGGACTAAGGAGGTGATGGGACACAATTTCTGCCCTCATGCGGTTGGGTATGATTTGCTCCCCAAATTAAGAGGAAAGATATTAGTCTTATCTTGAATTATTAATTATTTTTTTTGATAAATTTTTTTAAAGATGACTATTTGGTTAGACTGCCTCTAGAGTCATACTGGCCTTGGGCCGCAGAGACCTATTATCCTTTCATCGTTGAGAGCATAAACTGATCTTTATCTTAATTTATTAGAAAAGAAAAAAGTTAATTAAACAATCAAAAATGTCTACTAGCAAAGTAATATAACCCCCTTAATTTTTTTCAGAAAAAGTTACTTAAAATAATGATATGATTATGCAAGAAAGTATCATCACGATGCAATGACGATAGGACGTTTTTGTGGAAAAATGAGGGGCCAAGTTGTAGTTTTCCAATTTTTAAGGCTAAGTTGCTGATTCTATTTGGTTGCAATTGCGTGAGTTGCTCATTGAGTTTCGTGTGGGATTATGCACTTATCAAATAGAAATCAATTTATTTCTGAAAAATCTTAACTTTCATATCAAGATTAGGACAAAAAAAACTTGCTAATGTACTCAATATAGTTATATATTAATATTTTCATGTAAATACTAAATATTGTTATAACTATATCTATATATACTTCATTTTTCATAATACTTAGGAATTATTTTCATAATATGTATACATTATTGTGCTTATAAACTAACATATTATTCTTAAAAAAAACTAATATATTAGTTTATAATGTTGGGTTTCGGACGTGCATAACGCAGCGAAAAATAAAAATTTCGTCCAAAACCAATCCGAGGATCCGTGCGTATCGGTTAAATCAAAGAAATAAATCTTAAAGATACCTTTCGGATTACGCTTAATCCGTGACGCTCAAACCATGCGTGTTATCCATGCACCTCTAAACCGGTTACCGTCCTAACCGATTTTTCGTCTGTCTAGGCCGTCTAGGTCGGATCGTGCGGAAGTCATCTTCCACACACACAATCGGTCTCCACCGAAACTCTCAACAAACCGTTCTCATCTTCTTAGACCGAATGGATCCCAAGCGCCGAAAGTACGAACGCCTCTACCGGTATCCACACGAACAAACTTCTTAAAACGGGAAGAAGAGCAATATATATGCTAGTAGCTTGTTCTCCTCTTACATAAGAAAATTATTTTTCTTCTTCTTATTTTGTCTCACAAAAGATGTATAATTCCTCTCATATAATCGTACTCTTTCATTTTTGTTATACCAAAAGAAAACACCCCTTCATAATTTTGTCATAAAAATTAGAAAGTATATTTTCTCTCTTTGGTCTCACAAAAGAGAATGTGAAATAATGAGAGAGAGAATGATGTGTTATATATATTTTGGAACCCTCTATATCCTTATATAGAGATGAGGAGTTTTGTCTCTTCACACTAAGAGATTTGTATGACATCATTCATCATTAATCATATGCCATCATCTAGACTCTTCTAGATAATTTGATCTTTTGTGCCCATAGTCTTTATATACATATATATCATATTTTATCACATAAGATGGTAATATCTTTTGTGACATTCTTATGCAAGTCATCATATAAGTCGCTAGGATTTTCTGCGCCCGTTTCAGTTTGTTCTTTGTATGTGACTCTGTAGGTTCACTTAATGTTAGCAATAGACTTGATAGTCTATAAATCCTGAGCGGATTCTAGCAAGTCATCATGACTACCCAATTTAAGTGAATATCGGTGATCTGATTACCTAATCTACAATCACGTATTTGGTCCTTTTGTCACGCGATATCTATATCGATCATAAGCCATGTAAGACGCCATCCTTATATTAATTGATTAATATTTCTTAATCCCAAATTAAACTGAACAAGAACAAATGACATTAATAACGCTTATTAATTCATTTGAGTATGGTCATACATTTCTTCAGTTCAATTCATCAAGATGACTAAAGATATCTCTCTCATTTATGAGAGGAACAAATCTCGTCTTGATTGCACTCATCCCTCTACATGATTCATTATATAGCTAATCATAACCGTTATGACCACCCGGTTAAAGTCAGTGTTAGATTATATTAAAGTATAAAATTACTCATGTTGGGAATCGAGACAATCTCAGGTCAAAGGACTATAAATACTTTATGTTACAAGAATCGCTAATGACGTAAAACATGTAGCATTCTTATGGCGGGTCAGTCCAGTATATGGTCTCTAACATATAGCTACGTTAATGACTTGATAACTATTTATCCATGATCAGTAAAACATGATCATCAGTCAACTAATATACTGGTGTGCATTTATAGCTTGTATATAAATATATATATATTTGTATCCGCAAGTATATTTGTCTCCACAAATATCCTATAAATGACCAGGGACGATTTAGAATAACATTCATAATACTTTATAGTTTTACTATCCAAGTCACACACTTTGATGACATAAAGCTGAATTGTATATTCATGGTCTATTTTAATTATATTAAAATAACCTATATGCACATATTATATGAAATATCTTAGAATAAATATTATGTTTGTTATTACAATCCATCATCTAGGTCACAAAAACTTTGGCCTAGGACATAATACCATCATATAATACATATGTTATTTTTATAATATTATATATTATTTATAGTAGTCGGAACTTAGTAATTTAAATTAGTAAGGCATCTTTAAATTTTGAGAGAAATTTCAGATTTGAGTTTTAGCGAATACAATTTTCTATAGCACATATTTATCAAATTCTCTCAACCCATCAATTGTGGCTTCGAATCTATACAAATATTATTTATAATATCCACGGAGATAGTACTTGTAGTTTTCACATATCAGAATAATATATAGTTTAAACACAAACTGTCACACCCCAAAATCGAAACGTTACTGCCGTATATTATTAAATATTTTAATAATATATGAAGCAGATTTGCCCAATTTTGAGTTATCCAAAATGCTATATGTGCCTCATTTTTCGTACCGACAGACAACCTACGCTAATAAAATCAAATAAACGATGGTGAGTTTAAAACTCAGTAATCGGTTTTTCAAAATAAGACGCAACTTCTCCATAATTTATTAAAATAATTGGTATTTTAAATCATGAAATAATAATAAAATTAATTATATAATAATAAACATCATTAAATAATATAAAAATAAAACCTTCATAATTAGTCCCTTTGTTTTAATTCGTTCCACTTCAATTATACCATTAGGATGCCCGAGATTGCAGTTACGGGGTGTCCTACCGTTGTGCGCATCGAATCCTCTAGATTTGAAGGGAGGCCTGAAATCGTAGTCACATGATGGCTCTTGATGCATACAGCTGTGCCTGTTATCGTAGCCATAGGGTGCAGCTCCATCATATCTGATTTCTTTTCTTTTCTTCTAGTTTCATTACTATATTTTTCATCCCATAGTTCAAAAATAACTTCTTAAAATATGAAAATAATAGTATAGTAATAAATATTTATTTACATATCAAGATGTTATATTAATAATTCAAATAATTAATTTTGAAAAAAAAATAGAGAAGTCTGATTAGCAGATTACTTGACAAAATAAATTCATCATGTTTGACTGGTTGAAAACCGACATGCACTAAAAAGATTTTTTTCTCTCTTTCAAATTGTTATTTGTTGGTTTCTAAATTCACTGTTATGTTTATATGAAATGAAATTGAGATCTAGTAATTAACATGACAAAATTTCATTCCCTCTAAATCACACATTTCAAAATATTTAATAAAAATAACACTTTATTCTAAAAAGAAATTCATTTTCCTAATGATATTCACGAATGCGTGATGAATTAAACAAATTAAATGAATACAAATTTATTAAAAATTCTTTACAAATTTATATTTTTAATTATTATTTAAAAAAATTGGTGTGTTACACAAATAGTATATCAAAGAAATAGAAGAAAAAGGAGAAACTACATTTAGAATATCAAATAGATGGTCCATACATCAAATAAAAAAAGTACATTGTTTTCACTTTTGTTCAAAGATTGCATTTTGGAACATATTGAGAATTGAACTTCCCATGTTTTGATTCATGCAAAATGCTAAAATCTAGAAGTTGACGCTAAATTTGATATTAAGTGTTTAAAAGAGATAAATTTGATTTTTTGATACCCGAAATTCCCCCATTAAAATACTAGCAGTATATAAATTTATATTCAGTAATATTAAAAGATATATTATAGACTTAGATTTTATCATTTCTGCTCAATAGAACTTTGCACCAATTGGTGGACAGGCAACATGCATGGAGCCTCGCTAATCTCTATTCACAAGCAACATTTGTCCATTCCCTCATTTCCAACTGGCACAGGTATAATTGCGAATTTTTTTTTTGCTCCTTATAATTGCGAAAAAATATGAAGAAAAAAAAAAAAAAAAATAGCACATACATAAAAACTACGTTCCTCCTACCACACGTAAACCCTGGTTTTCTGCCTTCTCCAGTTAAACTAATGACAGGAGTGGTTTCTAGGGTTTCAGTGACTGAGATCAAGCCACATCGCAATGCCAGCCTACCAAATCTCTGCATTTTCTGTACAAACGGAAGGAAAATAAGAACCATAGAACCTTCTTTAGGCTATAAATACCCCTCCATTACTCACTCAAATCACCAAAAAGAAAACCTACAAAGTACATCAACAACATCTAATTTAACTCTTTAAGTCATGGAGTCCAAACCCAATGTCACCATTGCTCTTTTCCTAGCTGTGAATCTACTCTTCTTCACATTTGCAAATGCTTGCGGAGAATGCCCGAGCCCTAAACCACCGACCCCGAAACCGAAACCACCGACCCCGAAACCGAATCCACCGGCCCCGAAACCGAAGCCGACGCCAAGCCCTACGCCAAGCGGCACCACATGCCCTGTCGACACCTTGAAGCTCGGAGTATGTGCTAATGTACTAGACTTGATCAAGGCTAACGTCGGCAAGCCACCTGTTGTGCCATGCTGCTCGCTTATCGACGGGCTGGTGGACCTTGAAGCGGCCGTTTGTTTGTGCACTGCAATTAAGGCGAATGTGTTGGGGCTCAATCTCAACATTCCGATCGATCTTAGCCTCATTTTGAACTATTGTAACAAGTCTTGTCCCTCTGGTTTCACCTGCCCTTGATTGAGCTGCATCACATGCAGTTTGTAATACTATTAATGTTTGTGTACTTTGCTGCAGCTTCTTTTCTTTTTCTCCTTGTTGTAATACTGTATTTATTTCTGTAAGTGTATACTATTAATGTTTGTGTATTTGCAGCTTCCTCTTTTCTTTATGAAAGTGTTTGATGTGTAATATTATGAATAAAATATATGTTTTACAATTTTATTTTTCTTGGATCCCTGTGGTAAGAATTTTACTTGACACAGCGATGTTACATTATACGTTCTTGTTTAGTTTGTTAGTCTTGTACTATTCTTTGATGAGTTAAGTAATTATGAACTATATATTAATTTTAATAAGAAAAATGATTTTACTTACTAAAAAGCTGCAAGGCACAGTCCCAAAAAGCCAAAACTCATCTATTATGAATGGTTCGAAATTTGGCAAAGTGACTTATTTTAAAATTGATAAGGAACATATAAGCTGGCTCTATATTAAAAAAAATACTAGCTAACGATAAGCACCAAATTATTATATGGAACAAAAATAATAAAAATCATTTTCTTGGATAAATAAAGAACAAAAATATTTAGTAGAAATTTTTTGAAATCTTCTATTTTTCTCTTTGATTTCTCTGAAATACTTGATGACCTAGAATAATTTGTTACGTCTTGTAGGGATTTATGTCTTCGATACCAAGTTATAAAAATTACTAACTACTACATTTTTGTAGTGAAGAATAATCCTTAAAATTCACTCAAATATTCCTCAATATTTCCAAAGATTTCTCAAACAATTAGTAATCTCTAGTAAGGTCAGTAGTTTTTTTTCTAAATAATAGTAAGGTAAGTAGTTTTTATATATGGTCAAGAATAAGATATATAAGACTTTTCTTAGCTTTTTTGTTATGAGGTGATTTTTGCACATTAAGACCACAAAATAGCATACATTTTGAGACGTGTCATCTCTCAAGACTTTTTTTAGGTACATAATTCATAAACTAAATATTATTGATTTGATTGGTTATTTCACTAATGGCATCAAAAACTTCATCAACTATTCCTCTCTTCCTAACCCTAAATCTCCTTTTCTTCACCTTCGCATCAAGCTGTAGCACTTGCTACACTCCCTCACCGCCGCCTCCGGCATCGTCAGGTGCCACCTGTCCAATGGACGCGTTCAAACTTGGTGCTTGTGCCGATGTGTTAAACATGATCAAAATCAAAGCCGGCAAGCCACCAGTCGTGCCATGCTGCTCTCTGATCGAAGGGCTTGTCGATCTGGAAGCGGCTGTGTGAACTATCTGTGAAGGTGGTAACTATCTAACACAACCCGTGTCTGATTCCCGCAATATCAGGTACGGTACCGTGCCTGAAAAAATCACGCCGTGTTAGATACCTTATTTTGTTGTAGTGGGGGCAAGTTGTAGTTTTCTAATTTTTATGGCCAAATTATTGATTCTATTTGGTTGCAATTGCGTGAGTTACTCATTGAGTTTTGTGTGGGATTATGCACTACTTATCAAATAGAAGTCAACTTGTTTATGAAAAATCTTAACTTTCATATCGAGAATACGACAAAATTTTTTTGCTAATATACTCAATATTGTTACATATTATTATTTACATGTAAATACTAAATACTGTTTTAACTATATCTATATATACTTCATTTTTCATAATATGTATACATTATTGTGCTTATAAACTAATATATTATTCCTTAAAAAAAACTAATATATTAGTTTAATACATATGCTATTTTTATAAAATTATATATTATTTATAGTAGTCGCAACTTATTAAAGCCATCTTTAAATTTTGAGAGAAATTTCAGATTTGAGTTCTAACGAACGCAATTTTATGTAACACATATTTATAAAAGTCTCAACCCATCAATTCTCTGGTTTCGAATCTAAAAAAAATATTATTTATAATATCCACAGAGATAGTGCTTGTAGTTTGCGCATATTAGAACAATATATAGTATAAACACAAATAGTATATCAAAGAAATAGAAGAAAAGGAGAAGCTACATTTAGAATATCAAATAGATGGTCCACACATAAAAAAAAAAGTACATTATTTTTACTTTTGTTCAAAAATTGCATTTTGGAACATACTGAGAATTGAACTTCTCATGTTTTGATTCATGCAAAATGGCAAAATGTAAATGTTGACGCTAAATTTGATATTAATTAAGTTTGTGAAAAATAAATTTGATATTTAGTGTTTAACAGGAATAAATTTGATATTTTGAGATTTAGTAGGAATATACCCGAAATGCCCCCATTAAAATACTAGCAGTATATTAATTTATATTCAGTGATATAAAAAGATATATTGTAGACTTAGATTTTATCATTTCTGCTACACTCATATTAACAGCCAGAGGCTCAATAAAACTTTGCACCAATTGGTGGACAGGCAACATTCTTGGAGCCTCGATAACCTCTTTTCACAAGCTCAACATTTTGTTTATTCCCTCATTTCCAACTGGCACACGTATAATTGCGAAAAAATATGAAAATAAAAATAAAAATAAAAAATTTATCTGATTTTCAAAACAAGACAAAAAATTATAGCAAATACATAAAAACTACGTTCCTCCTACCACACGTAGACCCTTGTTTTCTGTCTTCTCCAGTTGAACTAATGACAGGAGTGATTTCTAGGGTTTCAGTGACTGAGATCAAGCCATATCGCAATGCCAGCCTATCAAATCTCTCCATTTTCTGTACAGAAGGAAGGAAAATAAGAACCTTCGAACCTTCTTTAGTCTATAAATACCCCTCCTTCATTACTCACTCAAATCACCAAAAAAAAAAACCTACAAAGTACATCAACAACATCCAATTTAACTCTTTTAAGTCATGGAGTCCAAACCCAATGTCACCATTGCTCTTTTCCTAGCTGTGAATCTACTCTTCTTCACATTTGCAAATGCTTGCGGAGAATGCCCTAGCCCTAAACCACCGACCCCGAAACCGAATCCACCGACCCCGAAACCGAAGCCGACGCCGAGCCCTACGCCAAGCGGCACCACATGCCCTGTCAACACCTTGAAGCTCGGAGTATGTGCTAATGTACTAGACTTGATCAAGGCTAATGTCGGCAAGCCACCTGTTGTGCCGTGCTGCTCGCTTATCGACGGGCTGGTGGACCTTGAAGCGGCCGTTTGTTTGTGCACTGCAATTAAGGCGAATGTGTTGGGGCTCAATCTCAACATTCCGATCGATCTGAGCCTCATTTTGAACTATTGTAACAAGTCTTGTCCCTCTGGTTTCACCTGCCCTTGATTGAGCTGCATAACATGCAGTTTGTAATACTATTAATGCTTGCGTACTTTGCAGCAGCTTTTCTTTTCTTTTTCTCCTTGTTGTAACACTGTATTTATTTCTGTAAGTGTATACTATTAATGTTTGTGTATTTGCAGCTTCCTCTTTTCTTTATGAAAGTGTTTGATGTGTAATATTATGAATGAAATATATGTTTTACCATTTTATTTTTCTTGGATCCCTGTGGTAAGAATTTTACTTGATACAGTGATGTTACGTTATATGTTCTTGTTTAGTTTGTTAGTCTTGTACTATGCTTTGCTGAGTTAAGTAATTATGAACTATATATTAATAGGATCAGTCCCCAAAAGCCAAAACCCATTTATTATGAATGGTTCGAAATTTGGCAAAGTCGACTTATTTGAAAATAGATAAGGAATATATAAGCTGACTCTATATAAAAAATACTAGCTAACGATAAGCACCAAATTATATGGAATAAAAATAATAAGAATCATTTTCTTGGATAAATAAAGAACAAAAATATTTAGTAGAATTTTTTTTGAAATCTTCTATTTTTCTCTTTGATTTCCCTGAAATACTTGATGACCTAGAATAATTTGTTACGTGTTGTAGGGCTTTTATGTCTTCAATACCAAGTTATAAAAATTACTAACTACTACATCTTTGTAGTGAATAATAACCCTTAAAATTCACTCAAATATTCAATATTTCCAAAGATTTCTCAAACAATTAGTAATCTCTAGTAAGGTCAGTAATATTTTTATAAAATAATAGGTAAATAGTTATAAGACTTACTTTTCTTAGCTTTTTTGTTATTAGGAGATATTAGCACATTAAGGCCACAAAATATCATACATTTTGAGACGTGTCATCTCTCAAGAGTTTTTTTTAGGTACATAATTCATAAACTAAATATTATTGATTTGATTGGTTATTTTATTAATAAATGAATAATTTGCTTACCACCAAGTCATGTTGCTTGCCAAACAGCATAAAACATTTGTTGGCCTCGTTATAAAATTTGAGAGCTTTTCATGATACGTCCTTATTTTTCCAAAAAATATCATATAAGTAACCATAATATCATAGAGAATGTAAATATAAAAATTATGAAATCACAGTGGATGTAAATGTAAAAATTATTATATCATAAGTAATGTAAATATAAAAATTATTATATCAAAGGATTAAAAGATGATGTATATAACGTTTTTGTGAGAAAATAAGATGGTAAGTTATAATTTTCCTTAATTGTAGTGTTTTTGTGAGGAAATAAGATGGCAAGTTATAATTTTCCTTAATTGTAGGGTCCCCTAGCTAGCTTTATATAAGGACATTCATTCCTAAACACTACTTAACAAACCATAAACACTCTTAATTAAGCATAATTATTAGTTACTAGACAAATGGCATCAAAAACTTCATCAACTATTCCTCTCTTCATAACCCTAAATCTCCTCTTCTACACCTTCGCATCAAGCTGTAGCACTTGCTATACTCCCTCACCGCCGCCTCCGGCATCATCAGGTGCCACATGTCCAATGGATGCGTTGAAACTTGGTGTTTGTGCCGATGTGCTAAACCTGATCAAAATCAAAGTCGGCAAGCCACCAGTCGTGCCATGCTGCTCTCTGATCGAAGGGCTTGTCGATCTGGAAGCTGCTGTGTGCCTCTGCACCGCCATTAAAGCCAACGTGTTGGGGATTAACCTTAATCTGCCGATCGACCTTAGCCTCGTACTTAATTATTGTAACAAGTCGTGTCCTTCTGGGTTCACTTGTCCTTAAATGCATGCATGCTTGCATGGTTCTCTTTACGTGCTTTGTTTGAATAAGTCGTGGGTTGAATGTGTGTTTAGGGGTTTGTTTTGTATGTCATGCGTGTTTGAACCTTTCGTTTGGTTTTGAATGTTGGTGCATAAGAATAATCAAGGTATGCAATATATGCATGCTTATTTGTTGTACGCATGTAGTGTTGCTATTAATAAATGTCATTACTATTGGGTTTTCCAAATCGTGTATGCGTTAATTATTGTTTGTATTTATACAGAGTGCTGGTTTTCTTTTTTATTTTGCGTAATTATGTAGTGTTGTGATAATAATACATGATAATGCAAATATAATTTGGAAGGTATGCCAAAAATTATCAAGCATAACATCAAAAATTATCATTTCAAAAATTTTAACTTAACACCAAAAGGTATATGTTTTTTTTCAAATACCAACTTTGTGAATACCAAAATTTATTTCTTTTAATTTCTAATTTATCATCTACCAATAATTCACTGATACATTTATAGTATAATTAAGTAAATATGGTTAGTTTCATATGTAGTTAATTACCCAAACTATGATAATTGTTGTAATTAAAGCTCTAATGTCTGATAAAACCTCTATTACCCCCGTCGTTAAATGGTGATTAAATATGACAGAAAATATTAGCATCTTCATCAAAGCAAAATTAGCACCTTCAAAAGACCTCCCAACTAATAGGATAATGAAATGTTGCTAAAGGAGTGTGAAAATTATTAATTCATCACCGCAATTGTACCATGCATATCCACTATTCAATATACATTTTACTTATTCGTTATACCTTTTACGTGTCCAAATATATTTTTTTAAAGAAAAAACGATATACATGACACCGATATATTCTTTAGAAGGGAGTCAGGGGACTTGATCCAGAGTAGTCTAAGAAACTACGAATAGTTATTTCTTCCAGGGCTATGTGATGTATCTCTTGTAAATATTTGTATCAAACTCTATTTTAATTTAAATTAATCAAGCAGCTCAGAGTTGATAATTGAAACTGGTATCAGCAAGCCTATTTATTGAAAACCAGATAATTGTTGACTACAAAAACTTCCGTGTTATGACTTACAACTTAATGGTGATAATAACCATAGTTTATGATTAGTGCCAACAAAATGATTCTTAAATAAATGATTAAAAATATAAACAGGTAATTAGCAATGGCAACAACTGTGTTGATTCCATATGGACTGGGAAGATCTAACACTGCTTTTCATCTTTTTACAATATAAAACCAGTATCCTCGATTCCACTGATTACTTGGTGATCATGGAGTACTAAGCAGCTTCTCCTGCACTAATTTACTACTTTTCAGAATCTTGAGCCCTATGTTGCGCAGACACTTCAAAAATCCGGCCGTATTCGTGTCGGACACGGCGCTTCTAGGACACTTCTCAGACACATGTCGGACATACCACGTGGCATGTCAAATATTTTATTATTAAAAATCGTCAGAGCACTTCTCATGATACTTCTCAGACACTTCTCTGACATGTGCATTATGCTTATTAGTGCAATTAGTGTGCTATTTCATTATCATCGTATTTTAGAGATTAGTTCATCTCATTTTTTTATTTCAATAATTGTGGGACTACACATTTAAAATGAATTTTGATTATTTAGTGTCAAATTTTCATTTACAAGAATGTAAAATGTCAAATTTCTTATATGCACGTATAAAAGTGAAGCTTCAATTGTTATATATATTGTATCAATTATAAAATATTACGTATAACTTTCTAATTATAAGGTGAAAATATTATGTATAATCCTTTAAAATAAAATAAAATTTACATAAATAATATATACAATAATTAAATTATATATTTTATTCATAAAAATAATATTATATATATATATATATATATATATATATATATATATATAATGTGTCGTGTTCTGGTGAATTTTGAGATTCGTATCATGTCGGATACGACACCCGTATCTATGTCTGTGCAATATATCTTCCTAATTGGAAAAAAGCAATAATAAAGATGAGCCATGATTAGTATTTAGCAAAACATTTCATAGCTAAGGATAGAAACTTAAGACTCATCGTATGGTTTTGTTTAATTTCAATGAGCTTGTTGGTTTCATGACTGGAGTGGATGGAAAAAATTGTATATTTCAATTAATTTGAGGGTGTTATCATTTCTCTTTTTTTTTTTTTTCCCTTTGTGCTAGGATTTTCTGAAATCAATTATGGAGAGACGTATGGGAGATTTGAGGGAATTCCCTCGCTAGTGCTGTAATTTTCAAATTCGCCAGTCATATCATTAGGGGACAGAGAACGCCAAGCCAACCAAGGCATAATATGAAATAGCATGTTTATGTGTTTCAAATTTGGCTTACTCACAATGTAACCATGAATATATTGCTTTTAAAAATGATCATATTGAGTTGGCACTCAAAATGGGCCTGTATCATGCTAGTGTGGGGTATTATTCTGATTGGTCTTATATTCCATATGAAATAACTAACGCAAGCAAGCTATCCCGTCAATATTTGAATGACAATGATAAGGACAGGACCAAAATCATACAAAGATTTTTTTTTTTTTGAGGGACATACAAAGAAATTAGTTAAGCCAAAAATATTTTAAACTTTGGGCCAGATATTAATCTTTGCCAGAGATGTTACAATTTAACTACGAAAAAGAGATAGATAAATTAATCTTTCTTTTAATACCATCGTTTCATCGATCACTTTGTAATATTTTCTTTGATGGATAATTATGTTGCAATATTAAATAAAAAATGAAACGCAATGAAATTGGCTTGAGGCTCAAACAATTTTGACATATTTGGTTGCAAGTTAGTCATAGCTTCTTATTTCTCTTGTATTAATGCAAATATAAAATATATACTGCCGACATGGATGCAAACATCCTTTGCTGATCCTTGCCAGAAAAATAAGGCATCTAAAAGATCTGACAGCAACACGTTTGAAATACGTACATCGCTAAATCCATGCAAGTTTCAATCAAAAATAAATAAATAAATGAGAAATTATGCGAAGTACCCAACTTTTGGAGTGCCCAAAAACACCCACTATATAATTTTAGCTGTATACATATATATTTGCACTTGGATATTTATTTTGTATTCAGAAATATACTTTTTTAAAAATATACCTTTTAATAATTTCACTATACATTTTGTGTCTACAAAAATATATTTTTGTAATTTCATCAGAACTTTTGTAATCGGACGGTGTTGGACGATCCAAAATGCTGGCAGTGCATATCTGAACCCTAAAGACCATCCTTTGCATCTCTTGAAAAGATCCATGATTTTTTCCTGAAATGCAAAAGTTCCATGAATTAATACGAACTTCATTTGGTGTGGGGGATCTACTAATTAAGAAAGAATTGAGGTGATGATTCTCTTTTTTTAGACACCATAGATGAGTTGCCTACCGAAGAATATTGACGAGAAGATGACAAGAATACATTACAATATTATCAAATTCAACTTTTCAAAAAAAAAAAAAAAAAAGGACAACATATCCATTATATACTATAAATTAAACATCCATATACATTTACTTTAAAGGCATTTCATATTATTATATACTAAATCACTCATTATATACATATTTATCAAAAATCTCAGGCGGGACATCTCCACTAACTGGAGAAAAGGGAGAGGATCCAAGCTATTGATGTGTGAAACCAAGAGGAATGAGGCTTCACAACAGACAAGTTGACACTGCAATCTGGCTGGAGCCATTTGCACAAAAGTTCAAACCATTAGTTAGGCCCGTGAAACCTCTTTGTCATGTAATGTAGCAGTCGAATTATATTAGGACTTTAAGATGATGTTTGGTTAAGATCAAGGAGATCTGCCAGGCTAATACAGGCCTCTATTTGTAAATTCGTGGGGTCACCAAATGGCGTATTTGGTCACGTTACTATGGGCAAGAAACTTCATAGGGTCCCAATTTGCTAAGTTGTGGTTTGAAATATTGCCAACTAACTATTGGTTTCATTATTTATTATTTTCAGTTATCATGTGCATATCTATAAAAAACCGGGGTATTTTGTCTTTTTAGTTGTGCAATGTGCATGAATGTTTGACCCTATGTAAAGAAATCAAACCCCTCGAGTCACATTCCTATACTTGGCACTAGAAGTGTAAATTGACCTATATGGTTTGGACATTGATCATATTATACTGTATTTAACTTATATGTTCGGATATAGACACAAATAAGGAATTTTTTTTTTTAATAGTAACACTATTTTGAAGAATAATTAATCAAATAATATGTTTTTCAAAATATTTGGGTAGGTAACACTTCCGCCAGACCCTCTGACGGAACTGAAGTAGTTCCGTCAGAGGGTCTGGCGGAACTAGGGATTTTTTTTTGTGCTAATCTCGGCCATTTGGCACCCTTAAACAACTTTAATTAATGAAAAAGGCGGGTCTGGCGGAACTAGGTAAAATATATTTTTGGCCCAATTTAGAAGGTGAAATTGGCCCAAAAATGACGAAAATATAGGTTCCGCCAGACCCTCTGGCGGAACTAGCTAGAAATAACAGGTTCCGCCAGACCCTCTGGCGGAACAAAATAGTGATAACAGGTTCCACCAGACACTCTGGCGGAACTAGACCATTTTCCCAACTTACAATCTGACCCAAAAAGTCCAAAAAAATGGTCTAGTTCCGCCAGACCCTCTGGCGGAACAAGTTATTTCTAGCTAGTTCCGCCAGTGGGTCTGGCGGAACTATACCATTTTTTCCACTTACAATCTGACCCAAAAAAAATCGAGAAAATGGTCTAGTTCCGCCAGACCCACTGGCGGAACTAGTTATTTCTAGCTAGCTCCGCCAGAGTGTCTGGCGGAACTAGACCATTTTTTTCGACTTGCAACCTGACGCAAAAAAATCACAAAAAATGGACTAGTTCCGCCAGAACCTCTGGCGGAACTAGCTAGAAATAACTAGTTCCGCCAGTGGGTCTGGCGGAACCTGTATCAGCGTGTCTTCCGGACATGTCTGACCCCAAAAAATTGAGAAATAGCCTAGTTCCGCCAGACCCTATGGCGGAACTTGTTCAATCATTGGAGCCTGTTATAAAAGGAAAATTTTTCTCTCTCTCCCCCCAATCTAACCTAAAGTCCGCCCCCAAAAAATAAAAATACTATTCAGGCGATTTTGAAGTGTATTTGAGGTGATTTTGATCCAAATAAATAGAGAAAATAGAAGAAAAGGAAGACGGAAATTAGGTATTGTATTATAGATTTTTTTTTCATTAAATAATTAATTGATTTTATTATATATTTGTTGTTAATTTGTTGAAATATTATTGCAATTAGTAAGAAGAAAATGGCATAAAACTCTCAAATTCTTGTATATTATGATGGTCTTATTGTAAATCTACCAAACGGATGCAATTACGACCCGGAGGAACCAGCTTATATTCCAGAAAGTACAACCACAAATAGGGATTATGACCAACTGTGTAACAAAATTTATGAGAATCTCGGTTGGTCGTATAATGATATTCTTTTAATCCGAGGTCGACTTCCTTCCCTTAAGAAAGGCATTTGGCATTATAGGTTAGTGAAAATTATGAATAATACACAATTGATTAATTTTGCGGAGCGCGTCATAAGGGTTGGGATGGAGGAATTAGAAATATATGTTGATCGCGTCCAAAATAAAGAATATCAGATAGGAACTAGTAGTAGATCAAATGTAATTCCAAATGCAGATGAAAATGAGATATTAGAACCCGTTGAAAATGAAATAAATATTGAAAATGCGAATGAGGACCCGTTTGCGACCTTTGATATGGCACGTGTGAGCAATAATGTACTTCCCGAAATAGATGATGATGAAAATGAATTAGATGAGGAACCCGAAATGGAGTCAGAGGACGAGGAAGAAATTTATGGAGATGGCGATGAAGAAATGGAAAGAGTGAACCATCAGACGGGATTTATATATACGGAAGAGGGTGAGATGGTTAGTGTAGGTACTTTGGGTGATGCGCCAGCTGCTGAATTCGAAGATAGTTCAATGTGGGAATATGCGAGAAATGATGTCTTATCTGGGATGAATGTGAATGAAAATGATGATGAAATATTGTATAAGGGACGTACATTTGAAACGAAATCAGAACTACAATCGGCTATAAGAGCATACAGTGTGAAGCATCACCGAGAAATAGAAGTAGACCACTCGAATAAAACGAGATATATTGTGATATGCAAGCTTAAAGATGAAGGTACTAGAGGATGTGATTGGAGGATACACGCTTCGATAAATAAAAAAAATAATTTATGGGAGATTAAAACATTTAGACAACCATACGTATGTATTAACCAAACACCTAGAAGAGACCACAAACAGTTAACGAGTGCGCTTGTTGGGGGGCTAATTCTAGATATCGTAAGAGCGGATTTAGATGTTAAACCTGTAACCATAATAGAAGCCGTTAAATTGAAGGTTGAATATACCATATCGTATTGGAAGACTTGGCACGCAAAACAACACGCGTTTCGATTCTTATTTGGGGGTTGGAGGGAGGCTTATAATTTGCTCCCTGAGTTGATGGCGGCAATAACATCAACAAATCCTGGTACTTTGTATACATTTAAAACTGGTGCCCCAAATAGAGATGGTGAGTTGGAGTTCGAAGGTCTATTTTGGGCATTTGGCCCATCACTACATGGTTTTCAATTTTGCAAGCCCGTCATAACAGTAGATGGAACATTTCTAACCGGAAAATACCAAGGAACTTTACTGACGACGATTGGTACCGACGCAAATGGTCAGTTATTTCCTTTAGCTTTTGCTTTGGTTGATAGGGAGAAGAATGAGACATGGGGGTGATTTTTTAATTGTTTGCGTGATGTTCTCGGAGAAGAAAATATGTATTGCATTATTTCGGATAGGCATGCTGGCTTAATTAGTGCAATGAGAGTGAGAAGGTGGCTGTCACCTTATGGTTATCATCGTTATTGTATGCGGCATCTTCAAGCAAATTTCTGTAATGCTGTAACAAACAAAACAGTGGTTCCAATGATTCAAGGATTAGTACGTGCGCACAACAAATATAAATTTAATAAGATATGGAAAAAAATGGAAAAAAAAGATAGTTCAGCGACCGATTGGTTACAAAAGATAAATAAATCAAATTGGGCGATTTCGTACGATACTGAAGGTCGTCGGTGGGGCATACCAACTAGCAATAACGCCGAAGTGATGAATTTTATTTTCAAAGGTATAAGAAAACTACCTGTTACGGCAATTGTGGAGGCGACATTTTATAAGCTAAATTGTTATCACGTGAGATATCGGGCGGCTGCTGATATGAGGGAAAAGAATTGGTCGGATATAGTGATGTTAAAAATGGAACGTAGACGCATTAAGGCTGCTAGGCATGAAGTCACTTGCTACAACTTAGAGCATGGTATTTATCAGGTGCTTACGCAAGCCCGGCGTTCGACGAGTGGTATCGAAATTCCGAGAAAGAAATGGCGAGTGGATATCAACGAAGGAAAATGCTAGTGTCACAAACCTATGATATATCACTACCCGTGTTCGCACGTCATAGCAGTTTGTATACGCAAAGTTATATCTAGCGAAGTTTTCATTCATCCGTGTTATTCCTTGGATAATTTGAAACGTACGTATGAAAAAGGTTTCTATCCTGTAAAGGATAAATCACAATGGACGCCACGCATAGAAATTTGTAATTACAATTTATTTCCTGGTGATAAACTTATAAGGACAAATGCTAACGGAAGGATGAAACATGGAAGAAGGCAGGTGTTGCGAATCCAAAACAGTATGGACACCATGAACAAAGAAAAGCGTGTAATGAATTGCAGCGTCTGCAAATTACCAGGTCACACTAAACGAAAGTGCACACAAATGGGTGGAGACCGTTACAATGAACCGTAGTTTGGTTTATTTAGTTTGTTTTTATTTTGTTTATTTTATTTAGTTTGTTTTATTTATTGTTGAGTAGTTGTAATGCTTAAGTTAAAACAATCTCAATAAACCATAAACCCTAAAAAATCAAACAAACAATTCGCAACATAATGCAAATCCCCAAAAATAACCCCTAAACACACAAACTATAACGTAGTCCAAATCACAAAACATAAACCCTTAAACACTAACATAAACCCTAAACATCTCCGCCGCGTGCACCACGGCCACGTGCACCACGGCCGCGTCCTCTTCCTCTCCCTCTCGCCTGGTTCCGAGTCTGCATCTGAGTGAGCTGACTGACGTCTTCTCCTCCTTCCTCTCCTCCCGCATCTGCTCTCGGTTCGTTGAGCACCTCCCACTCAGTATCGCCGGGATACTCATTAAGCTGAGTACAAATTAGTTTTTGGCATCCCAACCATTTTCTGACGCCGACCCTTACTTCCGCCCTCATATTTGCACCAAATTTTCGGAGCATTCTGAAACCTATGCGAGCTCCCTCCATGGCAGTTTGTGCCTTAAAATATTAAAAAAATAAAAAACTTATATCTAAATTTAACTTTAAAAATATTACAAAAAATTACCGCTAATCTTTTTTCGGGGACCATGGGGCGGTATGTGCTCGAACCGTGCGAAATGGTGCTCTACACCAACGGATCAGAATTCTGCCAATACCAGCTCATGTAACCATCATAATCGAGAGGGGTATACGGCTCCAGGGGATCCATTTGCGAATACCAATACCATTTATCGTTCCAACGTGTAATCAAATTCTTGTGAATCTTACGCCAATCGTTTCCGCGAAAATTCGTCAGGTCGCGTAATTCTTTGTCGGCAATTTTGTCGGCTTCAGGTATTTCCGGGGGTATTTTTTGCCGATACCCGAACTGTCGCATCACCCTCTCAGGACGATAACGCTCGACGATCCAGAAATAAATCAACGGCACACTGAGTAGTGCCGTAGTTCTTTCTTCCTGACAAATGGGCGGTAGCCTATCGCGGTATGGTTCGTAAGGTGCCCAAAAGATATCACTTGGAGGGATGCTGTCTAACATGTCGCGGTTCGCCCACAAATGAGTAGTCGAAGGATCCTCTTTAACTCTTGCATCTCTCCAGAGCATGCCAACCGTATCATTGTAATCCGGATCGTCGTAGATATTTAATCTTGCCGGGTTCAATGAAACTCTCGGTCTTCCGGTCGCAAAATGTTGTCAAGCCCATAATTGTAATAATAAGATGCAACCTCCGATATTTTTCCGATCGGGACCTGTACTTTTGCAGAGCTCTCTGTACAGGTATGCAAGTACCCCACTCCCAAATGCCCACTCATGCAAATTATTCATTTCTTCTAAAAGTACCAGGGGCATGAGCGAATAACAGTCCCCATTCGGATCCGTAAATAAAATGTCGGAAAAAAATCCGATCATGTAAGCTCTACAATATTGCTCGACTCGTAATATGGGGGCATCACACTCCAAATCGGCAAAATTCTCCATGAACCATTTTTTTTTTTACCAATACGTTGCTTTTCTTATTTCCTGATCCTCTGAGCATCTCTTGGGGGGATGTTTTTCCGAGTAGTTTCCCGGCTTTATTTGCCCAATTAATACCATTGTTCTTCACACAAAGGGGCTTGCCATCCACCCGCAACCCCAACAAGCATGAAACATCCTCTAACGTTATGATCATTTCTCCGTGCGGCATGTGGAACGTATGTGTCTCTTTTCTCCATTGTTCCTGCAGAGCGGTTATCAGTATGCCATCGATTGGTACATAACCGATTCTCTGCGTTTGTAACAAACACGCACTCGCAAAATATGGCTCGAACTGAACATTCCATGGCACCTACGGAAACGAAACATATAAGTAAATTATTTTTACATAATTAAATAAATAGATATATCAAAATAATTTTATATACAATACATTAATATGATGTTGCCTGTATCGGAAACCCTCTTTCGCTTTAGCCTTGGTCTTGTCCGGTTGGCTGAAACATACGGTTCTGTGATCATCCTGGAATTCGTTCAGCGGACGATATACCGGACCTTCTGGCTCAACTATAGGAGCCTTCCCCCGATCCGCACGACTAGATCCGCCCCTAGATGATATCCCTATATAAATTTTATTTTTTAAATATAAATAATAATTAAACAATTACTATAAATAAATTACTTCAATCTTTTTTTAATATAAACAAATTACTTCACTCTTTTTTTTAATAGGAATAATAGTATATAGTCAAAAATAAAAACCTAACAAATCACTATAAATAAATATATTACTAAACAAATATATATTATATTTTTTTCTTAAAATAACTACATATTGAAAATTAATTATTAAATATTTTCATACCGACTAAAATTGATAAAAATATCCCTATATAAATAATAACTAAACAATATATTTTTACATAACTAAATAAACATACTATTTAACACAAAAATAAACAAATTGCTTCATTCTATTTTTTTTAATACCAAAAATTGTATATATTAAAAAAAACCATACACAATTAATATAAATAAATTTATATTATATTTTTCTTTAAAATAACTAAGTAATAAAAAATAATTACAAATTTTTTTCATACTTGAAGAAATTTGACGAAAAATTTACTCCTTCTTCTTCTCCTCCTCCTTCTCCTTCTTCTTCTTCTTCTCCTCCTCCTCCTCCTCCTCCTTCTTCTTCTTCTTGTTGTACTTATTTTTTCTCTAAAGAAATCAACAAAAATTCAAACAAATTTCAATACTAGCAACCTATTTAAACCAATTTCAAACTAATCTCACTAAATCCATACCTATTTCGCACTAATTTCACTCAATCAAAACTTATTTCAATTCACCAAATCAACAAAAATAACTAATCAAAACTCAAAATCAAACAAAATAACTTACATATTTCTTCTTCTTTCTAACTTCTCCTTCTCTTCCTTTAATTTCTCCCCTCTTTCTCCTTTATTTTCCTCTCAAATCGCATGCAATTTCGCCCCCAATTTTCCTCTTTTTTCGAACGGACGGGTAGGGTTAAAATGAGGGTCAAGACGGGTTTAAATTGGGGTTTAAAAAAACGCAGTGGGTAGTTCCGCCAGACCCTCTGGCGGAACTAGTTATTTCTAGCTAGTTCCGCCAGAGGGTCTGGCAGAACTAGACCATTTTTTTGATTTTTTTGGGTCAGTATACAAGTCGAAAAAAATGGTCTAGTTCCGCCATAGGGTCTGGCGGAACTAGTTATTTCGAGCTAGTTCCGCCAGATGGTCTGGCGGAACTAGTTATTTCTAGCTAGTTCCGCCAGAGGTTCTGGCGGAACTAGTCCATTTTTTGGGATTTTTTTGCGTCAGGTTGCAAGTCGAAAAAAATGGTCTAGTTCCGTCAGACCCAATGGTGGAACTAGCTAGAAATAACTAGTTCCGCCAGAGGGTCTGATTGTAAGTTGGGAAAATGGTCTACTTCCGCCAGAGGGTCTTGCGGAATCTGTTATTTCTAGCTAGTTCCGCCAGAGGGTTTGTGGAACCTATATTTTCGTCATTTTTGGGCCAATTTCACAGTCTAAATTGGGCCAAAAATATATTTTACCTAGTTCCGCCAGATCCGGTGGCGGAACTAGCATTTTTCATTAATTAAGGCTGTTTAAGGGTGCCAAATGGCCGAGATTAGCAAAAAAAAAAAATCCCTAGTTTCGCCAAATCCTCTGGCGGAACTACTTCAGTTCCGCCAAAAGGTCTGGCGGAACTGCTATCTACCCAAATATTTTGAAAAACATGCTATCTGATTAATTATTGTTCAAAATAGTGCTACTATTCAAAAAAATTCACAAATAAGACTAGCTCCATAATATGAATTCGGTTGTTGGTATAACATACGGATGCTAGTATCGTTAAGATATTAACGAATAGAAAAAGATCATTTCGGATATTTAACCAAATACTCGAACGCGTTTACACTGTTTGCTATGAAATATATAAGAACTGACAAATGATATAACTAACAAATAGTTGTTTTGTCAAACAATACGAAATTTCATTACGAATATTAATATGTATAAAGTATCATACACGGAAGAAATGCTACTGCTATAGAAAAATATATCAACTCAAATGTAGAATATCACATTTACTCGAATGCAAATGCAATCATATATATGAATAATATATTTATTTGGTCACCTAACAAAAAAAATCTAAAATCTGAACTTGTATCTTTATATGGTCATCTAACAAAAATAAAATAAAATATCTGTATACGGTGCGAGAGCAAAATAAGCAAAAAAGAATAGTATGTGAATTAACAACCTATATGGATATATTATCTGTATTCACATCTAAGAGGCAAAGTAATTAATTATGGTACTTGTGTCCGAATAAAACTAACTATATCTGTATCCATTCAAATACATCAGAAAATTTTCTACTCGGATATCGATATTATGCGAATATAGAACTGGTCTATTGGAGTTTTTCCGACAAGGTACACCTCAGTTGACAACTTGGTTTTTCGAGAACTCCTTATAGTTTTTATATTAAAAAATCCCCTAACTTTTGAAATATTCAAAATACCTCTAGTTTTAACTAATAGGTAAATTCCTCTGTAGATCATTAAGTTTCTGCTTTGTACAGTTTCAATTGTCACTTCAAAGCACTGAATTTTAGTTTATCGATATCACGTCGTCCATGAAACTTTTATTAATCGTGGAGTGACATCTTTTGAATAAATTGAAAGTACGGTGTGAATGACAAACAATTCCAAGTTTGGTGATTAATGATTCCTCGTGTTGTGATATCATATTTGGTAAATAATTTGAGCAAAATTTTAATTATAAAATGGGAAATATGATATCACAAATGGTATTGTAGCACGACGAATCATGATGATACTATAGATATATTATTTTTACATTTTTTTATATTGTTTTATTATTTTTATATATTGTTTTGTCGTTTTATATATTGTTTCTTATTCTTTGTTTATTTTATTTTTTACTTTTTATATGATGTTTTCGCATTTTATATATTGTTTCCCCATTTTATATATTGTTTTCACTTTTTTGTATGTATATATTGTTATTAGAAACTAAATTATACATATTGTTATTAGAAAATAAATTATACAAGTAGAATTTCTATAAATTAATACCGTCGGTACCGTGAAATTTTATTAATTTAGAGAGGTATTAATTAAATGATAAATTAATAATTTATTAATTAAAAGAGGTCTTTTATATTCAGGAAAATGTATGAATATTAAATACTAGTAACTTGAATCTAGTTATTCAATGTACTAGAACATTAACCAGATTTTACTAAAATATCGTATTAAACACCGGAGCTTTTTGATGCCGTGAGAAAGTTACAGATGAAATTCATTTTAATTTAAATTTCAATAAAAAGCAAACAACAATAGATTCATATTTTACTAAATTATTCTAGTTATCTTTGTAATTTTAGGAGATTATTAATTTATTATGTTGATGGGACCATAAATTTATATAAGGGTCTTCAGAAAATTATTATCTTATTATTTTATCGAAATTATTAATTTACATAATGAGCCGAATTCAGGACCGGAGAAAATTATTATCTTAGAGAGGTTATTACTTTATCGAGTATTAATTTGACGAGGTTCTACTGTATATATTATTATTGGATCCGTCGAGATCCGTAGAGTTACAGTACCATCGTGCTCTATCAGAAAAAAAAAATCTACTTTTAACTTTTACGTTTGAAACGGGAGGTAAATGAATGATTAGTCACTGTACTTTTATTGGATTGTATTTTGGATACTACTGATTTGTTGGCTACTACTAATTTTGCTTTGTTACTTCATGTACTCTACATAAGTGTGTGGTTATTGGTTAGTCCCCACTGAAAGACTAATTATGCATATCTTGATGAAGTACAAGTAGTCAAGGACTAATCATGCACAATTGTAGTTGTAGGTATATAGACTAAATTGGGTTCATGTATGGAATGTCAGCATTTTGGAGCGCAAGCAGCGCCCGATTACAAAAAGTATGATGAAATTATGAAAATATATTTTTATAAACACAAAATATATAGTGAAATTACAAAAAAATATATATTTTCAAAAATATATATTTATAAACACAAAACTGAGCACTCCGAATATATATGTGTAAGCTAAACTGTATGGTGGACACTTCAAAAACTGGCACTCCGAATAATTTCTCTAATTAAAAGTATAGAAACTAACTATGCATTTACCCCTTTAAATAAACACCCCCTTATTCTAATATAATTAGTTGACAAATAATGTTATATGTATCTCCGAACTTCCTCAAAAAAAAAATGTTATATGTATGTACTTTGAATGTGTGCACGCAAGATTGAATTCTTAATGCTATTTATCTATCTAGCTATAAAAGAAAATATAAATATTATCTTTTTATGTTAAAATTATGCAATGTTTTCAAATATTATCAGTTTTATATTTTGATTGTTATGTAAGCTAGGGGTTTCTTGAAATGAGAAAAATGTTTTTTTTCCCAAAATTTCAGAAGACAATAACGACGAGATTTTCTATAAATATGAAGAAATATTGAATGTTTTTAAAAATAATTCCTCAATGGGCCGAGCAAAAAGCTCATTGAACATTTTAGTTTATATGAACAAGTTAGCCCGTTCCAGAGTGGGCTTAGAAACTTGGCCATATTTTAACTTTTTTTCGGCAGAAACAGTGCCCGTAGGCTGGCCATATTTGCCACTTCCTTCTCCTCTAACACCTCTTTCATGCTCTTCAAGTCTTTGTATTCCTATTTGCACTTCTATTTTAAAGCTTAACAACTCCATGGATGAAGTAAACTTACTTGGTTCTTGTAAAAGGTATAAAAATGGAAAATTTTTCCAGCAGAACATGTTATTTGAAATAAAAGAAGAAAAAAGAACTATTGAATAAAATCTATAAAACCTACTTTTTATTATCATAAAATCATTTTTACAATATTATAATATCAAAGAATTAGAAAAAAAAAAAAAACTTAACCATACTTTAGTGGTAAGAGAACTAGAAGGAATCTGAGTGAGAGAGAGACTAGAAGAAATGATGCAATTAGAGTGAACGGGGAGAAAAGAAATGGAATGAGCTGTTGGGAAGAAGGAAGGGTAGAAAGATAATTTTATGTATTTTTTTCATGTTGGTTTGAACAGTGAAGTTAAATGTGGGCAAATTTGATATAAAATAAAGTTTGGGAGGAGAAATTTGATATTTTGAGTTCAGTGCCGGCCCCGTAGTTTTGATTGCCCCAGCCTAATATATGATATGCATCAACTATTGCCCTAAATATTGTCCGTTACAATTCTGTAACGGTTCTTTAGGAACAACCGTTACAAATATGTAATTAGTAACGGTTTTTATTAAAGAACCGTTACAAATATGCATAAATAGATTTTTTTAATATTTCTGTAACGGTTCTTTAGGAAAAACCGTTATTAATATATAATTAGTAACGGTTTTTATTAAAGAACCGTTACAAATATACATAAATAGATTTTTTTTACAATTATGTAACGGTTCTTTAGGAAAAACCGTTACTAATATATAATTAGTAACAGTTTTTATTAAAGAACCGTTACAAATATGCATAAATAGATTTTTTTTACAATTCTGTAACGGTTCTTTAGGAAAAACCGTTACTAATATATAATTAGTAACGGTTTTTATTAAAGAACCGTTACAAATATGCATAAATAGATTTTTTTTTACAATTCTGTAACGGTTCTTTAGGAACAACCGTTACTAATATGTAATTAGTAACGGTTTTTATTAAAGAACCGTTACAAATATGCATAAATAGATTTTTTTTATATTTCTGTAACGGTTCTTTAGGAAAAACCATTACTAATATATAATTAGTAACGATTTTTTTTAAAGAATCGTTACAAAATGCATAAATAGATTTTTTTTTATAATTCTGTAACGGTTATTTAGGAAAAACCGTTACTAATATATAATTAGTAACGGTTTTTATTAAAGAACCGTTACAAATATGTTACATATTTTTTTTCCTTCTTTCTTAACCAAGTTATACAATGTATGAAATATCTATATACATAATATATAATATGGTTGCCCTTTGGCCCAATGGTTGCTCTAGTCCATTGTCTTGTTGGGCTTGTTATACGGCCGGGTCTGTTTGAGTTTTGGATAGGTAAATTTGATATTTTGAGTTTTTGAAAAGATACACGTGATATTATCCTTTTTACTTTAGTCTTGTCTTGTTTGCCTACACACCAAATTATATATTTATCGAATGGTATTAAATAGAAAATGTGAAATAAACTAAGTAAATCTGTATTCTGTTGTGCCAACCATATCTATTAATAATTGACCGCACCCCTTTATTCTTCAATTCCTTATCAATTTTAATTCACATTATCTCAAATATTTTTATTTCAATTATTTCAATCATTGGAGTATGAGATATAAACAAATCTAAATCATTGATCGACTAATAATTTTTTATTTTTTATGATTATTATGATCTTAATGCAGAATTTTACGTGTTGTTTATTTTACAAGTACTTTTATGAATTTAAAGAAATCTACATCATCATTTGTTGATGACATGGAGTGTGTACATTGGTTTCGTTTATGTTAAACCAAATTCATTTAATTTTTTTATCACTTGGGATTCTTTGTGTCCAAATATTAATTCAAGCTGAAGATGAAGAGTTCATCAATCAAACCACAAACCTTTTCTATTATTCTTGAAAAAATAGTGATTTTAATCAAATGTTGTATTTTTGTTACTAACACATTCAAATCTAATTTTGTTTGAATTTTCTCATCGTTTTGAACTCCAAATTAATATGATTCCGATTTAATTTTTTTACTTAAGTATGTGAAAGTGACTTATGAAAAAACTCATTACGTAAGACAAATCTAAGTAAAATATTGTATATTTAGAGAAATAAAATATCATAATTAGATTTTAAAATATACAACGGATTATGTATGAGAAAATAAAAAAAGATTATATATGATAAAATTGTTTGAAATAATATATATTTATAAAATCAAATTTATATATACTAAATTATATTATAATCAATTGATTAACTTGCTATATATTTTTTCAACATCTTTTCTTAATTCTCATTTAGCCACATCACCATTTTCTTACGGTCGTACATTGAAGAAAATTTTGTTAAATCTTAGTATTTTCATTTCTCAAAATGATTGATATTATAACAACTTAATTGTGGTTTTAACTTTTAATGAATACATATTATCATATAATTTGTTTGATTTTTGTTTTTTATCTTTGAATTCTTGAGAACTATCAATATTATTGGTTTCTTAAATTTGTTGATATTCTATGATAATTTAGGCAAGATTATCGGCACAACTCCGTATGATTTGTTTGACTAATATTTTGTATTATATCAACCCTTATAACTAAAAAAATTCAAGTTGTTGAGAACCACATTTATATTATTTTATGTATTACAAATTTCATTAATAGATTATTTGCTACGTTTATTCATATAGTATATACATACCGCACATAATTTTGACAATAAAAAAATCAGCAATGAAGAGATTAATATTAATACTTTACAAAAATGAGTCATATTAGTTTCTCTTATGTTTCACTATTATTTTCCTAAATATTTTATTTTCTTCTTCAAATATAATCTTATTATCATTGTAATGTGTATTTTTATACACATTTTTATGGTTTTTATCATCTCAAATTCAATCATAATTCACATAAAATATATGAAAACTGCTCATAATTCATAAAACATGATTTGAAATATCTTAATACATTATTGTGTGATTTTACAGGAGAAAATGCCATAAAATGAAGAATTGGATAAAAACACAAATAATGGGCCAATGATGGCCAAATTCTCCCTAAAAACGCTCACATTCACCATACACATACTTCTCTAACCCTAAAAAGATGAGAAACGTCGGTGGAAAAGAGAAAACGTCAAAACATAGAAGAAATGACCATAAAACATTATGGAAATGTCCACTATGTCATGTCGTGTTTGAACTCAACCGATACGTTAGCCAACCACGTTCGGATTCAAAATAGAGAAGAAACATCCATGTTTTTCATGACGTTTGGAATCGGAACGTGACGTTTGAACTAAGCGGATCATAACCATCATTTTACACCTCAAAATAAACCTAGAAGCGCAAGAATAGAGAAAATGCGACGCGCAAATATTCTGGTCAAATCTGAAAAGTCAACCGTCGCAGTCAAAGTCAACTCTTTCTCTCTCAAAAAAAATTGAATTTCTAGAAATGCTCGGAATTGAACAAACTCAATATTGTTTGACTTGTCTCGACAAGACAAGCACAACCATATGATTCACCGTCGCTGGAACTGCCAGAGTAGGCCGGAGAAGGTGAAAAACCTCCTAACAGCCATGAAAGTAGATTGTTTTGAGCTGAGAAATTCTCGAGCTCATCATTTCCTGCATAGACCTCAATTTGTCGTAATTCTAAAGCCATTCTCTTCTCCTTACTCACCTCTTTCCAACCATATAAAGAACTCAAAGATTGATGAAGGATTGAGTGAGATAATTGAGTTTAAAAAAGGTGTTCGATGAAATTGAATTATGTTTTTGCTGAAATAATTCAATTCGAGCTGAACTTCTCAAGACCATAACTCACTCCTTCTCTCGAAAACCTAGCTCCATTATCTTCTCCTCTCTCCCTTATTTTCATTGATACCGAAAACCCCAAGAATGGTGGAGAATTGAGTGAGCAGTTCACGTTTGAAAAGAGGCGTATGAATTGTTCGATGAAATGCGTCACTCAGAGTTGTAGCATTTTCAATGGAGAGGGAAGCGAATTGGAAGCTTAAAATCCACCTAGATGAACCTGGGAGATAGTGAATGCATTCAGACCTTTTAATTCAGATGGAAATGGCTGAGAAACTATTTTCAACTCAAAAAAATACTCAAGTGGCAAAGTCGTAATAAAAGAGAACTTCCTTCCTCTCCACCCAAGTAAAATTGATCATGTCCGCCAAAACAGAGTTACTGAAGGGATGACTCGTTTGAGCGGTTCGGCCCATTTCACCACAGACAATCGAAAGAAAGTATGAAAACTATGAACGCCAACTCCAAACGAGATGATTCATTTCACGAAATGTTCAACCCGTCTGGACACATTCGATCTGAGGGACCACAAGACAGTCACAGAACAAACTCAACAGCTCCTTCGTGGCTTTAGATTTAATCGGATTTGAAACATTCCGCCCAAAACAGAGAAAATTTTCAACAGCCTAATACTCAGCCAATTCTCAACCGAATTCAACGAAATTTCGGCCAGATCCTTAGCACAATCCCCTGATCCGCCTGAGCCAATCACAAGTCTCGGTTTGTCCCCTACTCTCCTCTCCATTCAAAACAGGCCAATGGACTCTCAAGTCCATTTCAGCATATAAAACACCCCTCAAGCCTCACCACTCAACACACCACTATCCATTTTTCTTCTTCTACCTCTAGAACCATCATTGTTGAGTTTCAAGCTTCTTTGAGCTCTAATTTTCACTTTTGAGTAAAATCGAGCAAATTGGGGCCGATTTCGGTGAAATTCGAGTCGGTCAACTCTATCTTAAATCAAGGAGTAATTGGAGGTTGAATCAAGGAGTAATTGGAGGTTCGAATCGACTTAAGGGAGGGCTGGTACTCCATCTCACGATTTAGTCCAATTCTCTTTTAATATCTTGATTTGAATTTTAGATCACAAGAACTCAATTTTGTAATAATCATGTTGAAATCTTGTCAAATTATTATTCTTGTGAATATGTATGAGTAGATCTAGATAGGAAAAGGAATTTGTGATTTGTATACATCAAATCTTACTTAATAATCTTGTAATTTTGCTGAATTTTGATGAATAGTCATGGACACACAAATTTTTGAATAAATTGGGGAAAAATTACTTAGCTTAGTATTTTTCATCAATTGATCTATTAAATCCAGAGTTTATTGACTTGTTAATCATTTAGAATGCTTAGCTTAGTATTTTGTGTCATTAATTTGGAGTTGTGATTGATTTAATTTAAGTTCTATTTTTAAATGGCTATTTTAGAATGAACTAGTTCTTGAGTCAATTTCTTGAGTAAATCTTAGCTTAGATTGCTCAAATCAATCATCTAAATCTGAGAAATTATACCCTAAGTGATTAATGATTTTTACTCATCATAAATTTCCAATAAATCCCTATTTTTAAACCGAAAATTAAACCCTAATCTAGTTTCTGTTTTGCTATTGTTTCTTCTCTGTTTTTCAGTGTTTTCACACTAATTTCGTATCTAATTCAGATATGAAAAATTAAATAAATATTTTTACAATTATAGTTCTCATTTAGTAGATTATTTTCAAATTAAATTTTACCCAATTCGGATTTCTAATTTGTGAGATATTAATTCTCTAATTTTTCTGCTTTTGATTTTTCTGTCCAGATTTACTGTTTCTTTTATTCTGAATTTTTTAAATTATAAAAATAAATAATAAAAATACAAAAATAGTTATACTTGAAGTATTTCGAAGTGTAGAATCCAAATTGGAATTTTAAAATCATAGTTGTTAAAACAGATCAAGAGATATTACAACTTTTGTAAGTACTGGTCTGTCAGAACTAGTTTCTGATCCAGATCTGAGCCTTCATTATAAATCTCAAACTACAAATCATAATTATACCAAAATTTAGCAGCTAATTCGTAACTTGATAATTGAATTTCTGTAAAAAATTTGGATTTTCAAGCTTTGGTAATTTTTCTATAATTTTCTGAAGTTGCTGCAGAACCGATTTTGAATCTGAAGTAAGTTCTGGACTAAATTGCAAATAGCTCAAAAATCTTGAATAAAATAATAATAATAGTAAAGAATCATATCTTAGATCTCTTTTTTTAGTTTCCAACGGTACCTCGTGTGTTAGATTCGGAGTTTATGTGGTCTAGTTACGAATTAAATCACTACAGTGTGACGTGCTGAATTCTTGAAACCAAACTTAAATTTGAATTTAAACCTGGAAATTTACCTAATAAATCTTGAATTAAAAGATTTTACACTAGAGATAAATCATTGAGATTAGTTAATTCTTGAGGCCACATCTCATTGCATTCAACCCCTAAACTCATTTACTACTCATACTCGTAAATTGATTCATAGAAAAATATAAATTGGTTTGCTAAATTGTGTGAAATATAAACGACGGTTTTACGCGATTTACAATCATTATATTATATTTTTTTCCTCTTTTTTCAATATTTTTCTCTCATTATGTTGTATAAAGATTATAATATATGAAAACTTAAGAAAATAAATAAAATATGTACTAACCTTAAAAATATGAACACAAATATGATATTACATAGAGAATCAATTATTATGTTGGTTCGGTTATTCAGTAGATTGTTGACATTTCTGTTACTATTTTTTTACGAAGTTAATATTTCAATTCTTTTATTTTTCAAACTTAATTTTTAAAACACATTTTTTTAAATGAATGACAATAAATCAATACACAACATAAATTCAGAAGTAAAAAATTTTTCCACTCACTTTATATAATTATATTATATTTCTTTTTTTATATATAAATCAATTTTAAATCATATTTAGATTGTGTTTCATTATAATTATGCAATGTTTTATGAAAATTGAAAAATACAATTAATATATTCACATCATAGCGTGAATATTATCCTAGTCTATATAAAGCATTTTGCTAGAATACTCCGACACAAATTTCCCACGTCGTCCTGTTTTACATAAACCGTCTGATCATGATTGTGTGGTCATGTTTTAACATGACCATGTAGCATTTCAAGTTTACTGTTGAACATTTTTACATTTATTTATTTTTTACAGAAAGCCCCTCAAGATATTTATCTCATCTTAAGTTCTTTTTAAAAATGTACTCTTACAAAAGACAAGATTTTGACTTGAATTTTGATAATTTTGCAAAGGTCCTCTTTAAAAGAGGTATTGCTCCATTCATTCTTTTATTGTGCAATTCCTTTTGAGCATTTTCAAGAAGGCACATAATCCTAATCATGGTTGTTAAAATCTCGATCTAACTTCTAAAATCTTACGATTCTATGACTTTGAGTTGAGAAAATGATTTGACTCCCACTTAAAATCTTATATTTGTAGAATCTTGATTTAACATGCAAAATTTCAAGTTTTCTATATCAGACTTGTAGCCATGAAATATAAATATAGTGCAAAATAAGCATGTTTGTCACAATAACTTATTTAGGATGTCATATGACACATATAACTACTGAAATAAGAGATATTTTATATTACTTATGCCTTAGTCTAATAAGTAAAAGTATGTTTATGAATTTAAGTTACAAATTAAATTATATACAATATCTTAGTCATTATCACATAACATATAAAATATTTATTATTCATTTTGAGTTTTAATATATTTGCTCCAACAGTTTATACATCTAACATGTATATATAGAAGGAATGAACCAAATGTCGACTTTGGTATGAATTAATGAGAATAAAATGACTTTAAATTTGTTAGTGCGGTAAATAAATTTATTTTCTCACAAATATTTTTACTAATTTTTATTTCCATAGAATCTTACGATTCTAGTTTCTATTTTACGATCCAATTCGATTCTAGCTCTCAGCGATTCAAGGCAGAATTCCGATTCTGACAACCATGATCCTAATTATTTTTTTCATTAGATTATAGTTTGATTACATCTACACCATTGATTTTTTTACTTATTCTGTTTCCTTGTGGCATTGTTTATATCTCGTACTAGCATGTATAACAAAGATTGATTATTTTGGTGTCTGCTATTTTATGCCCGATTAGGTGAGAACGAATAAAGTATTAGATTTGAATCAAATGGTTCAAATAAATTATGGTACATAGTTATGTTCAAATATTAATACAAAGAGAATATGAAGAGTTAATTACTAAAACATAATTAGTTTTTTTTTCCTTATTTAAGAACATAGTGATTCATAATAAAACATTATATTTCTTACGTTAAAATATTCAAAACTAAATTTGTTTAAATTTTCTCAATATTTAGAATTTCATACTGCTATGGTTTCAATTTAATTTTTTTTCCCCGACAACATATACAAAGATAGCCCATATAAGTGAATATGCTCATGTGAAAAATATATCTTTACATAATTAGATTTAAACAATTAGACGTTTTAAATACAATGTAACCAAAAAAATTGTATAGAAATTATAAATTCAAATATTTAGATAAATTTACCGCACGCCATTATTTTGCAACTCCTTTTGAGTATTCTCAAGATCTCACATCACCCTATTTATTTCTTAATTGGATTAAATAGTATGGTTATATTTACACCATTAAATTATTTACTTACTCTGATTAATTACATTCACACCATTATTTTTCATCTCCTTTTGAGCCTTCTCAATGAAACATGTTATCAATTTTCTCTAGGCTGTCCAATCAAAAAAATTCTCAAATTTTTTTATTTAATTTCTCAAGTTTTTTTATATTTGTGTGTGGTTATCAATACATAATCATATAATTTGTTAGATTGTTATTTTTGGTATTACATTTCTATCATGAGAACTATCAAGTTCATGGGTTCTCACTACAAGAAAATATTATATTAAGAAGGGTAAATCTCATCATAGGTCACTCAACTTCAAAAAATGACTAAATAAGTCACTCAACTTTCAATTGTCTCGTAGAGGCACTAAATTTTCAAATATTATCAAATAGGTCACATAGCACTCAAGTTTTAAAAAATTACCAAATAAGTCACCCGGTTAATTGAAATTTGAGTGACCTATTTGATTATTTTTTTTTAATTTGAGTGACCTATAGGAGACAATTGAAAGCCGAGTGACTCATTTGGTCATTTTCGAAAGTTGAGTGACTTGTGGTGAATTTTACCCTATTAAGAAATATTTTATATTAATTAATATATTATATGTTTCAATGATAGGTATATGACTCATTAATAAAGTGTATACTTACTTCACATTATTTTGGCAGTTGAATAAGATCAACAATGAGAAAATTAGTGATGATATCATTTTATGAAAATTCATGTTATATTTTCTTATAACAATATTATTTTTTATATAACAATATTAATTTTTTCGAACATAATTTTAAATATAAGTATTATTTTTTGTCTTTTTGTCTTATTATTTTCTTTTTTGAGCTCCATCTTAGGTTGATTATAACTTATATATATTTGTAAATATAATATATCAAAAGATAATAACATAACTTCGAGAACAAGTGAAAATAAACTTAAATTGATATCATAAAGATTAATTCATAGTGCCCTATTATAAAATTATTTTTTTCTTTTCATTAATTTATCATTTATATTTTTTATTTACAATACCGTAAGTATTATGAAAAGTTATTCGTCCTTACAAAATTAGATGGTATAAAACATCTTATAATATAATACAAAACTATAACTTAAAAAATTCTCAAATTACTCTAGATAAATGTTTTATGTGTTATGATTAATTTAAATATTATTTTCATTTATTTAATGTTTGTTTATCTATTATATATCGGAATAAATAATAAAATAAAAATATTTATAAAGAATGAATTTAATGATAATGATATTACATTTGTGGAAGAGAATAAACTATATAAGAAGAATAAATAAGGTGATAGATAAGAAAAACTAATATAATTTTCTTAAAATATTAACTATCCATATTCTCATTATTGATTTTTTTAGTTGTCTAAATTATTTACAGTATATATACGCTATTTGAATAAAAAGATCACATGTTATTGATGAGATTCAGTATATAAATTAATATAATATAGTTCTCAACAACTTAAACAATATGATTCAATGGTTTCCCGAATTGAGAATATAACACTAAATATTAATCTAATGTATACTAAAATAAAAATATTCGCAACATAGTACCAATATTGTCCTAGTCTATATAATCCTTAAACCCCAAAAAAATTTGCCACGTCCTCTTTTACATAAACTGTTTGATCATGATTGTGTGGTTAAGATTTAACATGACCATGTAGTATTTGAAGTTTACATTTATTTTTAACATTTTATATTTAATTTTTTGCAGAAATCCCCTCTAAGATATTTATTTCATCTTAAGTTCTTTTTAAAAATGTACTCTTGCAAAAGACAAGATTTTAACTTGAATTTTGATAATTTTGCAAAAGTCCTCTCTAAAAGAGGTATTGCTTGATTAAAAAAAAAATCTTATGATTGATATTTTTATTAAAACTCTAAAAAACATAATAAAAATAGTTGACATTCAAATAACAAAAACTTCCCGAAAAATTTCACGCAACAGCGAATGATCCTTTAGTAATCTACAAACAAAGATCTTTCCATATTGAGAAAACAAAATAGTCATCTTTTTATAAAAAATAAATAAATAAATAAAACTAGCCATGTTACATTCCTTCTTTTTCGTAGACCGTTGAACTGTCACCGACGATTGGCAGAATTATGTATGAATTCGTTTTAAAAACTCTCATATAAATGCTTCCATTGATAATATATAAAAACTCCCATATATTTAGGACAATGGCTAAACTGACAAATAATTACTAATATTCGTGTTACACTGCTGCGAATAATTGTATTATTTATTTTTATATAAAATGAGTGAAATCATAACAATGATACAAAATCTAAATAAGATTTAAAATTGATTTGTATATAAAAATAAGGGATAAGTAACTGTACTTTAATTAAGTCGGTACTTAGTCCATGCACTATTTATTTTGGGATATAAATTCCTGTACATTTGAAATTTGCACCGTGCGGCCTTATGCTAACGGAACAACCTAACACCGTTAGTCAAATTTTATAAATTCCGATAATGATCCTAGAACTTTTGAAGCAAATCTTTCTTGTATCATATTATTCATTATTTGTTACCTTTGTTATTTTTTTATTATCTTTTATGTAATTCTGGATATAGTAGATGAATTAAAATAGCATGTTTGAAGCAGTGGATGTACCAAAATTTCACAAGTATTCGAAAAAAAATAATATAAGCCAAACATTAGTATTAAGTAGAAATGTACAAAATACATACATTTCAAAGACTAAATATTATATAAAATCATGTTCATGTCAGAAAACTTTCATGGCATTATACACAATTTAACAAAATTAAAAAGAATATAACCTCGTAGCATTGCAAAATAATGTCTAGCACTATAAATTACATTAAAAAACATTTAATATCAATTCAACTCATTAATAAATATTTAAAGGTAAAGCATGAGTTAATAATTACCATATCATTAAAATCATAAATATATAATGAAATGATCACATTTCCAACATACTAACTATCAACATTAAACCTTCCTTTTGGCTTTATACTCCGTGTCTTTTTCCGAGCAAGATTCATAATATTTTGTATTTTGGTATAGTATAATGAAATAGATTTTTTTTTATGTATGAATAACAACAAGAATGAAGAATAGGAAATAAATTTGTATTTTGAGAAAAGTTCATTTTTGAGCTCTCAACTATTCAATTGGTCATTTTTTATCCCCTCAATTTTTTATTGGTCCATTTTTGACCCCTTAACTATTGAGTTTGTCTTTTTTTGATCATTCCATCCGTTAAATGCTTACGTGTCCGTTAACTTGACACGTAAGCGATGATTTGATATGCATTTATGATGTGGCAATTGTAATATGGTAATTATTTAAAAAAAATAAAAAAATTCTTAATCCCCTCAGTTATTTCCCTCATATTCTTTCTATCTTATATTTTTCTAAAATTACCCCTTAAGTTTGATTCGATATGAATTTTTTCATTAATTAATTTTTTTTTAAATATATGATAGAAAGAATACGAGTGAAAGAAAGAAGGGACTACTTTTTTTTTTCAAATAATTGTCATATCACAACTGTCACGCCATAAATATATGCTGAATTATCGTTTACGTGTTAAGTTAACGGATACGTAAGCATTTAATGGATGAAAGTGCCAAAAAGAGACCAATAAGAAGTTGATGGGCCAAAAATGAACTAATTGAATAGTTGAGGGGCTAAAAATGAATTTTTCTCTTGTATTTTTTACCATATTAGAATTATATAAAAAATAATGACAAATTAATAAAGGTAGCAATAAATAATGAATTATACGATACACAAAAGATTTGCTTCAAAAGTTATAGGTGCAATATCAGAATTTATAAAATTTGAATTAACGGTGTTAATTTGTTCCTTTACCATAAGGACTAACGGTGCACATTTTAAAAAGTACAGCGATTTAAGTGCCAAAATAAATAATACAGGGATTAAGTACTAACTCAATTAAAGTACAGGGACCAAGGATGCATTTATCTTTAAAAATAATATAATATAATTATATAAAGTGTGTTCAAATATTTTTTTTAAATTGACTGACATAATAATTAATTTTTGATATGATATCATGTTTGTGTTCATAATCCTAAAATTAGTATATAATAATTAATTTACTTATTTTCTGAAGTTTTATTATATTATCATCTTTTTACAACATAATAAGAGAAAATTGGAGAAAAAAAGAAATTCATTATACTAAGATTATGTTTGAAAATGAGAATTAACTATATAGGGAAAATAAATAAAGTGATATATAAGATAAATTAATATGACTATTTTTTGTAAAGTGTTAACATTAATCTTTTTATTGTTCAATTTTGTTGTTAAAATCATGTACGGTAGGTATACACTATATGAATAAATGTATCACATAATCTATTGATGAAACTCGTCATATATAAGGTAACATAATGTGGTTCACAAAAACTTGAGAAATATTATGGTGTAGTGATGTCACAAAACCGAGGATATAACAAAAAAATATTAATCCAACAAATCATATGATGTTGTGTCAATAATCACGTCTTAATTATCATAAAAGATTTGGTTGGTTCCCAAGAAATCGAGATAAAAAACAAATACCGAACTAATTATATAATAATGTGTTGGTTGAAATCACAACAAATTCACATATATATCAATGAAATACTAAAATTTATCAAAATTACTTCTTCGGACCGCAAATGGTAATGTTGCTATGTGAGAATTGAGAAAAAATATTGAAAAAATATAGGGAGTTAATCAATTTATTATAATACAATTTATTAGTCTATTAAATTAATTTTCTAAATATTCTCATATGTCTTTTTTTATATCCTCATACATAATTCATCCTATATTTTTAAATCTAATTATGCCATTTCAATTCTCTAAATATACAACAATTTACTTAATATATCTTATATAATAAGTTGTTTCACAAGTCATTTACACATATTAAGTAAAATAAAAAATTAATTGTAATCATATCAATATGGTGATCAAAACAAAAAGAAAATTCAAACAAAATTATGTGTGAAGATGTTAGTAGGAAAATTATAATATTTGAATATTAATCACTATTTTGTTCAACTAAAAGTAAATTTATATGCTTTGATGAGTGGACTCTTCATTTAAACCCTAAATAAATATTTGAACACAAATAATCTCCACTAATAAACAATGGAATGAAATCGGTTTAACATGAACCAAACCATGTCATCAACAAAAGATAACGTGGCTTTCTAAAAATCCATAAAAATACTTATAAAATAAACAACACATAAAAGTACACAAAAATATTATAGCCTTAGAAAATCATGAGTCAATCAATAATTTAGATTTGTCCATAATTTATTGTCCAACGGTTGCAATAATTTGTATGATGTGACACAATGAAAATGCTCAAAAAGAGTTGCAAAATAAATGGGTGGAAAATTTTATAATATCTAACATCAAAACAATTTTATTATGGAAAATTTGCAAAAAAAAAAGTCCCTACATTATGCCTAAATTGCATCAAAGCCCCTTCATTACTGGAAATTGCAAAAAAAAAACCTGAATTATTGCTAACATTGCAAAAAAAATTCCTATCATTAAATTTAAACTAACACCATTAGTTTTAGTAACTTAATTACTTGAACACTATTTTAAAATATTAATTAATGAGTAACATATTTTGTCATAATTTAGTAAATAAAGGTCAAAATAGTATTAGAGACTCAAACAATTTCTCCCGACATAAAAATTGCAAATAAAAAACTCATAAATAAATAATCAAGTAGCTGGAGTTGACCTGTAGGCTTTGGCATATACAATCCAAAACATCACAATCCTTCCAAGTAGAAACTTTCATGATGCCCCCACCAAATTGTGTGAATGACAATTGAAATTTTCAAATCTCAATTGAAATGTACCCTATTAAAGACGGAATTAGAAGTACAAACATATTAAATATTATCAACATTTCCCAAAATACATTCAGTTTTCACACATACCAGAGGAAAAACAAGTTTTTTCTTAATTATCAGAAATTATGCATTCTTTTTTCCCTCTAGATTTTGGATACGATTGTTTTATCTTCACCTTCCACAGTCGGCATTGAGTTGTCTATACTCAGGCATATTCAGCCATCTTCACACAGAAACTCACAAAGAAAATTAAAGTACAATATTTCACATCATTTCATCTTTGATTACTCGTGCATAAAGAAAGCATTAACATTGAAAAGAGAAAATACACGAGCACAAAATGCATGCTAAATATAATATAAAAGAAAATTTAATGTACTTATCTAACATGACAAACAATATTTTACATAGAAGCTTGTTTTGTGCTTTATATGCATATATTGCATTGTTCATGTGCCGTTATGGTATTATATAAGAAACTAGAAAAAATGATATTGGAACAGCATTTCAATCAAAAGTATTGGAACAACACGAAAAGTATATGTGAAAACGTTATATATTACAAAAGACATTATACACGTTTATAAAAAGAGTTTAAATCCTAATTTGGATAAATACTCTTTGTATAAACGTGTATAAAGTCTTTTGTAATGCATTATGTTTGTATGAACTTAATTATATACTGACTTTTTCAAGTATATTTACTATTTTTTTCACAAATGCATTATATTTTTAATAAATACACACACACCCATATAATATATACAATTATTTTTATGAATCTATAATTTTTCCCAAAAAATATATAACATTTAATATCCTGCACTATTTTTCTCATTTATATATGTTTGTGTGCTCTTTGCATCCAAAACTAAGCGCACAATATAAATGATCCTATATTTATATTCAAAAAAAATTACCCCATATGTAGGAGCAAACCTAGCTGTGTTCATACAATTGCATAGAAGACTTAGGTACAGGACTATATAGTTCATTAACTGTTTTAGCTAATGGATGTTTCAATTGATACCACAAAAATTAAGCACCGCGAAATTCTTTTAAAAATAATTGTGACAGTACTAAATCCAGCACAACACAAGACATGACTGATCAATTTGTAGTCCATACTCCATATTTCCCTTTCCTCAATATGTGAAAACAATTGGCCTTGCTCTCATAATTCATACTCCGTGAGAAAACAAAACTAAGGTTTTCAGGCTTCAGCCTACTATTTCTCTCTATATATATAACTCCCTTCCCTCGTTACAAACACATCTCTTACCTCCAACCAAAACCCTAAACCACACAATGGCTTTCAAAACTGCAGCCTCATTCGCACTCTTGATCCTCACTCTGAGTCCATTTGTCTTCACCCTCACAAATGCATGTGGTTACAGCTGCACAACTCCACCGACCCCAACCGTACCGGCTCCATGGGTTTCAACTCCACCAACACCAACCGTACCGGCTCCGTGGGTTCCTACTCCACCAACACCAACCGTACCGGCTCCATGGGTTCCAACTCCACCAACACCAACCATACCAGCTCCATGGGTTCCAACTCCAACTTTACCGGCTCCATGGGTTCCAACTCCACCAACACCAACCGTACCAACTCCAACTCCAAACGAGAAATGCCCAATCGACACGTTGAAGTTTGGTGTTTGTGGGAATGTGCTGAACGGATTGATCAACATTGGGTTAGGCAAGCCGCCGAAGAAACCGTGTTGTACACTCATCCAAGGCCTCACAGATCTCCAGGCGGCGGTCTGTTTGTGCACTGCGCTTAAGGCCAACATACTGGGGATTAATCTGAATATTCCAATTGATCTGAGTTTGTTGATTAATTACTGCGGGAAGAGTGTTCCATCTGGGTTCCAGTGCCCGTAGTTAATTAACTTTATGATTAATTATTTTGTATTTTATGTGTTTTGCATGGAGTATGATTATGTCTTGTATACATGTATACATGTGATAGTGTATGTGATTGTGTAATGAAGGTTCTGACTTGAGAACCGTATGTATGTATCTATTTATGTGTGAAGAATGTTGTGAGAATGATATTTCCGATTTTGTTGTTATGTGGTTGTATAGGTTACCACCATGGCTTCATGGTGAGGTTTTAATGTTTTTTTCTGTAACCTAGATTACTTGTCGGACTTTTTGTGGAGCTGCAACATCTCCATAGACAGGCCTGGTCAACGTACTAACACAAAAGATCTGAAAAAATAGTATGGAGTTTCCAAGCGCGGTTAAAACGTTGGAAAAATATATTAAACATATTATGTGATAGACTCTAGTACATTAATTGGCACAGCTCAATTTTCAGGCCCACACTATATTGTTCTGAAAAAGACTTAAGTTTGATTGGTGCTAGTAGTTAATACACTAACATATTTAAGTAACTCCAATTTTCATTCACTACTCATGGTGACACTAATCAACTAGTCCTCATTTTTCACTATTTGGTTCTGGGATGTAACAAACTCCCCCACTTAAATTTATGACGTCCCCGTCAGAACTGACATATCATCCCTAGTCTCGTCCTAGTACACATCCGTGCGCACCTTCAACCCATACATGTATCCCCACTGAGGCATAAACGATCCTCATGCTCTGAGTATGATACCAGTATGGTATGTTTCCGGCCGCACGATAGTACTCCCATGATCGAACTGCTCTTATACCATTTGTTAGAATCTAGTACATTAACTGACACAACCCAACCTTCAGGCTCTCACCATATTGTCCTGAAAAAGGTTTAAGTTTAGTTGGTGCTAGTAGTTAATACACTAGCATATTTAAGTAACTCCAATTATCATTCACTACTCAAGATGGGACTAATCAAATAACCCCCATTTTCCACTATTTGGTTCTGGGTGTAAAATTATGAGTTCGATCTAATTCAACTATAATTTGTTTCAATCTAAAACCAAGTTGCCACACCTTAGAAAAGGAAGTCGTTTATTTATTTATTTTTTTTGAAGGAATTAAGGGTCAACAAAACAGGATTTCCCTTTTTTCATTAAGATGAAACAATATTTACAAACTTTGAGGCCTGCATTGACCATGCAGCCTCACTGACACTTTACACAATCTCTACTCTTGAAACTCCAGAAATTACAACTCCTTGACATTTCCTCCTACAAACCTAATACATTCACAAAAGAGAAAAGATTAGGGAATTCTCTAGCCAACGGGATTGAAATGGCTCAAGATTGAAATCATAAGCTCGTAGAATTTTCATTGCCTATCTTGGCATGGACTAATTGGAAAAATAAAGTGGACGTATCCCAAACAAAATTGTTTATGGAGAATTTGTAGGAGGAGGAGGAGAAGATTCAAGAAGGCGTTTCTTGAGACGACCTGAGAGCTAAAGTGAGTTGACCGGAGATTCTCTCGGAACCTCTATTCCGAGCCTAGCTAGTTGAGTACCTCTAAGAGGATAGGGACTACGGCCTCTAGTCTACCCAGGTCGTTGAGTCCTACCTTAAAGAGCTCTCTTCCACCTAGAAGTGAGATTCAAGATTGGATTTCAACCGACCTAAGTTTCAACGATGGATCAACTCACCTTTTCACAGATAGTTTCAATGGCATTAGAAACATAAAATAACATCAAACCAAAAGAAAACAATCAAGATGAATGGATCAAGGTGCAAAGAAAGAAAAATAAAAATCAAGAAAACACAGAAAAGAGAGAAAAAAAAGGAACAAAAAAGGCCTTTAGGTGTTTAGATATAGACCATGTACGTAAAGATTACAAGAATAAAATTACATGCTACAATTGTAAGAATAAAGGTCACATTGCTAGCTTCTGTTGGAGTAAGCCAAATAAAGATTCCTGGATTTTTCAGAAAAATCCTATTGCCGGTACCTGCAGAACACAACAATATTTCAGTTAATGAATCAATTAATCCAATCCAAACCAATCAATGAGATCAACATATAAAAAACTGCAACCAAAGTTTAAGGACCCAAACTTATCTGAAGATAGAAGGGCTCAAATAACTATTTTCTTGGAAGAAGGTAGTCTCATTCCTGAAGGTAGCAAAGATACTGCCCTGTCATTATGCATCACTCTTTGCAAAGTTCCTTCTTCCCTGGCTTCAAAACAAAAGATAGAGTGGTTAGTGGCAACTTTCGGTAAATTACACGAGATAAAATCTATAAGTGGCAATCAAAATTTAAAGGAAATAATACTTATCATTTTAGTGAAGAAGAAAAATAATGTACCTTATTCTTTGAAGCTAACTGATGGGTTAAGTTCTCACAAAGTTTACGTTTTCATCCCTAATTACTTTAGTCAACCATAACCACAAGAGTGGAGAGCAAAATAAAAAACTATCCAAATGTGGAGACTGAAAAATTCTTCTAAAGGAAAGGGGATTCAGATAACCGAAAATGAGTCCTTTAAAGATTTTGAAAACATGCCACCATGATCATACACAGTTTCATCACTATCCCCTAATGAACTTGAATACCATATTGCCCAACCTAACATTAATCCACAACCCATAAATAATCAAGCTCCATTACAAGAATCCATTGAGCCCAATTTGACAAAAATTCCAGTTTACCCCAATTATGATTATTGCCCATCTCCAATTAGCAATTCCATCTCCAATTCTGACTAGTATTTATCTCCAGTCAGAAATTACAAAGAATACCAACCCTGTGAGAATATTACCCATAAGGAAAAAATCCCCAACTGACAATCAAGTTTTGTACATAGAGTACAGAAAGGCAGCGGAAGTCGAGTCACTGCTGCACCAACTCAACTCACACCCTTCAGAATATTCAGAGAATCCAAAACCAATCTCAACATTAAAGCCAAGGTGTTCAGCAGAGCAAATTAAGTCCAACTCCCATCACATTACTACAGACTTGTCCCCAATTAGAGTGGAGATATTAAGTGAAGCTTTTGAGATTGAAATTTTAGCGAGTGAAGTTTTAGAGAATGTACCCACAAAGAAGAAGAAGAAAGAGATTGCGGAGAAAGGAGTAAGAAAAATCTTGAGATTGAAAGGATTACAAGACCACCAATACATATCCGCAATAGACAAAGCACAAAAAACACAATATAATGAAATCACTGCAGGCTTTAATAAGAAAATAAGCAAGAAAAAGTGATTAATTTTTTAGGAGGAGGAGGATTTGGAAGTGGATCTTACTGAGAAAAAGAAGAAGATGGAAGTTGGTGATGTATATACATTGCTCACAGGGGTAGATATTAATTAACATCACAGCTGAGATAAGAGAGCTGGTGAGGTCTCACTCCAAGTAATCTGGAGTATCTGCGAGAAGAGTTTTTCAAGTTAGTAAGTAAAAAATATCAATGGATTATAAAAAATTATAAAAAATTTCATGGAATGTCAGAGGGCTCAATGATAATAATAAGAGGAAAGAAGTAAAGGATAATATTACAAGTTATAGACCTGACCTAGTTTGTTTGCAAGAATCAAAACTCAAGGAATATTATTTAAGTATGAATAAAAAAATATTTGGTTGTAGATTAAATGGTTTTACTGCTTTGGATTCAATCGGGGCCTCAGGAGGGATTATTATTGCCCGGTCTGATGATATTTTCTCCCTAATTCAAACTAAAACACTTAAATACTCAATAACAACAAAGTTGAAATGCAAATGGGATGGTATTATTATTAATGTCACAGGCGTGTATGGCCCACAAAAGAAAGAGGAAAAGAGGGATTTAATTAAAGAATTGGAAAGTCAGGAAGAGCAATTGATACCTTGGATGCTATTAGGGGATTTCAACCTTGTTGCTTCAGTTAATGAGAGAACAGTGGGTACAAAAAATAGGTGGATTGAATCCAAATTACTATGAAATTTCATCTCAAAGACCACCCTCATTAATCCTCCATTACATGGAAGAAGTTTTATTGGTCTAATTCAGGGGACCAAATCAAGGATCGACAGATTTTTATTTAACATAGAATGGTCTCACAAGTTTCTCAACTACAATCAATCCACTTTTACCTCAATATGTTCTGATTATTACCTAGTCTTACTTTCAACAAATTATAGTTTTCCTATTCACAAGAGTTTCAGGTTTGAGAATGTCTGGCTTCATAACCAGGAGGCTAATCAGATAATTAATGAGCATCTAAGCACACATCCAAGTCAAACATTGACTGAATTTTCCAAAAAGATGCAAAGTTTAGGGAGAAAGTTAAATGAATGGAATAAAGGGAAAGAAAAAATACCAGAAAGTTTCGAGAAAACTGATGGTGTTATGCCCTAGGCCAAAGTATTTGTGACCTAGATGATGGATTGTAATAACAAACATAATATTTATTCTAAGATATTTCATATAATATGTACGTATAGCTTATTTTAATATAATTAAAATAGACCATGAATATGAACCATGTAAACGGATGAGTGCAATCAAGATGGGATTTGTTCCTCTAAAAAATGAGAGAGATATTTTTAGGCCTCTTGATGAATTTAAATGAAGAAATGTATGGCCCTACTCAAATGAATTAACAAGAGTTTAATGTTATTTGTTCTTTTTCAGTTTAATTTGGGATCAAGAAATATTAATCGATTAATATAAGGATGGCATATTACATGCCTTATGATCAATATAGTTATCACGTGACAAATGGACTAAATACGTGATTATTGATTAGGTAAATCGAATCACCGATATTCACTTAAATTTGGTAGTCATGATGGCTTGCTAGAGTCCGCTCATGATTTATAAACTGTCAAGTCTATTGCCAACATTAAGTGAACCTACAGGGTCACACACAAAGCACAAACTGAAGCGGGCGCAGAAAATCCTAGCGACTTATATGATGAGTTGCATAAGAATGTCACAAAATATATTGTCATCTTATGTGATAAGATGTGGTATATATGTATATAAAGACTATGAGCACAAAAGATCATGTAATCTAGAAGAGTCTAGATGATGGCATATGGATAATGATGAGTGATGCCATAAACATCTTTTAGTGTGAAGAGACATGACTCTTCACCTCTATATTGTTGGGTTTCTACCATTCATAACGCAGCGGAAAAAACAAAAACGAAACAAAATCGAATTCGAAACCCAAAAGAGGGATCCGTGAATTACAATTAAATCAAAGAAAAGTTCATAACTTTGTATCTTCGGATTACGCTTAATCCGTGATGATCAAAAAACGAATTTGGTTGACGGTTTTCTTTGCCCAATCCAAACAGGCTTCCAAACCGATCCTTTGAATGATTCGCCTAATCGGTCTCACAAACCGATCTCCAAGCAATCTCCAAATGATTTTGGGGTGTCTCTTGTGCCTATATAGTCCATAAGTTTCATATCCTATGTGCATGGTAACTATGTAACCATATATGCAACACACCTTATCATATAAGATGTAGGATTGGATGTGTCACTTGACTATGTAGCTCTCCATACAACTTATCACATAAGTTATGATTTTTCTGTGTACGTCTCATTAGTTGTTCTTTGTGTGTGACCCTGTAGGTTTACTTAATGTTGGCAATAATCACAATGGATTATAAATCATGAGCGGCCTCTAGCAAGACATCATGATTAACCAAATTAAGCAAGTATAGATGATTCGATCAAACCTAATTTATGTCCTGTATTATATCCTTTTGTTACACGATATCTATATCGTCCATAAGGCATGGTATGTATCAACCTTATGTTGGTCGATAAATATTTCTTGACGATAAAGTTCTCATTTATTTAATACTAATTATTAAACTAAATGTTACTAAATTTTGACGTCTCTCCACCAACAACCCCAAGCTAATGATCCAAACCTTGGCACAAAATAAATATAAGGATGAGTACTGACTCAGTAAGATATGAAAAGAGGCCCAGCCGTATATACCAAAAAAATAGATTATATTGAGTTTAATACAAGATAAAGCAGTATAAAATCAAGTATCCAGAAGTCATAAGTATAATTTAGTAATAAGTTCGAGATCGATTAGTAATAAGTAATAATTATGAAAGATACTTTTATTTCGGGATATTATCTTATTTCACTTTCAACTTTCACATATACACACAACACACACACTAGATCATGCTCTGTGACATCAAGTACGCGCACAAATACAAGTCTTTCCGAGCTTGTTATTGGGTGATCGGCCCCCTAGCTTCCACTACTAAGTACGGCCTCTCACCTAGATCAGCGGCCCTGGCTTCCACGTACCAAGTACGTCTGTATTCTCTAACTTTTCACTTTTCATACATCTCACTATATCCCGTATCTTACTCAAAAATATCTTTAAATATTATCTTTAAATTCTCATATTACTAAAAATATTAATTTGAGCCATATAAGCTCTATCTCATAAATAAAAGTTATATATTCAATATTCAGTATTATCACTATAGATAATTATAATATATATTATTTGTACGGAAGAACAAATATAGCCAAAAGGGAAAGCATATGCGGGCAAAACCTTGCCTGAATAAATGCAACTAGCAACTCTCACGCAAAATCTTCGGGTTCCACAAACTCTTGAGCTTCCTTCACAACTCTTTCAACTTCTCGGTCTTCTTCTAGTATGAGCTCCTCCTCACGTGAATCTAATTATTTAATTATTACTTATTACTAATCGATCTCGAACTTCGAACCGACATGCTCACTTAATCTGACTATTTACGAAAACATATTTTCTGGACCTTAAATGCAGAAACTAATATTACCAATGAGTTCAGAATGCCCAAAAACGTATAAATGGACTATTTATTTGCGAAATTTTTAGTTATGGTTAAAAATATATGATTAAAATAAATTTCCTTAATAAATCGGAATTGAAATTCCAGCTTTTAGAAAAGTACACGAAATTCCAGATTCTCTTCCAAAACAGCATCCCCAATCCGAGTATTATAAATTGTAGATTTTATGAAAAGAGTATTTTTGTTTCTCAAATTAAAGGTTCATATTTCATTTCTTATAAACTTTAAATATATCATAATAGTATAAAAATGAATTATCTAATACATAATAAGAATTCGATATTAATTTGTCATAATATATTATAAGAAAATAGTGTCATCATACACTATTCCAAAATTCATTTATTAAAATAAATATTTTCTCTTCATGATATATATATATATATATATATATATATATATATATATATATATATGCTAGTAGCTTGTTCTCCCGTTGCATAAGAAAACTCTTCTTATGTTATCTCACAAAAGATGTATATAATTCCTCTCATATGATCGCACTCTTTCAATTTTGTCATATAAAAAGAAAGCACCCTTTCATAATTTTGTCATACAAATTAGAAAGTATATTTTATCTCTTTTGTCTCACAAAAGAGAATGTGAAATAATAAGAGAGAGAATGATGTGTTGTATTGTGAATTTGGAGCCCTCTATGTCCTTATATATGTTAGTAGTATGCCCTAGGCCAATATATTTGAGACCTAGATGTATGGATTATGTTAAACAAACATTGTGTTTATTTAGAGATATTTTATATAATAAATGCGTATTGGTTATTTTATTCTTATTACTAAAATGAACCTTGAATATGATATTCAGCTTTATATCATCAAAGTATGTGACTTTGATAGTAAAACTATAAAGTATTATGAATGATATTCTAAACCGTCCCCGATCATTCATAGGATGTTTGTGAGACAAACATACTTTATGATAAGCTATAAATGGACATCAGTATGTTAGTTGACTGATGGTCATGTTTTACTGATCATGAATAAGAGTTATTAAGTCATTAACGTAAGTATATGTTAGAGACCATATACTGGATTGACCCACCTTGAGAATACTACATGGTTCGTGTCATTAGTTATTCTCAGTAAAGAATGTATCTTTAATCCTTAGACTTGAGATTATCTCAGTTTCCTACATGATAAATTAGGTATATAATGAATTGTGCGGAGGAAAGAGTTTAATTAAGATAGGATTTGTTCCTCTCATAAATTAAGAGAGATATCTTTAGGTATCTTGATGATTTGATTGAAGAAACGCACGGCCGTGCTCAAGTGAATTAATAAAGAGTTATTAATGTCATTTCATGTTCAATCAAATTCGGTGTCAGGAAATATTTATCGACCAACATAAGGTTGACACATACCATGCCTTATGGACGATATAGATATCGTGTAACAAAAGGATATAATGCATGACATAAATTAGGTTTGATCGAATCATCTATACTTGCTTAATTTGGGTAATCATGATGTCTTGCTAGAGGCCGCTCATGATTTATAATCCATTGTGATTATTGCCAACATTAAGTAAACCTACAGGGTCACACACAAAGAACAACTAATGAGACGTACATAGAAAAACCATAACTTATGTGATAAGTTGTATGGAGAGCTACATAGTCAAGTGACACATCCAATCCTACATCTTATATGATTACATAGTTACCATGCACATAGGATATGAAACTTATGGACTATATAGGCACGAGAGACACCCCAAAATCAGAAAACAAAAAGGGTATAATATTTTCGTCCATCTTTTGTGAAAAAAAGAGGAGAGAAATATCCGAAAATTATTCTTTTGTTATTCTCTGTGAGAGAAATGAAGAACGAATACTAGCATATATCGTTCTTTGTTGTTCAAAGGGGGTGTTCATGTGGATACCGGTAGAGGACGAAGCGAAGTGCGGCGTCTTTGTGAATTGGGTTGAAACCGTGATTTTTGTTTGGAGAATCGGTTTATTTGGAGAATCAGTTTGCTTGGAGAATCGGTTCATTTGGAGATTGCTTGGAGATCGGTTTGTGAGACCGATTAGGCGAATCATTCAAAGGATCGGTTTGGAAGGCTGTTTGGATTGGGCAAAGAAAACCGTCAACCAAATTCATTTTTTGATCATCATGGATTAAGCATAATCCGAAGGTACAAAGTTATGAACTTTTCTTTGATTTAATTGTAATTCACGGATCCTTCTTTTGGGTTTCGAATTCGAATTCGATTTTGTTTTGTTTTTATTTTTTCCGCTGCGTTATGAATGGTGGAAACCCAACAGTGGTATCAGAGCCAAGTGAATTCCAATTAAATTAAGACGGATAAACCATTTTCGAAATATCTCTTTTGATTTTGAGGTGTTGTTTTTCAATTTTTTGAATTTTGGTCATGAACGGTTGCAATTTCATGAAAGGGTGCAACTTCATGAAAGGGTGCATGTGATGTATCTTGATCATGAACGGTTGCGATTTCATGAAAGGATGCGACTTCAAGAAAGGGTTCATGTGATGTATCTTGATCATGAACGGATGCGACTTCATGAAAGGATGCGACTTCATGAAATGGTGCATGTGATGTATCTTGATCATGAACGGTTGCGATTTCATGAAAGGATGCGACTTCATGAAAATGTGCATGTGATGTATCTTGATCATGAAAGTTTGCGATTTCATGAAAGGATGCGACTTCATGAAAGGGTGCATGTGATGTATCTTGATCATGAAAGGTTGCGACATGATTGAAATGGTGCCTTGGGTATGTCATGAAGGGATGCATGTGATGTATCATAACCTTCGGATGGGTGTCTAAATTTTATGAAAAGGTGCGAAACTATGTATATGATACACTAAATAAATTTCGAAAGGATGTATTCAACACATCAAGTTTTTTAAAGAAATTTTGAGTTTCGGCACTGTATAAAATAAAATTTCTTCAGGGGCGCTGCCCCGAACCCCGCACTCACGCATAGATTAATCATAGACCCCGAATTTTATATTCGTAACGCCTTATACATATTTCGTAAAATGGTTTAAAGTACAACATAATGCATATAACATGGCCTATTAGATATGTGATGAATGATTGTGATTTGTGTGTGATGATGTGATGTGTGTAATATATGTATGTATGTAAAAACGGGCATGGTTCCGTTCTTGGTTGATGTGATGTAATTTATTTTGATGGTTAATTGTGACGGGCATGGTTCCGTTCATTTTGTATATAATATAACTACCACGATCATACACATCATAGAGATGAAGGAGTTCACCATCCACTTCATACGCATCATGGAGATGAAGGAGTTCACCGTCCACCTCATACACATCATGGAGATGAAGGAGTTCATCGATGCCTTGTGGTTGAATGTATCTTAGGAAATGATCTTAATGATTGGCTCATTTAGATCATCAAGGCCATGTTATATCATATCATATTTATTTTATCTGTGCATGTGATGTTCTGTGATGAAATACATGATAAAATAAAACAACAAAATAAAAGATTAAACATAACAATCCCTCATATAATATTGAATCATAGAAATGCCTCCCATGTATCTATACTTATTATCCCTTCGATCATGCAAAATTTGGGTATGCCAAAGCATAGTGAATTAGCATTATCTTAGGGTGATAAGAAGCGAGAAATAGTGATTCTCGATATTTAGACATGGTTAGATTCAACTGAACTATCAAGTCAGACTTGGGTTCGGGGCATATGATAGGATGCATACGCCGAGCATATGATGGTCATCCTATGGATTAAACGAGAGTTGTATGAGATACAATTGGAAACGTTCCTACCTAAATAATTAGGTTCTAGGCGATGAGCCAAAGCTCACTTGGAACTTGATGAAATATGGATCTTGGCCCACTATGAAATTTAAAGTTAAAATTTCCGAATCAATACATTTGAGGGTTATTGATTTGAATAAAATAGTGGGAGTTAAAATTATATTAAAATATCTCAAATCACATATTAATATAAACCTGCATTTAATTCTGTGTAGAAAATGGCAACAAACAACACATCAACTTTAACATTGCGATCCGTCCTTGAGAAGGACAAGCTCAATGGGAAAAACTTCCTTGACTGGCATCGGAATTTGAGAATTATTCTCAAACAAGAAAGGAAGAACTATGTCCTTAAAAGGCCCATTCCTAACCAGCCCGCTGATGATGCTGATCAAGAAGTGATAAACACTTATGCCAAGCATACAAGCGACTCTAATGATGTGACATGTCTCTTGTTGGCCACCATGGATGCCGATCTTCAAAAGCAGTTTGAAAATTTAGAGGCATTTCCAATGTTGGCACAGCTCAATGAAATGTTCCAAGAGCAAGCTAGAAATGAGAGGCATAATGCACATTGTGCATTAGCAAGTTGTAAGATGGTTCCCAACTCCTCGGTGAGTGCTCATATTCTGAAAATTAAAGGGTACCTTGATCAACTTGAGAAACTAGGGGCAAACGTTGGCAATGAGATGGCTACCGATTTGATCCTTAGGTCTCTTCCTCCGAATTTTAAGCCATTTATAATGAACTATAATATGCATAACATGGACAAGAGTCTCACGGAGTTGCACGGCATGCTGAAGAACTTCGAGAGGACTATGAAGACAAATGTTGTCAATGATGTTCTCTTGATTCAGAAAGGCAAGGGTCAAAAGAGAAAATTCAAGGGCAAAGTCAAAGGAAAAGGTAAGGGCAAGGTGTTGTCCGAACCTAAGAACAAGAAACCCAAGGAGGGTATTTGTTTCTTCTTGCAACAAACCAAGCCATTGGAAAAGAAATTGCCAGACATACTTGGAGGATCTAAAGAAGAAGAAGAAGAGTAGTGAGACTACTACTTCAGGTATTAATATTATTGAAATTAATTTATCTACTTCTTCATCGTGGTTATTAGATACCGGATGCGGTACTCACATTTGTAATAATGCGCAGGGGCTGCAAAGCAGTAGAAGATTAGCGAAAGGTGAAGTGGACCTGCGGGTGGGAAATGGAGCAAGAGTTGCTGCATTAGCCATGGGCATTTATTTATTATCTTTACCTTCTGGACTTGTAATAAATTTAAATAATTGCTACTATGTACCTGCTGTGAACAGGAATATTGTATCTGTGTCGAGATTGGTTATGGATGGTTTTAAGTTTGTTATTGAGAACAATAACTTTACCATAAGTAAAGAAAATATTTTCTATGCGAATGGTCAATTAGAAAATGGTCTTTATGTTTTAAATCTTGATCATGAACATTACAAGTCTATCTATAACATTAATACAAAGAGATTTAAATCTAATTATTTGAATCCGACATATTTCTGGCATTGTCGTTTAGGACACATAAATGAAAAACACATTTCTAAACTCCACCAATATGGACTTTTAGACTCATTTGATTTAGAATCATTTGAGACGTGCGAATCTTGTTTATTAGGTAAGATGACAAAGGCTCCTTTCACAAAGAGAGGTGAGAGGGCAAGTGAGTTATTGGATCTCATACATACAGATGTATGCGGACCAATGAGCACACCAGCTAGAGGTGGTTTTCGATACTTCATTACTTTTACTGATGACTTAAGTAGATATGGATATGTTTACTTAATGAAACATAAATCCGAATCTTTTGAATTTTTCAAAATTTTCAAAAGTGAAGTAGAAAACCAGCTAGGTAAGAAAATAAAAGCAATTCGATCAGATCGAGGTGGCGAATATTTAAGCCTAGAGTTTGACAATTATCTTAAAGATTGTGGAATAGTTTTACAACTTACTCCTCCTGGAACACCTCAATGGAATGGTGTCTCGGAAAGGAGAAACCGAACTTTACTAGATATGGTTCGGTCTATGATGAGTCAAACAGATCTTCCGATATCCTTTTGGGCTTATGCTATTGAGAGTGCCGCGTTCATACTAAACAGAATTCCATCAAAAGCTGTTCAAAAGACTCCATATGAGATATGGACTGGGAGGAGTCCCACATTGTCTTTTCTAAAGATTTGGGGTTGTGAAGCTTATGTGAAGCGTCAAATTTCTGACAAGTTAACACCGAAATCTGATAAATGCTTATTTGTGGGATATCCTGAAGAAACTAAAGGATATTACTTTTATAACCCATCCGAGAACAAAGTGTTTGTTGCTCGAAATGGTATCTTTTTGGAAAGAGAATTTATTTCTAAAGGAACTAGTGGGAATAAAGTACACCTTGAAGTAATTCAAGATCTACTAATTAGCAATGAACAGTCATTGGAAGATCCACAACTATCTTCAAGAGTTGACGAGTCCGGTCAACTAGTGGGAATAAAGTACACCTTGAAGTACTCCTCGTAGATCTGGTAGAGTTCGTCATGAGCCCGAGAGATATGGATTTCTAGTGATTGATGATAGAAATGTGGCCCTCATTGATGACGAACCCACATCTTACCAAGAAGCTATAAAGGATCCTGATTCTCATAAATGGTTAGAAGCCATGAAAACTGAAATGCAGTCCATGTTCGATAATCAAGTTTGGAACCTAATTGATTCACCTGAAGGTTCTAAGACCATTAGGTGTAAATGGGTTTTCAAAAAGAAAACTGACATAGACGGAAATGTGCATACCTATAAATCGAGACTTGTTGCGAAAGGTTTCCGACAAACTCATGGTATAGATTATGACGAAACTTTCTCACTTGTTGTCATGCTTAAATCGATTAGAATTCTGCTTGCCATAGCTGCATATTATGACTATGAGATATGACAAATGGATGTCAAAACAGCTTTTCTTAATGGAAATTTACTCGAGGATGTGTATATGACACAACTCGAGGGTTTTGTTGATCTTAAGAATTCTGATAAGGTCTGCAAATTGCAGCGATCCATTTACGGATTAAAGCAAGCATCTCGGAGTTGAAATCTTCGTTTTGATGAAGTAATCAAAGGTTTTGGTTTGTTATCAAAAATGAAGATGAACCTTGTGTTTATGTAGATGATATATTACTCATTGGAAATGACATTCCGACTTTAACAAATGTTAAGACATTTTTAGGAAAGTCTTTTACAATGAAGGACCTAGGAGATGCCGCTTACATACTCGGCATTAAGATCTATAGAGATAGATCTAAAAGGCTCATAGGTCTAAGTCAAAGTACCTATATTGACAAAGTGTTGACACGATTTCGAATGGATGATTCGAAAAGAGGTTTCATACCAATGTCACATGGCATAAAATTGAGTAAGACTCAACGTCCTGCTAATCAGGAAGAACAAAATCGCATGAATAAAATCCCGTATGCTTCGGCTATTGGATCTATCATGTATGACATGCTTTGTACTAGACCAGATGTATCATATGCATTAAGTGCAACTAGCAGATATCAATCTGATCCCGGTGAGAGTCACTGGACAGCACTCAAGAATATTCTGAAGTACTTGAGAAGAACTAAGGATTCATTCTTGGTTTATGGAGGATTTGAAAGTGAGCTAGTTGTAACAGGTTACATAGACTCAAGCTTTCAAACCGACAATGATGATTTTAGATCGCAATCTGGTTATGTGTTTTGTTTGAATGGAGGTGCAATAAGTTGGAAAAGTTCCAAACAGGACACTGTAGCGGATTCTACGACAGAAGCAGAGTACATAGCAGCTTCAGAAGCAGCTAAGGAAGCAGTTTGGATGAAGAAGTTTATTGAAGAACTCGGTGTGGTTCCTAGTATCGCAAATCCTGTGGATCTTTATTGTGACAACAATGAGGCAATCACGCAGGCAAAGGAACCAAGATCGCATCAGAGAACCAAACACATACTTCGACGTTTCCATTTGATCAGGGAGATCATTGCGAGAGGAGATATTAAAATATGCAGAGTTGATGGTGATGATAATGTTGCCGATCCGTTGACTAAACCACTTTCTCAAGCAAAGCATGAGGGTCATGCTAGGTCGATGGGTATTAGATACTTGTTAGATTTGGCCTAGTGCAAGTGGGAGATTGTTAGTAGTATGCCGTAGGCCAATATATTTGAGACCTAGATGTATGGATTATGTTAAACAAACATTGTGTTTATTTAAAGATATTTTATATAATAAATGCGTATTGGTTATTTTATTCTTATTACTAAAATGAACCTTGAATATGATATTCAGCTTTATATCATCAAAGTATGTGACTTTGATAGTAAAACTATAAAGTATTATGAATGATATTCTAAACCGTCCCTGATCATTCATAGGATGTTTGTGAGACAAACATACTTTATGATAAGCTATAAATGGACATCAGTATGTTAGTTGACTGATGGTCACGTTTTACTGATCATGAATAAGAGTTATTAAGTCATTAACGTAAGTATATGTTAGAGACCATATACTGGATTGACCCACCTTGAGAATACTACATGGTTCGTGTCATTAGTTATTCTCAGTAAAGAATGTATCTGTAATCCTTAGACTTGAGATTATTTTAGTTTCCTACATGATAAATTTTATACTTTAATATAGTCTAACATCGTCTTTAACCGGGCGATCATAAAGATTATAATTAGGTATATAATGAATTGTGCGGAGGAAAGAGTTTAATTAAGATAGGATTTGTTCCTCTCATAAATTGAGAGAGATATCTTTAGGCCTCTTGATGATTTGATTGAAGAAACACACGGCCGCGCTCAAGTGAATTAATAAGGAGTTATTGATTTATATGGATGATTGTTTAAATGCCTTTCGGCGGTTGCTACATTTCAGTCCTTTAATTTGATCCGGGGTGTAACAGAGGCATTCAAAGAAATTCTAGCTGACATACCTCAGAAATGTTGATCGGTTGAGGCCTATAGGGGGGGGTTAATAGGTCTAAACGTGCGGAAACGTGAAGATTATACTTATTTCTTAGGGTTTTAAATTTTTATTATTTTAGACTATTATTTGATGGTTGTTTAAATTCTAATTAACAACGAAACTAAATGAACAAGAAATTAAAGTAAATATAGAAAGTAAAGAGATACCGAACACACAATCTGATTACGGAGTTCGGCGAGGTGGTTGTGTTTAGCCTTAACCACCCGTTTACTCGCTGGCGACCCTTTCCGCGTTCACGAGTTGCCTACTCTCCGGGACTTGCCTTTCGGCTCCGATAACCACTAACAAACAGATCGTTTACAGACCTCAAACCACCGCTCGTCGTACAACAAACTTGACGAATCAATGGAGCAATAACTTACAAACTCGATTTCTTTAACTTCAACAAACCAATGAGTAAGACGCTCAACAACTCTATTAATCTCACTTTAAGATTTAGAGTAAATTAACAATATTGAGAAGAGAGAAATCTGCTTTTTTTTGTGTATTGAATTCGTATCTAAAACTGAGGAGGGCGGCGCCTCTTTTAAAGGAAGAAAGAGCCGCCCTCAAAAATGAAAATCTGCGCAGTTCCGTTGCCAACGGATTGCAAAAATAGAAGGAAATCAATGGCGATTTCAAATCAAACGGCTATGTTCCTGTAGTTCCGTTGCTAATAGACTAGGTTCGTTGCCGATGAAACTCACGCAACAATTTTTCAGCCAAAACTCCAGGAGAAAATGAGTGGCAACGGGGAGGTCCGTTGGCAATGGACTGGGTCCGTTTCCAATGGACTACTTCCATTGGCAACGGACTAGTTCCGGTGGGAACGGACTAGGTCCGTTACCAATGGACAAGGTACGTTGCCAATTGAACTAACAGAAATTGAATAGATTGCATATTTTACTCTCTTTTTAGTACAAATTAAATTACTTACACCACACAACACACTAGAAGACTAAAGAAACTTGCTCCCATGCCTTGAAATCCTCTCTTGAAATCCTTTAAAAGCGTGAGGACTTCTAGTCTTCCCGAGATCAGAGAGATGCTTCCATTCCGATGAAATCTCCATTTCCGAAAACTAGAACATGTGACATTCTGGGCTAAAAAGACATTCTCAAACAAGATTAGTAATTACGGAATTATTTTAAACATCATGACACCGAGAACAACAATCTCCCCCTTTTGATGATTTTCAAAATAATTCTGTAAAATGCAGGCAATTTATATCTTCTCCCCCTTTTTGAAAAACACGCAAAAGGGATCATCAAACGAGAGAGAATAAAGCTCCCCCTAAATTGATGCTCCCCCTGAGTTCAATAACCCGTTTAAAAAAATAGAGATTACTATAAGGTTTTTAAAAAAAACTGTTCAGAAGGGGTTTTATAATAAACATTCATCAAGACATGGTTAACATTTTTTTTTTTGATATTATTGAAACATACATATAATATTTTAAATAAAGTTAAAAAAAATAGTCCCAAAAAAATTCCAAGGAGAAGACATAAACCACCGAAGAAATAAATGAGTAAATTTTTTTTTTATCATGAATAGCATAACCTCGACCAAGTATTAGATAGATAAGAAGATGCTCGTGACTTGGCGAGAATATTGTTGACTTCAATTCCATTTGACCAACTCGATCAATTTATTTACAAGACCTTGATTTGCAAAAGACACAAGTCACGTCGAATGTCCATATTTCTTGATTGATTCGCGTCAAGTCGTCAAAAATTTCCTGTATCTAAAAAATAAAAATTTTTTCGACCCACAAAATAAATTTGTCAAGACAAAACTTGACCACAACTCCCCCTTAGAATATGGCTAATTTAAAAAGGGGAAATCGAAGCGTCTAGGTGGACTTCGATTTCTCCTCATTTATTGAGGAGTTGCTTTCAACATTTATATCTTTCCGCACCCACACAAATTTGATGGTATTATGCCCTAGACCAAAGTATTTGTGACCTAGATGATGGATTGTAATAACAAACATAATATTTATTCTAAGATATTTCATATAATATGTGCGTATAGGTTATTTTAATATAATTAAAATAGACCACGAATATGCAATTCAGCTTTATGTCATCAAAGTGCGTGACTTTGATAGTAACATTATAAAGTATTATTAATGTTATTCTAAATCGTCCATGATCATTTATAGGATATTTGTCGAGACAAATATACTTGCAGATACATATAAATATATATTTATATACAAGCTATAAATGTGCACCAGTATATTAGTTGATTGATGATCATGTTTTACTGATCATGGAATTAATACAGGTATATATTAGAGACCATATACTGGACTGACCCACCATAAGAATGCTACATGTTTTTCGTCATTAGCGATTCTTGTAACATAAAATATTAATAGTCCTTTGACCTGAGATTGTCTCGGTTCCCAACATGAGTAATTTTATACTTTAACATAAACTAACACTGCCTTTAACGAGGTAGTCATAACGGTTATGATTACGTATTTAATGAATCATGTAGAGGGATGAGTGCAATCAAGATGGGATTTGTTCCTCTCATAAATGAGAGAGATATCTTTAGGCCTCTTGATGAATTGAACTGAAGAAATGTATATTAATGTCATTTGTTCTTGTTCAATTTAATTTGGGATCAAGAAATATTATTCGATTAATATAAGGATGACATATTACATGCCTTATGATTGATATAAATATCGTGTGACAAAGGGACTAAATACGTGATTGTTGATTAGGTAAATCGGAACAGCAATATTCACTTAAATTAGGTAGTCATGATGGCTTGCTAGAGTCCGCTCATGATTTATAAACTGTTAAGTCTATTACCAATATTAAGTAAACCTACAGGGTCACACACAAAGAACAAACTGAAACGGGCGAAGAAAATCCTAGAGACTTATATGATGAGTTGCATAAGAATGTCACAAAATATATTGTCATTTTATGTGATAAGATGTGATATATATGTATATAAAGACGATGAGCACAAAAGATCATGTAATCTAGAAGAGTCTAGATGATGGCATATGGATAATGATGAGTGATGTTATACACATCTTTTAGTGTGAAGAGACATGACTCTTCACCTCTATATAAGGACATAGAGGGCTCCAAATTCACAACACAACACATCATTCTCTCTCTCATTATTTCACATTCTCTTTTGTGAGACAAAAGAGAGAAAATATACTTTCTAATTTGTATGACAAAATTATGTAAGGGTGCTTTCCTTTTGTATGACAAAAATGAAAGAGTGTGATTATATGAGATGAATTATACATCTTTTGTGAGATAAAATAAGAAGAATAAAAGGAGTTCTCTTGTGCAAAAGGAGAATAAGTTACTAGCATATATATTGTTCTTCTTTCCGTTTTAAGAAGTTTGTTCCTGTGGATGCCGGTAGAGGCGTTCGTATTTTTGGCGCTTGTGATCTATTCGACCTAAGAAGATGAAAACAGGTTGTTGAGAGTTTCGGTGGAGACCGATTGTGTGTGCGGTAGATGACTTCCGCACGATCCGACTTAGATGGCCGAGACGGACGGAAAATCAGTTAGAACGGTAACCGGTTTAGAGGCGCATGGAAAACACGCATGGTTTGAGCGTCATGGATTAAGCATAATCCGAAAGGCATCTTTAAGATTTATTTCTTTAATTTAACCGATATGGACGGATCCTCGGAATGGGTTTTGGACGAATATTTTTGTTTTCCGCTGCGTTATGCACGCCCAAGACCCAACCGATGGAGGATATCACGGGAGGAACCAGAGGAAGTCAAATCGATGGAGGATATCGCGGGAGGAGGATGATGTTGAGCTGGAAGCTATCCTAGTCGAATCATCTCTTGTATTGCCCTTTCGTATACCGCGTCCACGTCATCATACGCCATGAATGCGACATTCGCCATGTCCGAGTCGGAGTCAGATTCCGATTCGACGGAGTTAGATGAATCGCTCGAGTAGTTCTTCGACTTCTTCTTCTTGTCCATTGCCTAGTCATCATGTCTTTTCTCGCGTCTTTTCACACGTCTATCATCATATCGTTCTTCTTGTCGCTCATCTTCTTTCTTGTTTCAAGGTGCAAGCTCAGGATGTAGCGTGTAATAGTTTTCCATCGTATGCCCCATTTTGTTGCACTCGAAACAATATGCCTTCTTGTTGTTGCGTCGATGATTGTCATTAAACCGTTTCTATTGTGCTCGTATATCACCAAATTATTTCACAAGAAACGCCATCTCCTCATCATGTGCATCGATTGCCGGCATGGCTACGGTTGACGGTTGAAAGTCTGTTTGCTTGAGTCGGGCTTCGTAATTCCGAAAGTAGCTGATTAGATCTTCTGGGCCGATCTCTTGCGTCGCCATCATCGTCTCCAATGAAACTCGAAGCGCTTCCCATCTTTGCGGCATTCCCCTGATTAGTTTTCCTACAACTCGAGAATTTGTTAGAGTCTCTCCTAAAGCGGTGAATCCGTTTCGGATATGTGACATACGAGTGTACATATCCTCGACGGATTCATCTTCAATCATCCAGAAACAGTCAAATTGTTCTTCGAGTCCCATTAATTTGGTCCTCTTCATTTGACTATTTTCCTCAAATCGATTTAGGAGGGCTCACCACATTTGCTGGGAATTAATACAACAATCCATTATAACCGATAAATTATTTACCATATTTGTGAGAATTAAATTTTGTGCCATTATGTCAAGTGTGATATTTGTTTTCGTTGTATCGGTATGGTTTGTGGTACTATTAGGTACATATTCTATGGTAAAACTATTTTCTACTACCTGACGAAGTCCATGTAGTTCGAAGACATTCACCATGCATCTCTTCCAAAGGTTCCTATTTTTACCATCGAGTTTCTTCGGATAAAAGAGGTGTAGTCGATTTGTCGGGAGTGTCGCCATAGATCGAAAATATACGTTGTTTCAAATTTGAATTCGAAACGATCTGTATTCCTGCTCTGGTACCAATTGTTGATCGGTTGAAGCCTATAGGGGGGTTAATAGGCCTAAACGTGCGGAAACGCGAAGATTATACTTATTTCTTAGGACTTAAAATTTTTATTGTTTTAGACTATTATTTGATGGTTGTTTAAATTCTAATTAACAACAAAACTAAATGAACAAGAAATTAAAGTAAATATAGAAAGTAAAGAGATACCGAACACACGATCTGATGATAGAGATTGGCGAGGTGGTTGCGGTTAGCCTTAACCACCCGTTTACTCGCTGGCGACCCTTGCCGCGTTCATGAGTTGCGTACTCTCCGGGACTTGCCTTTCGGCTCCGATAACCACTAACAAGCAGATCGTTTACAAACCTCGAACCACCGCTCGTCCTACAACAAACTTGACGAATCGATGGAGCAATAACTTACAAAGTCAATTTATTTAACTTCAACGAACCAACGAGCGACACGCTCAATAACTCGATTAATCTCACTTTAAGATTTTGAGTAATTTAACAATATTAAAAAAAGAGAAAATCTGCTTTTTTTGGTATTGAATTCGTGTCTAAAACTGAGGAGGGCGGTGCCTCATTTAAAAGAGGAAAGAGCCGCCCTCAAAAAATTGAAACCCGCGCAGTTCCGTTGCCAACGGATTGCAAAAACAGAAGGAAATCAATGACGATTTCAAATCAAACGGCTATGTTCCTGTAGTTCCGTTGCCAACAGACTAGGTCCGTTGCCAACGGAACTCACGCAACAATTTTTCAGCCAAAACTCCAGGAGAAAATGAGTGGCAACGGGGAGGTCCGTTGGCAATGGACTACTTCCGTTGGCAACAGACTAGGTCCATTGCCAATGGAACTAGCAGAAATTGAATAGATTGCAGATTTTACTCTCTTTTTATTACAAATTAAATTACTTACACCACACAACACACTAGAAGACTAAAGAAACTTGCTCCCATGCCTTGAAATCCTCTCTTGAAATCCTTTAAAAGCGTGACGACTTTTAGCCTTTCCGAGATCAGAGAGATGCTTCCATTCCGATGAAATCTCCATTTTCGAAAACTTGAACATGTGACATTCTGAGCTAAAAAGACATTCTCAAACAAGATTAGTAATTACGGAATTATTTTAAATATCATCAAACCGAGAACAATAAGAAAGAGCTATACAATCTTCAACAAATCCTAGCTGAGTCCCAATTTGATGGTGTTATACCCTAGGCCAAAGTGTTTGTGACCTTGATGATGGATTGTAATAATAAACATAATATTTATTCTAAGATATTTCATATAATATGTGCGTATAGGTTATTTTAATATAATTAAAATAGACCATGAATATACAATTCAGTTTTATGTCATCAAAGTGCGTGACTTTGATAGTAAAACTATAAAGTGTTATGAATGCTATTCTAAATCGTCCCTGGTCATTTATATAATATTTGTGGAGACAAATATACTTGCAGATACATATAAATATAAATTTATATACAAGCTATAAATGTTCACCAGTATATTAGTTGACTGAAGATTATGTTTTACTGATCATGGATAAATAGTTATCAAGTCATTAACATAGGTATATGTTAGAGACCATATACTTGGATCGACCCGCCATAAGAATGCTACATGTTTTACGTCATTAGCGATTCTTGTAACATAAAGTATTTATAGTCCTTTGACCTGAGATTGTCTCGGTTCCCAACATGAGTAATTTTATACTTTAATATAATCTAACACTGTCTTTAACCGGGTGGTCATAACGGTTATGATTAGGTATACAATGAATCATGTAGAGTGGTGAGTGCAATCAAGACGGGATTTGTTCCTCTCATAAATAAGAGAGATATCTTTAGGCCTCTTGATGAATTGAACTGAAAAAATGTATGGTCATACTTAAATGAATTAATAAGAGTTATTAATGTCATTTGTTCTTGTTCAGTTTAATTTGGGATCAAGAAATATTAATCGATTTATATAAGGATGGCATATTACATGCCTTATGATCGATATAGATATCGCGTGACAAAGGGACTAAATACGTGATTGTTGATTAGGTAAATCGGATCACCGATATTCACTTAAATTGGGTAGTCATGATGGCTTGCTAGAGTCCGCTCATGATTTATAGACTGTCAAGTCTATTGCCAACATTAAGTGAACCTATAGGGTCACACACAAATAACAAATTGAAACGGGTGCAGAAAATCCTAGCGACTTATATGATGAGTTGCATAAGAATGTCACAAAATATATTGTCATCTTATGTGATAAGATGTGATATATATGTATATAAAGACTATGAGCACAAAAAATCATGTAATCTAGAAGAGTCCAGATGATGGCATATGGATAATGATAAATGATGTCATACACATCTTTTAGTATGAAGAGACATGACTCTTCACCTCTATATAAGGACATAGAGGGCTCCAAATTCATAAGACAACAAATCATTCTCTCTCTCATTATTTCTCATTCTTTTTTGTAAGACAAAAGAGAGAAAATATATTTTCTAATTTGTATGACAAAATTATGAAAGGGTGCTTTCTTTTTGTATGACAAAAATGGAAGAGTGCGATTATATGAGAGAAATTATATACATCTTTTGTGAGATAAAATAAGAAGAGTTTTCTTATGCAAGTGGAGAACAAGCTACTAGCATATATATTGTTCTTCTTCCCGTTTTAAGAAGTTTGTTCGTGTGGACACCAGTAGAGGCGTTCGTACTTTCGGCGCTTGTGATCTATTCGACCTAAGAAGATGAGAACGGTTTGTTGAGAGTTTTGGTGGAGACCGATTGTGTGTGCGGCAGATGACTTCCGCACGACTCGACCTAGACGGCCTAGACGGACCGAAAATCGGTTATGATGGTAACCGGTTTAGAGGCGCATGAACAATATGCATGGTTTGAGCTTCACGGATTAAGCGTAATCCGAAAGGTATCTTTAAGATTTATTTCTCTGATTTAACCGATACGCATAGATCCTCGGATTGGTTTTGGACGAAATTTTTGTTTTCCGCTGCGTCATGCACGTCCGAGACCCAACGAATTATCACAGCAGCCTGATGAGGTTTGGTGGAGATGGTCTGAAAATGCCAAATTCACAACCAAAAGTGCTTACTCCTCCTTATCCCTTGGCATCCATTCCTCAAACACGTTAAAAAGTATTTGGTCATTTAAAATACCACTTAGAATGAAAATATTTAGTTGGTTATTCATGCAACCGAGTACATACCTAAGACATTTTGAGGCGAGGAGGAATGATCATAGTGAGCAGATATTCTCTGTGTTGCAGAGAATTGAATCAGTTCAGCATTTAGCAGGTGAGTGTATTTTCGTTCAACACCACTGGTCAGAGTTGCAACTAAAGTTCCCAGAGGTCAAATCGACAGATTCATTCACTGAGGTCTTTAAGTATATTTTTGAGGGCCATGGCGGTGAGAATCTGAGACAGATTGCCTTCATTTTTTTTTTTTTGCGTTTGGAGGGAGAGATGTATAAAGATCTTTGGGGAGGAAAGAGGAGCTGAGATGGATCTAATCGATGAGTAGGGGTGGGCAAATGGTTTGATTTATACGGAAACCGAACCAAAATGGTCGAATTCGGTTTAATCGGTTTAGTTTTTCGATTCATCCGGTTCGGTTCAGTTTGAATAGTACCGACCGAATGCCCACCCCTATCGATGATATAAGATCTGAAATTGAACTCATCAGAACTGTTGAAATAAGAAAGAGTTTTGAGGTTCTGGCCATGGCGGCGCTAGAACAAGGGAGACAAGGTGAAGAGAGAGAAAGAGATTAGGGTAAGAGTGTTTCTGGTAAGAAGGATCGAGAAGTAGTCAGAAATATTGTAGTGTGTCTTTTTATACACATGTTTAGGATTTTTATCATATTAAATTTACCATTAAATCACATAAATATTGGAAAAACGATTAAAATTAATTAAAATTATATTTGAAACTCTTAACACAATTTTGTGTGATTTTTCAGGTAAAAAGACTAAGAAAATTATATTTGGAGGATTTGGTCGAAAAGTCAACTCCAAATAAAGGGTCGATCCACAAATCCTGGGCCAAAGATGGCCGAATGTTTGACAAATCTCCGCAAAGATGGCAGAACTAAACGGAATTCGTGTTGTGATTTTACGAGGGTGATAACTTGAGCTATACTTAACGGTTTTGAGTGATTCAAATTGCTACAGGATTACGAGTAGTAGTAGAACATAACTGGAGAATAAAGAGTATTAATATTCAAGGAATTTTAGAGTTTGAACTTGAGTTTTTAAGAGTAAGTAAAAATGGCAAAACTGATGTATATGCTTTGAAAGGAGGTAATGAGTTGGGAGAAACCAGAATACACAAAATCAAGAATCAAAATCTCTCATCAACCCTAGATCATTGCTGGACCAATAGAACAACTCGGATCATATCCAATTTCATGCACCAAGTCCACAAAGAAAAACAGCCTCTATTGATCATATCAGTCCTTATAACATCTAAAAACCCTAATCCAGCCACGGTTCCATACAAAATTCAATCTATTTCACTCTCACAACCCTCCTTCATCTCTCCCAACCTTCCACCTCCATTTTGGAGCTCTAATTTTTCCTAATTTGAGTGAAAAAGACTGAAAAGGGTAGTTTTCACTGTTGCGGGCTGATTCAAGTTGCGACGAGTAATTCACCCTCTAGCTTGAGTGTGGAGATCCAAGGAGATCCAGATTAACTATATAGAGGCCCTAGCTTGTGCTTCTACTTTTGTTTTGCCTTCTTTTAATCTCTTTATACTCGTTTTTCCTTGTTATTCACTACTGGCCAGATTTCAGTTTCCCTTGTAAAAATGAATAAAATAGACTTGAATCATGTTTGTTTGAGCATGAGTGAGTAGTTTATAGATAGGTTTCGGTGTTTGTGAGTTTATGGCACATTTAGTAGATCAAAATCAACCTAAACTTTGCCCAATTCTTGTTTATATTTTGTGAGATATAGTTATTTTAAGTTTGTTATTTCCTGCAGTCTAATTTTCTGTTCCAGATTTGTTTGTTCTCTTTGTTGAATTTTTAACAAATAAAAATATAAAAAATAAATATCACAAATAGGCCTACCTAAACTGTTTCAAAGCTTAAAATTTGATTTTGAATTTTAATCCTGCTATTCAAATCTTATATTTTGAGATCTAGTACCATTTTCAACATTTATTCTGTCTGCTGAACCTTCTAAATTGTAGTCTATATTTTAAAGAATTCTCTTAATCTGTTTTGTGAAAATTTTTGAAAACTTTACAGCAGTGTCATTAGTGTATTATTGAATTACTGTATAAATTCGGTAATTTTTAGAGTCTTAGTTATTTTTCTATAATTTTCTGAAGTTAACACTTGCATTGTGTGAAATTGAAAAAGTTGCTGGACTAAACTAAAGTTTTCTAGAAATTTTTGAATAAACCCTTAATACCAGTAAGAAACCACTGAGAAGATCTCTCTTCATAGTTTCCCTAGATGTATAATTTGCTGAATTTGAAGTTAGGTTGAACTAGTTTTGAGTTAAAATACAAAGTGTGTCAAATCTGAAAATTTGAATAAATTTGAATTAGGGTTTCTAATTCATGAAATTTTGCAAATAAGACCGTAAAAATTTGATAATTGATTGTGAACCTGTTTAACTTAGCCATATTCCCTGTGGATCGACCCCTAGCTCAAATACCACGTATACACTTATTAAATTGAATTAGGGTAAAATAATTATTTTTGTTAATTTTGAGAATTCGAAAACGACGCGTTTTCTCATAAATTATAAATGGCGCCGTTGCCGGGGAGACGGTTTTAATTAAGTGAAAACTGACCCACTAATTTTTTTCTCTGGTGTTGTGTCTTTCTTATTTTGAAGGTTTTTAGGTCAAAAGATGAATCGGGAAGGCAATACGTGAAATGACTGGAAGACAAACATGGAGTGGATGGCCCGACGAGGGTTATTCATAGCAAAGCAATGAAGGCTATATATCCAACACCCACAACCTTCCTATGGACATTCTTACGAGCAAGGAGGTTTCTTCAACCACTCCTCCATCCTGGAGCCGAGGAATGAAATATTGAACCAATCCTGGGGTTTCGAACCTCAGGTGAACCTCCGAAATCCGTACATGCCCGCCACGCCAACCTATTCCTCTCAAGCTCAACTTGACCAAAATGAATACCATCCTCCAAACCAAGGGTATGAACAATCTCAAGCTTCTTCATATTTTTTCGAGTCGATGAAAAGCATGATAAATTTCAAGTCAAACTCAATGGAAAATATGTCAACCTCAGTCAAGAAATGGGATGCTAGAATTGATGCTCAAGAGAATGTACCCATAGCTCAAGAACCCACTCTCTAACCTTGTTATGATGAATCTAGCCATTGTGATGAGGATTTTAGTGTTTTTGAAGAATTGGGGATTGAGGGTTCTCATGGTGATGAGGAGAAGGAAATATTTGAGGAGGAAAAGTGTGAGGAGAAGGGGAACACCAACTTCCTGGTAGAGGAAAATTTGTTTAATGGGGAATGTGGGCTAAATGGGGATTTAGGGATTGTGTTTTGTAAAAACTCGAGTGATGTGGAATGCGAGTCAGGTGATGACTCACTGGTTGAACCTTTCGACGCGTCGAGTGCCAACAAAACCCAAGATGTGGTTAAAGAAATTATAAATATTTTTGAGAAACTATGGGTTGAGGACAAGGATAAGTCAAACCATGACTCAAAGATTGAAAATTTGGACGAACCGACCATCCCAATACTTGAGAAAATTCCACAAACTTCCCCGAAACTCATGTCTTGTCAAACCATACATTACACCAAGCCTGAGATAAGCGGTGTGATGTATATCGACCTTCCAACCAACAAAGGAGTCAATATGGGTATTGAGTTACCCCTCTCAACAAAAATTGACCCCAAACTTCTTTCAAAACGAGGAAGACCACGTCATTCTCGCCGCAAAACCAAGGGCAGGAAATGCCAACCGAATCTCTTCCCACCGTGTGAGATTCTTTAAGGGTTTGCTCACGTTTACGACCCATTCGAGAGAGGCTAACACAAAGGCGTCGAGCTCGAGACGTTAAAAGGGAGCGCTTGACGAGAGGCAACTCGTCATGTCATTTCATATTTTTCCTTTATTTTCAATTTTTTTTCACAAAAAATTACTTCATTTCACTTGCACTTGCAAAAGTTTAAGTGTGGTGACGGGAAATTTTGTAATTTTTTTTTTGTCTAAAATGTGAAAATTCAAAAAAAAATTAATTTAAAAACTCTTAGTAGTCATAAAATTTATCCTTTTATTTTTATTTTATTTTTCTTATTTTTGTAAATAAGTTGTTTTAAGTAAACTTCTTACTTGAATTTGTAAATGTCAAAAGATTTAAAAAAAAATAAAAAAAAAAGTGAAAAAAAAGCGAAAGAAAAGAGTTTTTGAAAAGGAAAGATTTTTGAAACCAAGTCCTTCAAGTAAGGAATTTTTGAAAAGTATAGGGTTTTGGAAAATGATGAACAATTTTTCAAAACTTTTAAAGGACATTAAATTATTTGCCATAATATTTCCTATTCCATCTCATTACATCTATACTATCCATATAATGTCCATTAATGATTTGAAAATCTCATAACGTGTTCATCTCCTCAATATTTTATGACAAGATATAATGTTTCTTTTAGTACTGTACTGAAAATTTTGAAATTAACTCTATCTTTTACACCATAGTTTTGGAAAATATCTTTATTTTAACCAACCTTTCAGGCCTGTTAATAACATGTGCGACCGGTTTCTAAATTCAGAGAAATTTTTTTTTGGCCCTGTATATTATCTCCACAGCCGTGTATATTATACCTTATCCCATTGTAAATAAATAAATGGGATTAAAAACAAAAAATCTTTTTCAAGTGTTAAAAGCACAACTTTTCTCTCGAGAATTGATTCATGGATATCGTATCAGACTTTTAACTTGTTTGGGGGTGAAGTAAAAATCGAGTTGAAATCTTGGGGTAAAATTTAGAGGGTTAAAGTATAAAACATTCATAGGGTAGCTTTTGGAAAATGGATAATTGGGATAAAAGATTGGTGAGTTGAAACGACTTTGAAGTTGTAAAATTATTAATGGACATTCACCGACATTCATGTATTATTATAATAATCGACTTATAATATGGCAATAATTTAATCTCTTTTCAAATGGATTTAAACTGATTCTAAAAACCCAAAAACTTGATTTAAATTTTCGCTTGAGGGCAAGCTTGGTTAAAGTGCAGTGTGATTTGTAATGTGTATTTTATACATATTTTTAGGGTTTTTATCATATAAAATTCACCATTAAATCACATAAATATTGGAAAAATGATTGAAATTATATTTGAAACTCTTAATACACTTATGTGTGATTTTTCAGGTAAAAAGACTGAAAATTATATTTGGAGGATTTGGCCGAAAAGTCAACTCCAAATAAAGGGCCGATCTACAAATCCTGGGCTAAAGATGGCCGTATGTTCGACAAATCTCCGCAAAAACCCTACACGCACCTCTACAATTCTCCTATAACCCTTACCCACCGACCATCCAAGTCAAAACCTATAAAATCCACAAAAAGACAAAAAGTCAAACCCGAGAAATCACCCAGTTGACCAAAAGTGACTGTCCCAGAATAGGCCAAATAAGATACCGAAATGAAGAGCTTGACGAGACAAATCCAACGAGAAATGGAGTTTCAATTTGATCAAAAAACATCTTTATATCGGGTTTTGATTCATGAGTTCTTGGTGTTTTTTTCGAGTTTATCAAGACTGGTGGTTAATTGAAAAAGTCAATGAAAAGGAAGAGAATTAGAAGAAAAGACTCAACAGGAAGGTTACTGGAGAATTTTGGATGATAGACTATATGTTTGTTGGAGTTAAAAACGATCGAGTGACGAGATGGAGCTCTAAACAGCCATTAATGGCGAAATTTGGAAACTATCCGAGTTGTAGTTGGTTTTTGAGGCATACATTAATCTATCCTCAATATTTTTCTATGATTCTAGTTTCTGTAGTTTCATAAGAGAGTGGGAAACAATTTATATAAAGGTCATTTCAGATGAAAATTGATTAAAAATGGGGTTTGATCTCGATTTTGTTAAAACAGTCAAATATGGCAGAACTGAACAGAATTCGAGTTGTGATTTTGCGAGGGTGATAACTTGAGCTACACTCAACAGTTTTGAGTGATTCAAATTGCTACAAGATCATGAGTAGTAGTATAACATAACTGGAGTAATAAAGAGTATTGATATTCAAGGAATTTTGGAGTTTGAACTCAAGTTTTTAAGAGTAAGTAAAAATGGCAGAACTGGTGTATATGCTTTGAAAGGAGGTAATGAGTTGCGAGAAATCGGAATTCACAAAACCAAGAATCCAAATCCCTCATCAACCCTAGATCATTGCTGGACCAATAGAATAACTCGGATCATACCCAATTTCATGCACCAAGTCCACAAAGAAAAACAGCCTCTATTAATCGTATTAGTCCTTATGACGTCTAAAAATCCTAATTCAGCCACGATTCCACACAAAATTCAATCCATTTCACTCTCAACAACCCTCCTTCATCTCTCCCAACCTTCCACCTCCATTTTTTAGCTCTAATTTTACCTAATTTGAGTGAAAGGGACTGAAAAGGGGATGTTTTCATTGTTGCGGGCTGATTCTAGTTGTGACGAGTAATTCACCCGCTAGCTTGAGTGTGAAGATCCAAGGAGATCCAGATCAACCATATAGAGGCCCTATCTTGTACTTCTACTTTTGTTTTGCCTTCTTTTAATCTCTTTATACTTGTTTTTCCTTGTTATTCACTGCTGGAGAGATTTCAGTTTCCCTTGTAAAAATGAATAAAATAGACTTGAGTCTTGTTTGAGCATGAGTGAGTAGTTTATAGATAGGATTTGGTGTTTGTGAGTTTATGGCATGAAATCTTGTGTTGAAACCACTCAATTTGATTGTTTTGTGATGTTTAGTACTTAATTCTCACTATTTTATGTTTTTGATTGAAATATGCGTGGTTGAGTTGTTTTGATTGAAATTGGACCTGAAAACCTGTTAATTAAGTGCTTTCTAATCATTAAAATATTTTTCTAAGTTTCTTGTTTGATTAAATTAGGTTTTGGATTGAATTTTTGTGATATAAACTTGAAATGGTTGTTTTAGGTTTTATTCTTGAGTTTGGTTCATTAATCGAGTAAATTTTTAGATTAGATTACTCAACCTAGCATCCAAATCTGTGAAATTCTGTATTGAATGATTAATAATTGCCTGGACATGCAAATTACCATTTAAACCCTATTTTTTATCATCAAAAAAATCTTGTTGTTGAGTTTCAATTTTTATTTTTTTATTTTTTTCTGCATTACTTCAGTTTCCGTAAGTAATTTCCTGTTAAATTGAGTGTCAAAAAATAAAAATTTGTAAAAATTGTTATTGTTTTATTAAAATTCACATTTAGTAGATCAAAATCAACCTAAACTTTGCCAAATTCTTGTTTATATTTTGTGAGATATAGTTATTTTAAATTTGTTATTTCCTGCAGTCTAATTTTCTGTTCCAGATTTTTTTTTCTCTTTGTTGAATTTTCAACAAATAAAAAAATAAAAAAGAAAAATCACAAATAGACCTACCTGAACTGTTCCAGAGCATAAAATTTGATTCTGAATTTTAATCCTGCTATTCAAATCTTATATTTTGAGATCTAGTACCATTTTCAACTGTTGTTCTGTCTGCTGAACCTTCTGAACTGTTGTCTATATTTTCAAGAATTCTCTTAATCTGTCTAGTGAAACATTTTTAAAACTTTATAACAATGTCGTTATTGTATTATTGAATTACTATATAAATTTGGTAATTTTTAGAGTTACGGTTATTTTTCTATAATTTTCTGAAGTTGGCTCTTGCACTGTGTGAAATTGAAAAGGTTGCTGGACTAAACTAAAGTTTTCTAGAAATTTTTGAATAAACCCTTAATACTAGAAAGAAACCACTGAGAAGATCTCTCTTCATAGTTTCCCTAGACATATAATTTGCTGAATTTGAAGTTAGGTTGAACTAGTTTTGAGTTAAAATACAAGTGTGTCAAATCTGAAAATTTGAATAAATTTGAATTAGGATTTCTAATTCATGAAATTTTTTAAATAAGACCCTAAAAATTTGATTATTGATCGTGAACATGTTTAACTTAGCCATTTTCCCTGTGGATCGACCCCTAGCTCAAATACCACGTATACACTTATTAAATTGAATTAGGGTAAAATAATTATTTTTGTTAATTTTGGAAATTCGAAAACGACGCGTTTTCTCGTAAATTACAAATGGCGCCGTTGCGGGAGAGATGGCTTTAATTAAGTTAAAACTAACCCACTAGCGAAGTGCGGCGTCTTTGTGATTTGGGTTGAAACCGTGGTTTTTTTTTTTGGAGAATCGGTTTATTTGGAGAATCGGTTTGTTAGGAGAATCGGTTTGCTTGGAGAATCGGTTCGTTTGGAGATTGCTTGGAGATCGGTTTGTGAAACCGATTAGGCGAAACATTCAAAGGATCGATTTGGAAACCGGTTTGGATCCGACAAGGAAAAGCGTCATCCAAATTCGTTTTTTATCATCACGGATTAAGCGTAATCCGAAGGTACAAAGTTATGAACTTTTCTTTGATTTAATTGTAATTCACGGATCCTTCTTTTGGGTTTCGAATTCGATTTTGTTTCGTTTTTGTTTTTCCGCTGCGTTATGAATGGTAGAAACCCAACATGTGAATGTTTTCATGCCCTTCGACCCGAGAAACTGGAAATTTTCGATGAGATTTACCCTTATGCTCAATTTTGGAATTTTACCTCTCTTTTAACCATCTCGGACCCGGCGTTTCTATTCTTTGCACGTCTATTTTACGCAAATGCTACCTACAATGACCAAACATATACCATTCATTCTTGGCTTTTTAGAAATGACATAATAATCTCACCGGCCACTTTACGAGAAAGGTTCAGTTTTGATAATGATTCAACTCTCGAGACATTCTATCTTTATCGCCGGGAAATAAACCTTGGGGATGCCAAATTTGAGAGCTATTTACTCGGAGATATTCCGTACAATCATGTGACGGATTACGAACCCATCCAAAGATTCGTATTTCACTTGTGCAATAACATCCTCGTAACGGTTGTAAAACTTAAAACCAATTATGAGTGGCGACCCGCGTATCTTTTTCGTCACTTATGGTACAAATCCAAAAAGGTTGACATTCCTTTCTTGATTTATAATCACATGAAAAATCAATCAAGACTCGAAAGTTTACCATATGGGCATCTCTTGACATGGATATGTAATCGGTTAAACATAGAGATCCCCAACTTAATTCTAGAATCTGCGCAAGTGCCAAATCATGACTTGCTTAATCCGGAAAAATATTATAAGAACTTTGGATTGAAACTTAACCATACTGGAAAATGAGTACCGGACAATCAAATAATTTTTCACATCTTTCCTCCTTTAAATGAAACCGGAAAACCCTTATGGCTGGACGACTGTAAAACCAAAAATCTCACTTTTCAATGTCCCGAGAAAATCTCAAGATTATACCGCCCAATACCACCTTCGGTTGTACCTCCACCTCTGGCGGGTCACCACTCCGAACCCGTGGCCGATGCGAGTGGCGCACCCGAGCAGGTACCCGTCAACAATGACGAGGAGATCGGCTTAGATTATCAAGACATCACGTTCGAACAAGCGGCTCGACTCTTGTTTCACCAATCTAACCAAAACTTTCAAAGCATTTTCACACAAAACCAACACTTGCAAAATCAAATAAATGATATGCAAACCTCCATTTATGAGTTACAAGACGCCGTTTTTCGCCGTAACAATCCGGGATCTTCATCGGCAAACCCAGATCCAACTGATTACGATTTCTTTGCACATTAAACTTAAAATTTATGTGTTTTTGCTCTTTCTTTTTTTTATCAGGTCTTTAAAATTTATTTCATTATAAGACTTAATAAGACTATGGCATTTTCTTTTGCATGACAAACTTATTTGCTTTATTTTTATATTATGACATTGTCACTAAAAATATTTTGATAAATTATCTCAGTTATGTGTCTTGTAGTTTTGCTTACTTATTAAATGTAATATAAATATCAAGGGGAGCACATGTTTAGGGGGAGTTTTTTCCATTTTTCCCGTGTTGTGTTCCTTTTGAATGTTTTCCAAAAAGGGTGAGAAGAAATAAAACTTGTTACTCTCTCGGAATAGGTTTTGAAAATCATCAAAATGGGGAGTTTGTTGTTCTCAGTTTGATGATATTTAAACCTATTCCGAGCTACTAATATATTCTTGAGATTAATTTTTAAAGCTAAAAGAATTCACGTCCAGAAATCGGACATGACGTCTTAGCTCTCAAAAACAAGAAGGCAACTCACCTCTCAAGATAATCTAGTGTTAGAGCTCGTGTTAAAGTTCTTAATTATGTTAAATTCTTTTTAAGTGATATTTTTTGAATACTAAATTGAGAGAAATAATATTGCTAAATATAAAAAAAAGACTCATTCCGTTCAGAACGGATTTATTCCGTTCTTGAACGGAACATTCCATTCAGAATGGAATAACCCGTTCAGAACGGAAGCCTGCTGTAAATTTCGTTGGCAAAACGAAGTCATTTCGTTCCGAACGGAATATTTCCGTTCGGCACAGAATAACCCGTTCAGAACGGAATATTTTTCGTTCTGCACGGAACAACCCGTTCAGAACGGAATATGAAAGTTCTTAGCCGTTTGTACTTGAAATCATTCCGTTCTGAACAAGGAATAAATCTGTTTTGAACGGAATAGGCGTGAATATGTCATCCTTTATAAGGAAACCACTAGATTCACTTTGGACTATTATTCTCTCTAACTTTGATAAGATAAAAGCAATATTCTATCTCTCTCTTTGTTTTTTTTTAATTCACTCAAAAGAGCTAAGAGAGGAATTTGTTGTGAGCAAGTTTTGCAATTCTTGGGTGTTGTTATTGATTGAGAAATTATTGTAAGTTTGTGATTCTCCGATTCGCTATGGGTTGTAAAGCGAACGGTGATTCGAGTCTTATAATCAAACGCTATTTGGATTAGTTAAATCGGAGCCACAAGGCAAGTCCCGGAGATTAGACCACTCGTGAACTCGGTAAGGCCTGATAGCGAGTAAAAGAGAAGTTAAGGCTTACGCAACTTCTCGGTTGAACTTCGTCAACAAGTTTGGGTGTTTGGTATTGATAATCTTTATCCTTTACTCTATTTACTTTTAATTATTTTTATTACTTTGAATTATCATATTCATTATATTAAAAGTAAATCAATTAAAATTATAAAAGAATTTTAAATTACACTTCCGCACGTTCTATATCAGCCTCCACCCCTTTGCGTGCACCTTGATGCAGTGTGTCCGTGTAATTTGCAAACATTACAATTTTTTTCACGACTCTCTTTGTTCATGGTGTCCATACTATTGTGAAATCATTTCTCATGTCTTCTACTGCGCTTCATTCTTCTGTTTGAGTTCCTTACAAGTTTATCACCATGAAACAACGTAATATCACAAACTCCTGCGCGTGGCCTCTAATGGGATTGTCCTTTACATGATAGGAACTCATGTTGTATGTACGTCTCAGATTATCTAATGAATAATATTTAATAATGAATGACTCATGCGATGCCCTTTTGTCGGTGCCATATCACATTACATAATCTTATAGCTGATTGTAACTCTGATTCGTTTCAAATTTCTGACACTTATACAACATTCCATCCCTTTCATGCATACTACTTCCCGATCATTTCTCGCAAATTTCCACATTGAAGTATCTTCGAACTCCACCGCCGGCGGATCTCCGAAAATTCGCACACTAATCATCTGACCCTCTTCCGTATAAATAAATCCCATCTAATGGTTCAATCCCTCCCTTTCTGCTTCGCCATCTCCATATATTTCTTCTTTATCTTTTGGAGCCATTTCTGGTTCCTCATCTAATTCATCTTCATCATCTTCACTTGTAATACCCTCCTATCAAATATCGGAAATTGGACTTCATAATCTCCATTATTCATTTCATTAATTACGGGTTCAAATCTCTCATTCTCATCCGCACTTGCAACTCCAGTTGTTCTACTACTAGTTCCTATCTGGGATTCTTTACTTGGTTCTCAATCAACATATATTTCTAATTCTAGATTAACACTTCTGACGCGCTCAGCAAATTGAACCAGTTGTCTGTCATTCATAATTCTCACTAGTCTAAAATGACATTCGTTGTCGCTAAGGTAAGGTTATCTAGCTCGAATTAAAAGAGTATCATTAAATAACCAACCAATATTTTTATAAATTTCATAACACAATTCGACATTATTCCTATTTGAAGCTGTACTTTCTAGTAGAACAACCGGCTCAGATGGATCGTAACAGCAGCCGTTGGGGTTTTGAACAATCCGAAAATTATAATATAGAAACATTGTTGAGTTAGGTGTCATCCTCTTTCAAATATCTATTTTTTTCTTCTTCCTAATTGCAATAATATTTCAACAACTCAAAATATATATACTAATTTGAACTAATTAATAAGTTTTAAAAATAATTCTACAATAAATTAGCTACTTCGTTCTTCCTTTTCTATAACTTGTTTTTTCTTCCCCTAATTTCCCTCCATTTCCCTTTTTTTTTAGCTCGAAATCACCTTCAAATAGTCTCAAAATTGTTTTTCATTATTGAGGGCACAGTTTAGGTTAGATTGGGGGAGAGAGAGGGGGGCATGTATTTATACTACTAGCAGACCCATCAGGCTGTTCTGCTACCAGTAGTGGCGGAACAAGCTAAATTGAACTTGTTCCGCCGCAGACAGTGGCAAGACAGGGTATTTTTTTTGCGTTTTTCAAGTCAGTGAGCAAAAAAAATTTGGGCCTAGCGGAACAAAAGAAATATGCACATGTTCCGCCACAGGTAGTGGCGAAAAAGCTAATTCTTCAATTTTTAGGCTATTTAGCCATCCATGAGCGATGTTTAGCTGTTGGTGTGGCAAAAAAAATGATTTAACATGTTTCGCAATTAGTAGTGGCGGAACAAGATTTTTTACACTAATTAATCCTGTTTAGCCTGCCAAATGGGCCCTTTTTTCAAAAAAAATATACATGTTCCTCCACTACTAGTGGCGGATCAAAGTCTTGTTCCACCACTAGGAGTGGCGGAAATGGTAGTTAACCCATTATTTTCAAAATAGTGGCAAGTATTGAATTATTTTTCAAAAAATGGTATATTAAAAAAAATCGAAATGGAAGAGGATAGACACGTGTCACATGGGAAGCAATGGAATATTTTTTTATATTGATAGTATACTATTAGTATAATTACATTTCATAAAATATTTTTCCTCTTATGTTTATATTGTTATTTTATGTTACATAAAATATTATAGATTTTTTTTTGCATTTTAGTTCTCATTTTTTATATTTAATGTAAAACTTATTTTTATTTATTATTATGGTGTGAACAAACGAGAAAATTATAAGAGTATCTTGGTCCAAAAAAATATTTGTCTTACCAAACTGAAATTTGGTTTTTGTGTTGTTTTCATTTTTTTTTTTTACTTCTTTCATGTTTAATTGAGGTTTATGAATGAATTTCACACTTAAAATGAACACACAAACCTCTTTGACAAGAAAAAAAAAACAACTTAAAAACAGTCATGTTTGACAAAAAGGTCAAAAATATTATGTATTATTGGAATAACTTATCAATTGATTACTTTGTTAATACAAGTATAGATTACATTTTTAAGTTTAGAACCAATCATCGTTATTAGTTAATTAATTAATTATTTTTTAACCTCAAATTGTATTGATGTAGGATTTAATTGAAGTCTAAGTATCAATTTGTCTTTGCTAAAATAAATAAGATGCATATATTTCTTCATAATCCATCCTAGTTATAGACAATAAAAGAAGATTGAATTAATTGCCAAATATATATCTAATCTATTATGCCAAAACAAGTAAAACATCGAATGAATAAAAACACCAAAACTTACTCGCATAGGTATGAGTGATTTTCTCCAATGGCCTATTGTATAACTATTATTTTTTTTTATCTGATATTACCATTCTGATGTTCGAACCAACATGCATGCAATGTAATTGAAGTAATATAATTCTTAACTTCCATATCTGTGTCTTCTAGTTGTGATTTATAGTTCTCTTTTTCATACAATCAATGTGAGTTCTTTAGTTGTATTTGCCATTCATGATTATAATGAGATCCATTCATGAGTATGGTGTGATATGTTTTAACTATAAACACATAAAATTTACAAGGTTTAGGCTAATGGCCCAATGACTACACTTTAGGAGTTGTTTCTTTGTTTTAACAAAAGCTAGTAATTTGGGAAAAAGGCCACTTTATCTGCAGTAAGCCAGTTTTGCGCTTTGCCGCAATAGACATAATGTATTAGAAACCTAAAAAACCCACTCTCAAACTAGACCTTTTCTAAAAGCCTAGAAAAATAAAACAAATATTTAAAGACACCTTCGGTCTACTCGGACCCCTTTCCCGCGCCTTGAAAGACCTCAAGCTACGGCAACGGGTTGATGATAAAATCATCAATAATATCGTTTTCATTTTATTGTATTCATTTATAAACAATTTTTTTTTGTTGAGAAAATTAGAAAGGGATTAAAATTCCCCATCTAATTAAATTTTTATTTATATATTGCAATTTTACATTACAAATCCATAAAACTTTTCAAATAAAAGAAAAGAAATGGGCTCAGTGAAATCTACCTATACAATTCCAGCCCAATAAAAACTAGGAAATAAAATCTAAGAAATTAAAACCTAGCTGTTAAATCTTTAAAGAAAAAAGATAGGAATTTGTTTCTAGGACATGATATTCCGGTTTTTCTGAACTAGATATTTGTAATTCACGAGAAAACGCGTCGTTTTCGAATTCCCAAAATTAACAAAAATAATTATTTTACCCTAATTCAATTTAATAAGTGTATATGTGGTATTTGAGCAAGGGGTCGATCCACAGGGAAAATGGCTAAGTTAAACAGGCTCACAATCAATTATCAAGTTTTTAGGGTCTTATTTGTAAAATTTCATGAATTAGAAACCCTAATTCAAATTTATTCAAAATTTCAGATTTGACACACTTTGTATTTTAACTAAAAACTAGTTCAACCTAACTTCAAATTCAGCAAATTATAGGTCTAGGGAAACTATGAAGAGAGATCTTCTCAGTGGTTTCTTACTGGTATTAAGGGCTTATTCAAAAATTTCCAGAAAACTTTAGTTTAGTCCAGCAACCTTTTCAATTTCACACAATGCAAGAGTCAACTTCAAAGACTTATAGAAAAATAACCGTAACTCTAAAAATTACCAAATTTATAGAGTAATTCAATAATACACTAACAACACTGATATAAAGTTTTCAAAATGTTTTACCAAACAGATTAAGAGAATTCCTTAAAATACAGACAACAGTTCAGAAGGTTCAGCAGACTCGACGCGTCGAAAAGTTCAACCAATGAGTCATCACCTGACTCGCATTCCACATCACTAAACACAATCCCTAAATTCCCATTTAACCCACATTCCCCATTAAACAAATTCTCCTCCACCACGAAGTTGGTGTCCCCCTTCTCCTCATGCTTTTCCTTCCTCAAATATTTCCTTCTCATCACCATGAGAACCCTCAACCCCCAATTCTTCAAAAACACTAAAACCCTCATCACAATGGCAAGATTCATCATAACAAGGTTGGAGAGTGGGTTCTTGAGCTATGGGTACATTCTCTTGAGCATCACTTCTAGCATCCCATTTCTCGACTGAGGTTGACATATTTTTCATTGAGTTTGACATGGCATTTATCATGCTTTTCATCGACTCGAAAAAATCTGAAGAAGCTTGAGATTGTTCATACCCTTGGTTTGGAGGATGATATTCATTTTGGTCAAGTTGAGCTTGAGAGGAATAGGTTGGCGTGGCGGGCGTGTACGGATTTCAGAGGTTCACCTGAGGTTCGAAACCCCAGGATTGGTTCAATATTTCATTCCTCGGCCCAGATTGGAGGAGTGGTTGAAGAAACCTCCTTGCTCGTAAGAATGTCCATAGGAAGGTTGTGGGTGTTGGATGTAGCCTTCATTGCTTTGCCATGAATAACCCTCATCGGACCATCCACTCCATATTTATCTTCCAGTCATTTCACGTCTTGCCTTCCTGATTCATCTTTTGACCTAAAAACTTTCAAAATAAGAAAGACATAACATTAGAGACCGGTATCCACACGAACAACCCCTTTGAACGGATAAAGAATGATATATGCTAGTATTCGTTCTTCATTTCTCTCACAGAAATAACAAGAGAATAATTTTCAGATTTTTCTCTCCTCTTTGTCTCACAAAAGATGGACGAAAAATATTATGCTCTTAATCTAATTTTGGGGTGTCTCTTGTGCCTATATAGTCCATAAGTTTCATATCCTATGTGCATGGTAACTATGTAACCATATATGCAACACACCTTATCATATAAGATGTAGGATTGAATGTGTCACTTGACTATGTAGCTCTCCATACAACTTATCACATAAGTTATGATTTTTCTGTGTACGTCTCATTAGTTGTTCTTTGTGTGTGACCCTGTAGGTTTATTTAATGTTGGCAATAATCACAATGGATTATAAATCATGAGCGGCCTCTAGCAAAACATCATGATTACCCAAATTAAGCAAGTCTAGATGATTCGATCAAACTTAATTTATGTCATGCATCGTATCCTTTTGTTACACGATATCTATATCGTCCATAAGGCATGGTATGTGTCAACCTTATGTTGGTCGATAAATATTTCTTGACACCGAATTTGATTGAACATGAAATGACATTAATAACTCCTTATTAATTCACTTGAGCACGGCCGTGCGTTTCTTCAATCAAATCATCAAGAGGCCTAAAGATATCTCTCTCAATTTATGAGGGGAACAAATCATATCTTAATATTAAACTTTTTCCTCCACACAATTCATTATATACCTAATTATAATCTTTATGATCGCCCGGTTAAAGATGATGTTAGACTATATTAAAGTATAAAATTTATCATGTAGGAAACTGAGATAATCTCAAGTCTAAGGATTACAGATACATTCTTTATTGAGAATAACTAATGAAACGAACCATGTAGTATTCTCAAGGTGGGTCAATCCAGTATATGGTCTCTAACATATACTTATGTTAATGACTTAATAACTCTTATTCATGATCAGTAAAACGTGACCATCACCAACTAACATACCGATGTCCATTTATAGCTTATCATAAAGTATGTTTGTCTCACAAACATCCTATGAATGATCAGGGACGGTTTAGAATATCATTCATAATACTTTATAGTTTTACTATCAAAGTCACATACTTTGATGATATAAAGCTGAATATCATATTCAAGGTTCATTTTAGTAATAAGAATAAAATAACCAATATGCATTTATTATATAAAATATCTCTAAATAAACACAATGTTTATTTAACATAATCCATACATCTAGGTCTCAAATATATTGGCCTACGGCATACTACTAACATCACATGCATTCTTTTGCATCATGGTTTCATGAAAGATGTCATAAAATTTTGGTTCTTTGAATAGGAAACGATTGTTACGGTCATCGTAATTAAACCGTGGATCTGGTTTGCGTGCGCATTTTTTAGAGACGGCCCGTTTGATATTGGTTTTTGGTGGCATGATTGATTAGTTTGTAATGAAGTTTTGAGAGCAAAAAGAAGAATGAACAAGAGTTATACTGAATCCGGTGTTGATCCACATAGATAAGATTGCCGGAAGGACGTAATCTCAAGGTGTCCGAGGTAGAAAGTCTCAAAACCGTTCTCTCCAAAGAGCTTTGAATCGACGTGGTAGAAGGTGGACTTTCGAATTTTGAGTGTTGCTTCGGGGGTTATTTGGCATTGAGAGATGATTGGCGGTGATTTGGAGGCCAAAACGTGTAGGTTTGTCACGTGATAACTATATTGGTCATAAGGCATGTAATATGCCATCCTTATATTAATCGATTAATATTTCTTGATCCCAAATTAAACTGAACAAGAACAAATGACATTAATAACTCTTATTAATTCATTTGAGTATGGCCATACATTTCTTCAATTCAATTCATCAAGAGGCCTCAAGATATCTCTCTCATTTATGAGAGGAACAAATCCCGTCTTGATGACACTCATCCATCTACATGATTCGTTGTATATCTAATCATAACCGTTATGACCACCCGGTTAAAGGCAGTGTTAGAATATATTAAAGTAAAAAATTACTCATGTTGGGAACCGAGACAATCTCAGGTCAAAGGACTATAAATATTTTATGTTACAAGAATCGCTAATGACATAAAACATGTAGCATTCTTATGGCGGGTCAGTCCAGTATATGGTCTCTAACATATATCTATTTTAATGACTTGATAACTCTTTATCCATGATCAGTAAAACATGAACATCAGTCAACTAACATACGGCGTACATATATAGCCTGTATATAAATATATATTTATATGTATCCGCAAGTATATTTGTCTCCACAAATATCCTATAAATGATCAGGGACGATTTAGAATATCATTCATAATACTTTATAGTTTTACTATCAACGTCACGCACTTTGATGACATAAAGCTGAATTACATATTCGTGGTCTATTTTAATTATATTAAAATAACCTATACGCATATATTATATGAAATATCTTCGAATAAATATTATGTTTATTATTACAATCCATCATCTAGGTCACAAACACTTTGGCCTAGGGCATAACACCATCAATGATTACGTTCTGAACGGAATAAGCAGTAATTTGAGGGTTTTGGTTTAAAAAGTTATGTTTTTGCTCAAACTTTTGTAAAACAAAATTTATTTAGTAAAAGTATTTTTTTTTAAATAGAGAATTTTATTTTTGATAGAGTTCAAAATAAACGAAAGTTTGCAAATCAAGGAGAATCAATAAAATATTCTCAAAGGGTTTGATAATAAAAATGAGAATTTAATCTTTTAATTCAACCATACCAAGTTTTAATCTTAAATTCTAGAATGGAGCATATGCTAGTGGTTTTGTGAAGATGTCGGCAATTTGATCGGTTGTGCCAACTTGAAGAATTTCCACGTCCTATTTTTCGACATGATCGCGAATAAAATGATGACGGATCGCCATGTGCTTTCTCTTGGTGTGTTGAAAGGGATTTTTCATGATGCAAATAGCACTTGTATTGTCGCACAGAATGGGAATCTTTCGAAACTCGAGCCCGTAGTCTCTTAATGTCAAGACTTGTGCACAACAACTTCCTGCCGTGACGTATTCGGCTTCTACAGTTGAGAGCGCGACGGAGTTTTGTTTTCGGCTCGACCAAGAGACTAGATTTTCACCGAAAAATTGGCATGTGCCACTTGTACTTTTTCGATCAACTCGAGATCCTGCAAAGTCAGCATCTGTATACCCTAATAGTGATATATTACTATCACGACCGTACCACAATCCTAAATTTGTTGTCCCTTTGAGATATTTAAAGATTCGTTTAACCGCATTTAGATGTGATATTTTAGGGTTTGCTTGAAAACGGGCACACACACACATGGCAAACATAATATCGGGTCGACTAGCCGTTAAATATAATAAACTCCCTATCATACCTCGATATTGAGTAATATCTACCGATTAACCGGATTCATCGGTATCGAGTTTGATATCCTTCATCATTGGAGCATCGCTTGTCTTTTGATCCATTCCGAAGCGTTTGAGCAATTCTCGCGTGTATTTGGCTTGATTTATGAAGATGATGTTTTGGGTTTGCTTGATTTGCAGCCCGAGGAAGAAGTTGAGCTCTCCCATCATACTCATCTCAAATTCACTACGCATAAAAACGGAAAATTCCTCGGCAAGTGCCGAATCACTAGATCCAAAAATAATATCATCAACATAAATTTGAACTAATAAAATAGCATCACCATTTTTCTTTGTGAAGAGAGTGGTGTCGCTTTTTCCGTAATGATAGTGGTGCTTTGTTCATTTTCAACAAGGGAACAAAATTTGATAAATATATCATACGTTTCATTCTTATGAATCAAGTAATAAACCCAAGTAAAGCGAGAATAATCATCAACGATAACAAAATAATACATTTTGCTGGCGAGACTAGATACGCTCATCGGCCCACAAAGACTACGGTTTTAGACTTAAAACTTGATGACTTTGTGTGTTTGCCACGCTCACAATCATCGCATAATCCTTCTAGTTTAAGTTTATGTGATGGTAAACCTCTTATTAATTCTTTTCTTGATAGTTTAGTAATCGTGTCCATACATACATGGCTTAGCCTCATATGCCATAAATATGAGCTCAATTCCGAAATCGTCAAGCAATGAGTTCCATGTGTAAAAGAGTGAAAATGAAGAAAGTATAAATTTGCCCACCTTTTTCCCATACATACGGTGATATTATCCGAAGTTCGAGTTACATGAAAATTCATGCTATCGAATTTTACATAATATCCCGCATCACATAATTGACTTATACTAATTAAATTATATTTAAGCCCTACAACATAATAAACATTTTCTACAGACCAATCATTTGTATCAATGGTACCTACGCCAATTATCTTACCCTTTTGATTTCTGCCAAAAGTGACATCTCCTCCATCAAAAGATTTTAAGGTCTCGAATTTGCTTTTGTCCCAAGTCATATGGCGAGAACACCCACTATCCAAACACCAAAGATCGGTTTTACTTGAAGAACTTAGACACATCTACAAGAAGAACATATTAGTCGTAATAAAGGAATCATTTAACTAATATGTTTTCTTGGTCATAGCTCCCCCTCAAAGAGTGGCCTAAATTTGAAAGACGATGGGGGAACTTACCGAAGCGTTTAGTTAGATTTCGGCACCTCCAAGTTGGAGGTAGAGCAACTTGCAATGTTTCTATCTTTTCGTAACCACATAAAGTTCGATGAACTCGTTGGTTTACGTAACGGACACTCAAGTGATATGTGACCTACTTGACAACAATAATTGAAAAACGAATATATGGAACTTGGAGTCTCTTTACTACCTTTAATGAAATTATTATTGTAATGATGTTGAAATTCGGCTTTCCGTTGTTTAGGATCAATTGATTCGGCACAAAATATTTTTGATTTTAAGGAAACATTTGTTTTTATAGAATTGTTTTGAACATTGTTAGATTTTCTAGAATCATTAAAAAAGTTTTTATCATTCATGAGATGTTTGGGAGCTCGATTTTGCGATTCATTTAATTGAATCTTCCTTGGGACAATTATTTTTGAAATTTCATAAAAATAACTGTTTGAGTCTAGTTTAAAGAATTTTTCATTTTTGACAAAATGGTTATTTTCATGAGTTTTTTGAAAATTATTAAAGTAATTAAATCCATTATTATTGTTTGTAATTTTTTTAAAAGATTGATGTTTTAAACTTTTATCCTTAGAATAAAAGTATGTCCCCGATTATTCTTAGGTTGATTGAGCTCCCTTTTCGATATTTGGTCTTTGGGTCTTGAAGAAGCGGGTTTGGATCTGTATTCCTTCTTGAACCCTAGACCAGTTTTATCATTTGGTTTTTGTCCAACAAATAATTTTTCAAAATCAAATTTAGTTGTGCCATTTCTAGCACAAACGGATTTGAGAGATTTGTTTTCATTTTTCAAACTAAAAATTTCAACTTTTAAATGGTTTATTTCAACTTTCAAATTTTCGCGATTGCAAATATTTTTATTTTTACTTAACATTTTATTTTTATTTAAATCAATTTCATTTAAAATTTTTGATTTTTCGAAATCTTTAAGTTTTGCCGAGTACGGCCTTACCATATTTTCGGAAACAAATAGTAGTTCTTTTTTAGTGTTAACAGACTCTCTAAGTTTTACCACTTCTCATTTTAGGTCATCTCGATCTTCAAGTTCTACATTTTCAATTTCATTGTTGGAACTTGAACTTGATACTTGTTCTATTTGTATTTGTTCTATAACATAATCAAGAGTAGGATCTAGATTTACCTCACGACTCATGACGTGGGACGAGCTTGGTGATGGTGTGTCGAGTAGAGATGCCACGGGAAGAGAAGGAAGTCGTGGTCCTTGTCGGCGAAGCATTTCTTGAATTGCATGATCACAAACTTCATCCATATTTGTGAGTGCCATGAAAGCGATATTTACAACGTCCAATTCGGAGTCGGGGTCCGAGCCGGAACTTTCGGATGAGTCACCCGACTCGTTTCCCCATATGGCTAGCTTGGCGGAGTGACTATCCTTCTTCCTGTCCTTTCCTCAATTATCGCGCCTCTTTTCACGCCTATCCTCATGTCGACTATCGGATCATTTTTCACGTCACTCACGTCGATCATCGGATCGTCTATCATTTCCCTCGCGTCGGTCATCAAACCTTCTTTCTCATTTCTCACCTTCCTTTTTGTTCCATGGGACGAGCTCGGGATGTAGGGTATAGCAATTTTCGATGGTGTGTCCTTTCTTGTTGCATTCGAAGCAAAATATTTTTTGATTGTTGCGGCAGCGATTGTCATTAAACCGCTTCTCTCGTGCTCGAAAGTCACCAAATTGTCGCACCAAAAGTGCCATTTCATTATCTTCATTTGTTGAGGTTAATGCCGGCATCGCTATGGTTCTTGGTTGTGAGTCGATTCCCAATTGCTTGAGTCGAGATTCAAAGTTCCGGAAGTAGTTGATAAGATCTTCCGGCTCGAGCTCTTGTGTCGCCATCATTGTTTCCAACGAGATCCGAAGCATCTCCCAACTCGGTGGCATGGCCCTTATGAGTTTACCTACAACTCGATCATCCGTTAGTTTTTCTCCTAAGGCGGTGTATCCGTTTCGGATATGCGACATGCGAGTGTACATATCATCCACAGATTCACCTTCGATCATCCGAAAACAATCAAATTGTTGTTCAAGACCCATTAATTTGGTTCTTTTCATTTGATTGTTTCCTTCGAATCGATTTAGAAGTGCCTTCCACATTTCATTTGAATTTAGACAACTATCAACTATTACGGACAAAGAGTTTATCATGTTTGTAAGAATGAGATTTTGTGCCATTATATCGTGTGTTAAATTTTGTTTTGAGTGGAGCTACCGGTTTCGTAAATTATGGTGTACCCTTTTTCAACTACATCTTGAAGACCATGTAAGAAAAAGGCGTTTGTCATGCACTTCTTCCATATGTTCCAGTTTTTACCGTCAAACTTGTCAGGATAAGCGATTTGGACTCGGTTAACTTGAGTAAGGGTCTCCATGAATTGAAATACAGATTATTTCAAGTTTTGATTTGAAAAGGTCAGTATACCGGCTCTGATACCAATTGTTGACTAATTAAAAGCCTATAGAGGGGTAAATAGGCTTAGTACGTGCGGAAGTGTAATTTAAAATTCTTTTATAATTTTAATTGATTTACATTTAATATGATGAATATGATAATTCAAAGTAATAAAAACAATTAAAAGTAAATAGAATATAGGATAAAGATTATCAATATCAAACACCCAAACTTGTTGACGAAGTTCAACCGAGAAGTTGTGTAAGCCTTAACTTCTCTTTTACTCGCTATCGGGCCTTACCGAGTTCACGAGTGGTCTAATCTCCGGGACTTGCCTTGCGGCTCCAATTTAACTAATCCAAATAGCATTTGATTACAAGACTCGAATCATCGTTCACTTTACAACCCGTAGCAAATCGGAGAATCACAAACTTACAATAATTTCTTTCAATCAATAACAACACCCAAGAATTGCAAAATTTGCTCACAAAAAATTCCTCTCTTGGCTCTCAAGATTTTGAGTGAATTAAAAAAACAAAGAGAGAGATAGAATATCGCTTTTATCTTATCAAAGTTAGAGAGAATAATACTCCAAAGTGAATCTAGTGGTTTCCTTATAAAGGATGACATATTCACGCCTATTCCGTTCAAAACGGATTTATTCCGTTCAGAACGGAATGATTTCAAGTTCAAATGGTTAAGAACTTTCATATTCCGTTCTGAAAGGGTTATTCCGTGCAGAACGGAAATATTCCGTTCGGAATGGGTTATTCCGTGCCGAACGGAAATATTCCATTCGGAACGAAATGACTTCGTTTTGCCAACAAAATTTACGGTGGGCTTCCATTCTGAACGGGTTATTCTGTTCTGAATGAAATGTTCCGTTCAGAACGGAATGAATCTTTTTTTTGTATGTTTAGCAATATTATTTCTCTCAATTTAGTATTTAAATAATATCACTTAAAAAGAATTTATCTTAATTAAAAACTTTAACATGAGCTCTAACACTAGATTATCTTGAGAGGTGAGTCGCCTTCTTGTTTTTGAGAGCTCATGTCCGATTTCTTGACGTGAATTCTTTTAGCTTTAAAAATCAATCTCAAGAATATATTAGTAGCTAGGAATATGTTTAAATATCATTAAATTGAGAAAAACAGCGTATAGAGAAACGCGAGAAAAACAGTGTAACATCGCTACGGGGTCATTACCGACTCCGTCATGATTTCAGATTATTGGCAAAGTTAGAAAGTTAAGTATTTGAAATTTGTAATCAAAATATAATATATATATATATATATATATATATATATATATATATATATATATATATATATATATATATATATATATTGAATTTTTTATTTGAATATTTTTAATTTTTTTAAATTTTGGGGGGTCTTTTTCTAAATAGGTCTAGGATCCTTGAGAACTCGGGACCGGCACTGAACGGGGCCAAGGGGTACCCGACAGGCCGAGAACTTAAGGCCGTCACACTTTACAGATATTAGATGGAATTAAAGGAATTAAATACATTTTATTGTTCAAGAGTCTAATTATCATTTATGAAAAAGTTTTTTCTATAGCAACGGTTTTTTGTATGTTTTTAATTCAGCTCCGTTGGGACGACCATTTGATGTTGGTAGAATGCAGCTTCCTGAAACTTGGCATCTTTGAAAACAAATCTTCCAAAAAAATTGTTTGTTCTAACATTTTTTTTTTAGTTTTAGTTTCAACTCATATTAATTCCTACAATTTATTATTACGTCAGTATACTGACATTTTCTCTATCATAATTTGTTTCTTAAATTTAGGCACACGTAGATACCCATCTGTAATAAATTTACAAACATCACATCAAGAAAATAACGCAAAAAGGTTGTTAATTCAACCTGTTTTTTCTCAAATTTGAAGCTCATTCACTACCAAACTGAGTTGTTACACTAATGTTAGACATCATCTTTTGTAGGTACTCTATTTGATTAATTATTTGAACAAGTTTTACAAACATCAAGTAAATGTCATTCGTGCTTAAATTTAGTCATGGTTCCGGCGATGTATCACTCAGTAAAGAGGCAATGCGGTCAGAGAATCTTAGTCATCTGTCCTGATCAGATATTTGGAATCAAATAGAGGATGCAACTACGCCACTTTTTTTTGCTTCTCTGCTATTTCTTCACCGCTCTTCTCTTCCTCTCATCGTCATCCCAATTAATGTTGTATATAGTTTAACTTACATGCTCTGTTGTGCAAGTAAGAAGGGCTATTTCTAGATTTGTTAATTTCTTTGTAATATCAACTTTCAGTGTTATTAGATGCAAGTTCAGTTAAATTCCACTGTTAGTTGATTGAAATTATGATCCATGTTTGCATTTCATAACTTAAGATGATACCAATATATTATCATTATGTTTACACAAATCTGGTAAAATATGATAATTTTGTTTACATTCTTTCTTTTATTACATTTCATCAGGTTTTATTGTAAATATAGTCTAAAATCTTTACCGTATATGTCCGAAGCGGAGCGAGGATAACTCTAGTATGACAAAATAAATTAAAGTATCGTAAAATAATATCATTAAACATCATCAAAATACTATCAAGAATTTTTTCAAAAATGATATTTGTTCATTTATTTACTATTTTCAATTGAATAAAACAATATATAAAGAAAATAGATGAGAGGCATTTTGGTCTAAATTTATTGGACGGAAAAATATACTTTACTTCATAATGGGTATGAAAAATTCAATCCATTTTATAATGAACTTTTGAGAAAATACAAAAATGAAGGAGTTTTTCATAATTTTCAGAAAAGGGAAAATTTTCAAATACCCCCTCCTAACTTTTCTTAATATTAGAAAAAAAACACTTATTTTTTTAGATTCCTTAAAAAATCCTCTATTTTTTTAAGCTTCTTCAAAAATCCCCTAACTTTTTTGAATATTATAAAAAACTCCTCTCTTTTAGTTATATATTTTGAAATGACCATTTACCCTCTATTTTATTATGGCTCTAATTATTATTTTATTTATATTTTGTTTATATTACAAATATTCCAAATTATATTGAAAAATATATTTTTTATAAATATGTACAAAGAAATGGAAAAAATAATTCGGAATTTTTTCAATATATTTTTTGAAGGATTAATATTGCAATGACGGAGTTTTATAGATCAAAGATTCTTGACAGAATAATATATATTAGTAGCATATTTTAATGAAAAAAAAGTAAAATATATATATTTTTATGTACTCCCTCCTCCCTCCCCATCCTCAAACTTTTGTGCAGTATTAATCAGTAGGGAAATTTTTTTTTTGGCCCTGCAATATTTCTCATAAAGCTCCGCTACTATATGATTGTATTGCTATTTTATTTCAAATTATATTTACAAAATCTTCCAAATATTTTTTATTTTTTTGTACATATTTATAAAAACTATATTTTTCAATATAATTTGGAATATTGAGAATAATAATCATTACTCTAAAAAAAATAATAAAGTATACTAAAATGGGGGCTTGATTGGTCATTTTTTAAAATATAACTAAATGAGAGTTTTTTTTTATAATATTTAAAAAAATTAGGGGGATTTGAAGAAGCCTAAAATATGGGATTTTTTTAAGGAATCTAAAAGATAGGGTTTCCTTTTGATAATATTAAGAAAAATTAGAGATCTTTTAGAAAACTTTCCTATAAAAAAATCCATCATGCTATTCTCAGTAGTCAACATCCATCTTCCCTACAGATCATCATATACTCTCGGTCCACAAGATCAGATAACTTTCCCTCCTGACCTGCCAACTCTCAAATCACACACCGCGTCTAGTCAAGAAATCATTAAATTTCCCTCCTCCCAAAATTTCTCCACTGTTTTCAAAATTCGAATTCCCTCTGAAAACATAACGCCCGTTACTCAAACCCCGTTACGCGAAATCTCATCATTACATTCCAGATCTTCCGCGCATATAACAGACTATCAACACATATAACGAGTCACAGACCACGCATTTTCCGACAAAACATTAACCCGTTACAAAAATAAACATATAGTTAAAACTACAAACCGATGTAATTTCGATAAACGCCGTCATAAGCCCTCTATAAAAATATCTCTCTTCCTTTTCCCCTTTACACATTCTCAGATCTACACTCTCTCTCAAAACCCTAACCCTAACCCCTCTTCCTCCTCAAACCCTAGCCCAAAATGCGTGAAATCCTGCACATCCAGGGCGGCCAATGTGGCAACCAGATCGGGGCCAAGTTCTGGGAAGTGGTCTGCACGGAGCACGGCATCGACCCGACCGGGCGGTACACCGGCGACGCCGAACTCCAGCTCGAGCGCGTCAATGTGTACTACAACGAGGCTAGCTGCGGAAGGTTCGTGCCGCGGGCGGTTCTCATGGATTTAGAGCCGGGCACGATGGATTCTGTGAGGTCGGGATTGTATGGACAGATCTTCAGGCCGGATAATTTCGTGTTTGGGCAGAGTGGGGCGGGGAATAACTGGGCCAAGGGGCATTATACGGAGGGCGCTGAGTTGATCGATTCGGTGCTTGATGTAGTCAGGAAAGAAGCTGAGAACTGTGATTGTCTTCAAGGTTTGATTTGCTCTTTTTGTTTCTTTTTTTTTAAATTATTACTAGATCTGTTGACTAGTTTGTGTGTGAAATTGTTGAGCTGATCTATCTTAACTAGTTTTTGGTAAAATAATTTGTTTTTGGCTGTTTACTTTTCCATACACTATACCTACCTTGTTATTGTACGAGGAAAATTGACCCAAATTGATGAACAGTTACCAGATCTTTAAATTGGACTATATTTAGTACAAAACTCAGTTCATAAGACAACAATTAGTATCTCTTTCAAAAGAAGCATATATCTCATTTATGATAAACCTTAGCATAAATGAACAGCTCATATTTTCTCCAAAACCTTGCAAATACCTCATTATTATACAAAAAAACACTTCAAATTTCTCTTTATTTACTTCTGTTTCTACATTTCTTTCAGGATTTCAAACATCACTTTAATTCCTTCTATTTTTCTGGTTCTTTCAGGATTTCAGGTGTGTCACTCGCTAGGAGGCGGGACCGGGTCAGGCATGGGCACGCTCCTCATATCCAAGATCCGTGAGGAGTACCCGGACAGGATGATGATGACCTTCTCCGTGTTCCCATCGCCCAAGGTGTCTGACACGGTCGTGGAGCCCTACAATGCGACGCTCTCGGTCCACCAGCTCGTTGAAAATGCCGATGAGTGCATGGTGCTGGATAACGAGGCCTTGTATGATATTTGCTTCCGGACTTTGAAGCTCACCACTCCTAGCTGTAAGCAATTGATGTTTCAAGATATTTTAATTTTTTTTTGGGCTTAATTGATGGGTAATTTGGGTGATTTGTAAAGGGATAAGTGTATGCTTAGTCCCTGTTGGTCGTTGGATTGCTGATTTAAACTTTTTGGTTCTAATACCTTATAGAATTGTGCATGGTTAGTTTCTGTTTGAACGACTAACCATGCATATTTTCATAAATTATGTGGATCAAAAAGTTTAAATCAGATGAGTGCATTGTTCTGGATAATGAGTCTTTATATGATATTTGCTTCCGGACTCTGAAACTCACCACTCCTAGCTGCAAGCAAATTATTGGTGTTTTGAGTTGTTTTAATAAATTTTTTGTTGATTGTTCTGATTTTGGTAAGTACAGTATAATTTGGGAAAATTGGTATGTCACTGTACAGATTGATGAATGCATGGTTATTCCCTGTATTTTAATTGGATTGTGATTTGGTCCAGGTACTATTAATTTAAGCTTTTTGGTCCCTGTATTTTAATAGAATTGCTCAAGCACTAATCATCCACTTTTTCATATAGTTATGAAAAGTTTAAATCAATAATACAAGGACTAAATCACAATCCAATTAAAGTGCCTGGACTAACAACACATTCTTCCCTTTTTATTACACACTATATCACTGGTCATTAACAATTCCGCATTTCTGCTTCTAACTTAACTCTTTTTTTTTTCAAATTTCTTCTCAGTCGGTGACCTCAACCACTTAATTTCCGCTACAATGTCTGGAGTCACCTGCTGTCTCCGGTTCCCAGGCCAGCTCAACTCCGACCTCCGCAAGCTCGCGGTCAACCTCATCCCGTTCCCGCGTCTCCACTTCTTCATGGTCGGTTTTGCTCCCTTAACTTCCCGCGGTTCCCAGCAATACCGCGCTTTAACCGTCCCGGAACTAACCCAACAAATGTGGGACTCCAAAAACATGATGTGCGCAGCGGATCCGAGACACGGGAGGTATTTGACTGCGAGTGCGATGTTCAGAGGGAAGATGAGTACTAAGGAGGTGGATGAGCAGATGTTGAATGTTCAGAATAAGAATAGTTCTTATTTTGTGGAGTGGATACCGAATAATGTGAAGAGTACGGTTTGTGATATCCCGCCGGTGGGGCTCAAGATGGCGAGTACTTTTATTGGAAACTCGACAAGCATTCAGGAGATGTTTAGACGGGTTAGTGAGCAGTTCACAGCTATGTTCAAGTAAGATAATTTCATTTTATTTCAAGAATTGGTCGTACTGTTCTATTTGTAATTATATACAATTGTATCTAATTGTGAATGTTTTGTAGGAGGAAGGCGTTTTTGCATTGGTATACGGGAGAGGGCATGGATGAGATGGAGTTCACGGAGGCCGAGAGTAATATGAATGATCTTGTGAGTGAGTATCAGCAGTATCAGGATGCGACGGCGGATGAGGAGGGCGAGTATGAGGATGAGGAGGAGGGCGAGTATGAAGGCGAGGAGGCTTGATTTGGATTTTAGGGTTTGGGTTAGGGTTTTAAGGTTTGGGGTTGGGTTTTAAAGCAATGGATAGTTGCTTTGTTTGTGAGGGAGTTGTTTTATTAGTGTTGGGTTGGGTTTAGGACATAGTAGTATGTTTTTAAGGTGCTTTTTGTTGTGTTGTGGTAGGAACTTTGTGCTGATGTGTTATTATTATTAGTTATGATGTGGACTCGAGTGTTGTTTGCATGTTATTGGTGTTGTTATGGGTAGAAAATTATGTGCTGTTGTGCTAGTGTTTTTCTGAAGTTATCTATCTTTTGCATAGATAGGCTTATGTGGAGATAATGTTGTGTCATGTTTGGATTAGACCAGCATGTTTGGATCCTGACAAATGATAAATTTACTGGGAAAGCAGGATGTGGAAATTTCTTGAAATTAAATCAACCATTAGCAAAATCTAGCATGTCTGCATGTATGAAGTAAATAGACATTTTTACAAATTGTAACTGTTCAGAACAAAAATATCTCAGGTAATTTTAGCTATATTTCAGGTAAATTTTTTTTGTAAAATTTGGGACGGACTTTGAATGCTGGTAAATTTTTTTTGTAAAATTTGATGGGCAGACTGAAGGCTTGAGTACAGTTTTTCAAATCAAGATTGCCAAGCTCCAACTTTGAAATATCGTTTTTTTATGAGTCCAGGATTTAGAATCTCGGATTCTGTCGAATCTAAATCTGAAAGCTCCACCCCACAGTACTACCTACTACTTTTCTTCATCCAGTCGAGTGTTTCTTTCTTTCTTTCTGATACAATAAAAGAGAGGAGCCTCGCTCGCTCCATTAAACTCAACTAAATCCGACCTCCTATCTAACTATATTTCTCCCCAATCAAGATAACACCCATAACAATGGCGATTCAATTACCTTGCACCGTTACTTTCCCCTCCAAGAGCTTCATTCCTTGCCCAGCTCAACGTGCTTCATCTCGCCGTGCTTGCTTTACTCGCAGAAACCGCCTTTTGGTTCCTCTTGCAACTCACGCTACAAAATCCCATTCAAAAGAGACGCGGTTTAAAAGAGAGAGCCTCTCGACGGAGAAAGCACTGCAAATGTTCGACGAAATGCTGCATGGTGAGAAAGGTAAACGGAAGGCTCATATCTCATCGTTCAATGAACTTCTTGATAAAGTTTTCCGAATGAATTACCAAAAGGACAGGCAGTTCACCGTGATTTCTCTCTTCAACTGCATGGTTCAAGAAGACGGAGTTCAACCAGATAATTATACTTACAATATCTTGATAAGATGTTGCTTCGATGCTAAACGGATTGGCCTCGCGTTTGGTTTTTTCGGAAGGTTAGTTAAGCAAGGAATTAGGGTTAATACTTTTACATTTAATGTTCTTTTGAGGGGCCTTTGCGTAAATAATGGGGTTTCAGAGGCTGTGATGGTGTTTGACAAAATGCGTAAAATGGAATGTGGGCCTGATGTGGTTTCGTATAACACTATTTTGGATGGCTTTTGCAAACAAGGTTTGATGGAAGAGGCGGAAAAAATAGTGTATAAAATGATTTCTGCTGGAACTAAACCGAATGTCGTGACTTATAACATACTAATAAATAGATTTTGCAAAGAAGGTTTGACAGAAAAGGCTGAAAAATTGATGAATGAAATGATTTCAGCTGGAATTAAACCGAATATTGTAACTTATAACATGCTTGTGGATGGCTTTTGCAAAGAGAAGTTAATAGAAAAAGCGGAAAAATTGGTGTATGAAATGATTTCAGCGGGAATTAAACCGGATATTGTAACTTATAACACGCTTGTGGATGGCTTTTGCAAAGAGAAGTTAATAGAAAAAGCGGAAAAATTGGTGTATGAAATGATTTCAGTGGGAATTAAACCGGATATTGTAACTTATAACACGCTTGTGGATGGCTTTTGCAAAGAGAAGTTAATAGAAAAAGCGGAAAAATTGGTGTATGAAATGATTTCAGCGGGAATTAAACCGAATATTGTAACTTATAGCACGCTTGTGGATGGCTTTTGCAAAGAGAAGTTAATAGAAAAAGCGGAGAAATTGGTGTATGAAATGATTTATGAGGGAATTAAACCGAATATTGTAACTTATAACTCGCTTGTGGATGGCTTTTGCAAAGAAGGTTTGATGGAAAAGGCGGAAAAATTAGTGTATAAAATGATTTCTACTGGAATTAAACCGAATGTCGTGACTTATAACATACTAATAAATGGATTTTGCAAAGAAGGTTTGACAGAAAAGGCTAAAAACTTGATGAATGAAATGATTTCAGTGGGAATTAACCCGAATATTGTAACTTATAACACGCTTGTCGATGGCTTTTGCAAAGGGAAGTTAATAGAAAAAGCGGAAAAATTAGTGTATGAAATGTTTTCCGAGGGAATTAAACCGAATATTGTAACTTATAGCACGCTTGTGGATGGCTTTTGCAAAGAGAAGTTAATAGAAAAAGCGGAAAAATTGGTGTATGAAATGATTTCAGCGGGAATTAAACCGAATATTGTAACTTATAACACGCTTGTGGATGGCTTTAGCAAACAGAAGTTAATAGAAAAAGCGGAAAAATTAGTGTATGAAATGATTTCCGAGGGAATTGAATTGGATGTTGTGACCTGTAGCGTGCTTGTGAATAGCTTTTGCAAAGAAGGTTTAACAGAAAAGGCGGCAAAATTAGTGTATAAAATGATTTCTGCTGGAATTAAACCAGATGTTGTGACTTATACCATGCTTGTGGATGGCTTTTGCAAAGAAGGTTTAATGGAAAAGGCGGAAAAATTAGTGTATGAAATGATTTATGCAGGAGTTAAACCAGATGTTGTGACTTATAACACACTTCTGAAGGGCTTTTGCAAAGAAGGGTTAGTGAAAAAGGCAGAAAAAGTTGTTGATGAAATGATTTCTTTTGGAATTAAACCGGATGTTGTGACTTATAACACGCTTAATGCTTTTGCAAGGAAGGGTGGATAGGAAAAGCAAAATATTAGTATATGAAATGATTTATGGGGAAACTAAAATGGATGTTGCGACTTATAACATGCTTATATATGGTTTTTGCAAGAATGAGTGTTTTTTTTAAGTCAAGTAAGAAATATTTTGTAAAGTAATCGAGTGAAAATACTCCACTCCAATAAATGCATGTAGGATCAACCTATTGTATGTTAACCAAGATACTCAAGGACTAGGCTCGGGTGGCACTTGCAAGAATGAGAGATTTCATGATGTTCAAAAATTGTTTCGAGAAATTTGGTCTAATGAATTTGAATTCAATGTTGAGGCATAGTTTCTAGATCACTCATGTCTTGTAACCCCACAAAATATTTAGATTTGGGGATAAGGACATTTCAATTATTTCATAAAAATATGGAGTTCTAAAAATTTATGTTCTAAAATTAATTTAATTCATTATCATATTTAGAATATTGAATCTAGAGACTAGAGTGTTATAGAAATTTTTTATTGTTTTAAATATACATGTCAATTATGTTACGCAGATCTTTCAAAAATCCAACCATATCGTATCGGATATCATATTGAATACTCGGATACCGTATCAGATGTGTCACGTGGCGTATCCTAATATTTTAATCAAAAGTAATAATATATACTTCACATCCATATCGGATATCTCTAATATAAAAACATATATAATTAAAACATATGAAAGCAAATATAAAATCAATAAAACAAGATTAAAATATATAACTTGTTATTAAAAAATGATCTAGAGGGGGTGAATAGGTCTAAAAATGTGCGGAAGTGTGACTTTTTATTATATTTATGGCAATGCTATATTGAGAGCTGAGCTTGCTGTGTTGAGAGCATTTCAAATTTTATCTACTAAACACCCATTTTACCCATATTAATGATAGCTATTTATTTTTCCATATTTAATTTTATCTCTCCATAATATATGTTAAGATTTAATTACATGACATAATTAGAAACCAATAATATGAATTTTTTCAGAAAAATAAAATTTATTTATTAAAATAAAAAATAAAGATAAAACTTTTCTTTCAAATGAAGGTTAATCTATAAGATATATATCAATAACAATCTATATATATGTAGTTTTGATCATACAAAAACATTATTTTATAAAATAATGTCATTTCTCAATTATTTCCGAACAGAAAGTATATATTTATATACTTTTATATACCGAGTTGTTTTATCAGATTTTATAAAATAAGCCTAATTATACACGAATAGCCATAGTTGTCTCCTATTTTATTTGATCGAATAGTTAACCGACTTGAAAAATATTTGGTCTGAATTTTACACAAGCGTGTTGCGCATCGTATTATTTGCATATGACTAATGAGCAATTATGGTTGATATTGAACCTCATAAATTGAAAAATATGCATAACTTGGGTTAAAGGATTCGGTCAAATCAACTTGTGCAATTCATCAAAGAAAAAAGAGAATCCAACAAGTATAAAGAAGAATATTTCCCCGAATTTGTTTCTAATTGTGTCACGCAATTAAATCTTGGTAAATATTATGGAGAGAGAAAAATCAATATTGACAAAATACATGATCCATCATTAATAAGGATACAATGAGTATTTGGTAGATAAAAATTTGAATTGCTCTCAACACAGCAAGTACATCTCACAATATAGCACCACCCTTATATTTTAAGTTATTTTTACTTTTACATATTTTGATTGCATTAATTAACAAAATAAAAAGAAAAAGTAAAAGTGAATAAAATGTTGGGGAATGCGTAGCCATGTACGTTACATACGCAGCGGAACCTACGGATTCAACCCTCTCTAGGATCATCGTTAAGGGAATAAAAATACGAGATTAACTATTAAAATTTATAGCTCGGATCTTCCTGATCCAGGAGATTACAGTGGATGTAGGTCTAAACTGCTACGTCTTGCTTCCTTCTCCTTTGTGCTCCTAAAACTTGACTCGAACGAACTCCTTGCTTCTCCTAGGGTAAAGAAACTGATTGCTCACTAGTCTTCAAAGCAGAAGACCTCTACTCGTATCCACGTCGAAGTTCTAATCGTCGTAATAACCGGACTCAGCTAAACGAGTCCGAAAATACATTCAGGATGCTCTCTCTCTTTCTCTCTGTATTACCGCAACCTGGAGGCATTGTATTGTGTGTCTAATAGAGCGAGATTGTCCCTCTATTTATACTAGAGAGGGAGGGGAAGGATTGCTCATTTACCATAACTAAAACTCTAATTCCAGCGCTTATTCCGTTCCCAACGGACCTATTCCGTTGCCAACGGAATAGGGTTTCCTAATCTGAAAACTTAGCTGCCAAGGAATTGGTTGAGTTCTGTTGCCAACGGAACTGTTCCATTGGCAATGGAACTGTTCTGTTCCCAACGGAACTGTGCTGAGATTTGAACAATCCATCATATCAATCATCCAATTATTGATTATTTCCTTCACCCTTTTATACATCATATGCATAACCTTTTGAGAGTGTTTCCTTCCCGACTAGACGTTGTTCTATGTGTGACCGTGTATGTTTCATTTAACGCTGGCAACGATCTTCTAAAGATCGTAAGCTATGTTACGCGGATACTTCAAAAAATTAGCCGTACGCGTATCAGATACATATCGGACACGGATACGGCACCGATACGTTTCGGACACGCCACGTGGCGTATCCGACTATTTTAATATATGTTGACTTTCGGACACGGCTCCGATACGGCAGGACACGGTAGGACACGGTTGGGATACGGCTGAGGACACGGCCCAATGTTTTAAATCCCAATTTAATTTTTATGTTTTTCTATAATTCCATTTTCGGTTCTTTATTTATTTATTTTGTTAAAAATGATCTTTTTTAAAGCCTATTTTTTTTAATATTATTTTTTTCTTTTTTTATTAATGAAACTAACTCATGAGAAACATAACTAAAGACGATATCATATCTCTTCTTTATTTAAAAAAATAATTTTTTTGTAATTTCTCACTCTCGTTCTATTCTTGTCATTTTCTTTATCATATTTAGTTATTTTTTATATTTTTAAAATTTTTAGATATATAATTAATAATATAATAATATATATATTAGACATATAGTGTCCAGAGATTTTTTGAAATTGCTGTATCGCCGTGTCCGTATCGTATCGGATACGACGCGCGTATCCGTATCGGTGCAACATAGATCGTAAGTCATGAGTAACGTCTAGATTGGTGTCATGACTACCCATGTTAAATGAAATGATCATCGATCATAAACCTATCTGAATAGACCTTTGTTTATTCATTTTGTTCTACGATATATGTCTTGATCATAAGGCATGGTAATATGTCATCCTTGAATTTGATCAAAGTCTCTTTCCTAATCGAGAATTAGACTGAGTAAATACAAAATGATATTAACAACACATGTTAATCCATTTTGAGTATGACCATGCATTTCCTTCAGTCCTAATTCATTAGGGAGCCCAGAGATATCTCCCTTTTGACGAGAGGAACAAAGTCCATCTTGGTCACTCACATTCCTCGTCATGATTCAGTGCATACCTAACGATGACCCTAATGATTATCCCGTTACGGATGACGTAGGATCATATTAAAGTATGCAGCTCCACATACAGGAATCCATGGTGACCTCAGGTCGTAGGAACAAGCACACTATTCATATGAGAATCACTAATGACATATACCATACATATTCTCATAGTGTGGTCAGTCCAGTACGTGTTCTCTAACACGTACCTATATTCCAGACTTGACATCTGTATGTCCATGATCAGCTGAACATAATCATCCAGTCTGCGAATATACTAGTGTAGATATGTAACTTCTTAACTGAAGTATGTTTATCTCTATAAACATCGCACATATCACTAGGGACGATTTAGAATGTCATTCGTTTGTTCACAGTTCTACTATCAGAATCACTTATTCCGATGACGTGAACTCGAAGTGTCATTCATGATCGATCTAACATATGTAAATGGGTAAAATTCGCCCCAAGTCACCCAACTTTCAAATATGACCACATAAGACATTCAACTTTCAATTGTCCCTTATAGGTCACTCAACTTTTAAAAATTATCAAATAGGTCACTCAACTTTCAATTCTCCAATATAAGTCACTGAACTTTCAAAAATAAACCAAATAAGTCACTCAAAATTTAACTATTCGGGTGACCTATTTGGTCATTTTTTAAAAGTCGGGTGACCTATTGGGGACAATTGAAAGTTTGGTGACCTATTTGATAATTTTTTTAAGTTGAGTGATCTATATGGGACAATTGAAAGTTGGATGACTTATTTGGTCATTTTTGAAAGTTGAGTGACCTATGATGGTATATGTTGGGTTTCGGACGTGCATAACACAGCAGAAAACAAAAATATTCGTCCAAAACCCATTATGAGGATCTGTGCGTATCGGTTAAATCAAAGAAATAAATCTTAAAGATACCTTTCGAATTACGCTTAATCCGTGACGCTCAAACCATGCGTATTGTCCATGCACCTCTAAACCGGTTACCGTCCTAACCGAATTTTCGTTCGTCTTGGTCGGATCGTGCGGAAGTCATCTACCGCACACACAATCGGTCTCCACCGAAACTCTCAGCAACCCGTTGTCATCTTCTTAGGCCGAATAGATCACAAGCGCCGAAAGTACGAACGCCTCTACCGGTATCCACACGAACAAACTTCATAAAACGGGAAGAAGAACAATATATATGCTAGTAACTTATTCTCCTCTTGCACAAATATACACTTTTTCTTCTTCTTATTTTAACTCACAAAAGATGTATATAATTCCTCTCATATAATCGCACTCTTTCGTTTTTGTCATACAAAAGGAAAGCACCCTTTCATAATTTTGTCATACAAATTAGAAAGTATATTTTCTCTCTTTTGTCTCACAAAAGAGAATGTGAAATAATGAGAGAGAGAATGATGTGTTATATTGAATTTTGGAGCCCTCCATATCCTTACATGGAGGTGAAGAGTTATATCTCTACACACTAAAAGATATGTATGACATCACTCATTATTATCCATATGCCATCATCTAGACTCTTCTAGATTACATGATCTTTTGTGCTCATTGTCTTTATATACATATATATCACATCTTATCACATAAGATGACAATATCTTTTGTGACATTCTTATACAACTCGTCATATAAGTCGCTATGATTTTCTGCGCCCGTTTCAATTTGTTCTTTGTGTGTGACCCTGTAGGTTCACTTAATGTTGGCAATAGACTTCACAGTCAATAAATCATGAGCGGACTCTAGCAAGCCATCATGGCTACCCAATTTAACTGAATATCGATGATCCGATTTACCTGATCAACAATCACGTATTTAGTCCCTTTGTCGCGCGATATCTATATCGATCATAAGACATGTAATATGTCATCCTTATATTAATCGATTAATATTTCTTGATCCCAAATTAAACTGAACAAGAACGAATGACATTAATAATCCTTATTAATTCATTTGAGTATGGCCATACATTTCTTCAGTTCAATTCATCAAGAGGCCTAAATATATCTCTCTCATTTATGAGAGGAACAAATTCCGTCTTGATTGCACTCATCCCTCTACATGATTCATTATATACTTAATCATAACCGTTATGACCACCCGGTTAAAGGCAGTGTTAGATTATATTAAAGTATAAAATTACTCATGTTGGGAACCGACACAATCTCAGGTCAAAGGAGCACAAATACTTTGTGTTACAAGAATCACTAATGATGTAAAACATGTAGCGTTTTTATGGCGGGTCAGTCCAGTATATGGTCTCTAACATACACCTACGTTAATGACTTAATTACTCTTTATCCATGATAATCAGTCAACTAACTGGCATACATTTATAGCTTGTATATAAATATATATAGACTGAGAAGTTTTGGTGCAGGTCTTCATAATAAGGTGAGTAATTAATTAATTAATTAATTAATTAATTTTGGTTTATTGTTTAAATTTTGAATTTTTGTATAATTCTTGAGAGTTAGTTTGTAATAGAGCCCCTTGATAAGCTTATGGAAATGGCGGAAAAGTATTATGATGATGTGGCAATCCCTAAGCTGGTATATTTTATTATTATATTGATATTTAATATGTATGCAATATTCATTTGAGCAATTTATTATGTACCATTTCAAAAGCTCAGAAATATCACATTGCCCTTCCCCAAAAGCAAAATAAATATCAAAACTACGCATTTCAAAACCAAATATTTGGATAAATTTGATGTTTTCAATTTTAGATGGGTAGATTTCCTGTACTTAGTTCTGAAGGGTAAATTATTTGGCATCTCTAGTTTTTTGGAAAGGTTTATCCGAAATTCTGCTTTCCACTCATGTGCTTTATATTTTGGACATGTGGCGGATTTTGCTTCGCTGGAATTATCTCCGGTCGATGGCAAAACAATGCCTGATTTCATGCATATGAGAGGCCTTAATGTGTGCTTCTTATGCCAAGTGGTGAGAAATGTATTCATTAACTAAGTCTTAAATTAATTCAATTTGACCTCAATGAATTGTTAATTATGCAATTGAGCCTCAATTAGTTTTTAATTGTGCAATTGAGCCTTAATTTGACCTCAATTAATTGTTAATTGTGCAATCGAGCCACAGTTTGACCTAAATTAGTTATTAATTGTGCAATAAAGCCTAAGTTGACCTCAATTAATTGTTAATTGTGCAGTTGTGCCTCAATTAGTTGTTAATTGTGCTATTGAGCCCCAGTTTGACCTAAATTAGTCGTTAGTTGTGCAATTGAACCTCCTAAATTTGACCTAAATTCAGCATAACTCTCAATTTCACCTTAATTATGGTGCATATGACTCTAATCAACTTCAACTATAGTTATCTAATCAACTAAACAACACATAAAACACATACGTAATATTATTTTATTTTATTATTTTATTTATTTATTAAATTTTCTTATCAAACAGGTAGAGCTGGCTAAAAAATTACCACACATACAATCAATATGCATAAACGAAATCGTCACTCTGTCCTTCAAGCATTTAATCAGATCGGTAATATCATCATTTACAGACAATTTTCTGGATTCACCCCTCGCAATTTCTGAAATTCTGAATTTACTCATTGAATCTTACGATTTGGAAAGTGAAGATTATAATCTGAGAGTCAAGTGGGTCGAGATGTTTTGTTCTAAGGGGCTTAATTGGAGGATTAAAGACTAGTATGATTATTTGAGGAAATCCGTTCTTCTTAGAGGCCTTTGCAAAAAAGTAACTTTTTACAAAATTAGAATATTTTTTATACTTTTGTTGATATGATAATTATTTAATATTTTTTGGGTAACTTTTTAGTTCGGTTGGAGATAATTGCGAGAGACTATGATATGAATGGTTCAAATGTACTTGATAAATCTGACATTGTAGGTCATATATCATTTTTTTTTTGTTTATTTATTTATTTTATTTATTTTTTTTTGGGCAGCACGTGGCACGCTCAACGATGGTCATGAAACTTTTCCTCTCTGAGTCCCATTTCTACTTCTCGTCTCGTTTCTCTCTCTTGTTCGTTCATTTCTGGACGAAGGGATGATTTCCACAGTTTCTCTCTACTCAAACTGAATTTAGAGTTTTTTTTTTTTTTTTGAAAAATGCTACTTGGTTGGGGGCGGAAGCGTATTGGGCGGCGCCTGTAGTGTGAGGGAGGTCGGGTTTATGGTTGCTGCGACGGATATGAAGCGCTGCCATGGAGAAATAATTTTGTGTTTGATAACTGGGTAGGGTAGTAAGAGTGGTTTGGTCAAATATTTTTTTTGCTATATTAATTAAAATTAAAAATGGTAAATATTGTTTAATTGGATGGTAAGTTAACAGTTTATATATTTTTAATATTGTATTACTTTAAGATGGATATATGTGATATGTTTTTAGTTAAGTTATGATATATTTGATATTAATTGAGTTTGAGGGATATATTTGATATTTAAAGTTTAAGAGGGATAAATTCGATATTCAGGGCTTTAGTAGGGATACCTGAAATCCCCCCTATACTTAAATAAGAATGCTTGCATTCAGGGACGAAGATAGAGGGGGACTAAGGGGATCCTTGGCCCCCCTATGAATCTGAAATTTTATTTTTACTCCTTGAGAATTTTTATTCAAGTCCTTAAGTGATAATATTTGCCCCCCCTTACTGTCATAGTGAGTCTATAAGGAAATAGCAAACATATTAGAGTTATATAAATAAATAAAGATAAATATAACATTTGCCCCCCCAAATATTAGGGTTATATAAATAAATAAAGATAAATATAACATTTGCCCCCCCCCCCTACTTGTCCTGCAGTGTGTATGAATTGCACATAAATTTAACATTTTATCTCTTCTAGAAAAGATAAATATACTTCAAATGAAGTATATATTATATGGTCATAATAATAGTTATAGATTAAATCCTAAAATACAATTACTATATTATTTTCAAAATGTCAATCATGAAGTCTTACTATATGATTTTTTTTTGTTTGATGTATTCTTATTTGAACTAATTTTTTAATGTATAATTGAAATATTATTAAATATTAAGTTAAAGTTTCTTTAAATTAAATATAAATTATTAAATTAGGGAAAATAGCGATAAATATTTTTTTTAATCATTAGGTACTAGAGAAATTATGTATATATGCTAGATAAATAATTATTTATGCCACGGCTAATAAAGAGAAAAAAATTATTTATGTTTTATTTATACTATGATCCGTCTCGGCCCCCTTTATGATTTAGTTATGGCTCCGTCCCTACTTGCATTAGATATAAGTGGTTAAAACATAACTGAATGTGATTGTATTTGCAAATGGTCTTTTATCTTAGGGGTTAAATTTATCATTTGAAATACAAAGTTCGAGATTCAAAACTAACTAATTGCATTTCTTTCTTTCTTTTTTTTACAAATTGTTCCTCACTGGAGAAACTTAAAAAAGAAAAAAAGTAGTAGAAGGTGAATGCAGAGTGATTTCTCATTGTACCAAATGCAACACTAGACTAGTTGGGATGTGCTTTTATAATACTGAACTTAATGTTGGATCATTAATGCAATGTTGGACTTATATGTATTGTAATACTGTCAGATATATGCTTAAAGTAAAGTGATCAAGTTGGTTAATGATAACAGAATCAACGAATCATTCTCTCTTATCCCATCAAGTTAAGAGAAGAGAAACTTAGAAAAGAAATTCAAATTACTCTTTACGGGATTATGATATTCTAGAAGGCCATCTTTGCAACTAACGACGTCATCTACGGATCGGTACACAAACTGGAATAAGATACACTTTCCCTATTACAGTTATAATTCACGTAGTTCGATCTAAAATTTGGTGGCATCATAGCGGGACTACGTTAAATCAAAAAAATTACATTGTTTAAACTGGTTTTAGATTCAAAATGTTAAAATTGAACAAAATAGGGTAAATTTAATGAAGAATCCATTTATGGGCAAAATTAAGTTAAATTTGAAGAAATTGTGTTAATTTGGTAACTAAGATCTGTTTTGTGTCAATTTGGTAACTAAGATCTGTCCGGCGTCATTTTTGTAAGAGACGCAGGGAAACCTTAGACATCTTACCGTACCGCTCTAACACTTAAATATAGAGTACACAACTGCACATAATTTGGAATTTTGAATGCTTTATGAATTTGTGAGAGACCTTAGATCTTATTCGGCCCACATACTCCCAGACCCAACATGTATATCTAGACCATATTTTCAAAATACAAATAATTTCCGCGTAATCACCAAAAATAATACTTATTCAATCGTTGGTACCCACAATTCTGCTACTTGTAAAAAATTTACGTCAAAAAAAGATCTTTTACAATACAATAATGCCTAGTCCCACATGCTTACTTATCTCATTTTGAAATCCTCGTGATAAGAATCGCACGGCAGAGACGTCATTAGGTAAGATACTATGCCAAGTGCCTATAATTTAGGAAGTGCTATCTTTAGCGCAACTTCTGACAATTTGTTTTTTCTTTTTAAGTTGCTCGTAGGCTTAAATATAACAAGAAAGTGATCTATTGCATTGGAAGGCAATCTTGAGAAAATCAAGCCAACTAGAACTTGTCAAGACCCCTAATAAGAAATAAACAACCAGATCAAGAGTTCTTCCAAAAAAAAAAAGAAACAAAATGCTATAAAAAAACTAGACGGGCCTCTTCCAAACGTGTGTGAGAGCAGACGGATCGTGGAGGTAGCCTCTTCGAAGAAAGAGTCTCTCTACTTGGTTTTAGCTGATAACTTTTGCCTCACATTGGAAAGGTAGAGGAAAACTCGAACCACTTATGGACATTCTTGTCTCTAGTGCGTCCCTAGCAAGACAACTCATCGCGCCATTTCCTGCCCTTCTCACGTATCGAAAATTAGCGCCTCTTGCACTTCCGCCCAAGCTTCCAACACAACCAAATGTCTTGAGATGATTTCCAATCATAGGGCATAGTAAGTTTGCCATCACAAATGGCGTTGATTAATTGGATAAAATCGGAAAGAAAAACATAAGTTTGCCGACCGAGTTATATCACTCTTTTTAAAGCTTTGGCCATGGCTTTCGCTTCGCGTTGTGCCAGCGATCAGGGACGGAGCCAGGAATTTTTGATAGAGGGGGCCAAAAAATTTTGGTTAGTTTACAAGATTTTAAACCTAATTGCAAATATCAAATTTATTTATTATATATATTAATATGATTAAATTGAATACAATTCTAACTAAAAAAATTTAATATTGCATACATATATGTCAACAAAAAATGTGCTCACTTACATATAAACATTTTATATCTAAAATTGTTGCATTAAGAGTGAAACTTTTACTCTAAAAAAGAAATATTGCGTGTTTACAAAATAAGTACTTTAACATATAAATATAAAATATCTATTTTATCTTTAAAGAGATAATAATATATAAAATATTAATATTATAAATTTTTACCCTATTCCAAAAATTATTAATATGATAAATGTATTTTTAATCATAATTACTATATAATCAATTATAAATTTATAATAGATAATATATTTTAGACTTTTAAAATATAAAAATACTTTTGGGCAAATAATTGAAAGATAAGGCTCTTATGCAATTAAGTGATATCTATATAATGCAACTACTACAAATTGTTGTCATTTTGATGGATTATATAGCTAAATTGTATATAAACCATAGGATATAAATATTAAAATTTATTGACATGCAATCACTACATTTAACTTTTGGCTGAACTCAACTACACGGTTTTGAAAAAATAAGTTTGGTTCTGCTGTGACCTTGAAGTTGCAGAAGAATTTCATTTGGAGCAAGAGCGACAGATGTATAGGCTATAGTTTATATGTTGTTCAACTTAAGACCATAGAAGATTACTTTTGACAGGGAGCTTAACTTTTTTCATAGATTACTTTTGACAGGGAACTTAACTTTTTTCATAGATTACTTTTTGGTTTCACTTACATAACATGGAATTTTCATTATTTATTCTCTAACTTCAATTTGTTGCACCTAAAAACAGTGAAATGATATTTTCAAGGATCGGAATTCAAATCTTCAAGGACTACTATGAATTTAAATCTATCTCCGTCCCTGCCAGCGATCCCCCTTGTGTGAATTTTGCTTGGTATTCCACGAGCTCTCCCTTGTCTACAATAATGAAACCTATGCCACCGTGTTTGCCTTGTTTCCACGACCCGTCCACGTAGCAACACAACTCGTTGGTAAAGCACGGCTCGTCTTGTAGTTGGCCGGGTTTCCCTGGCATCAGGAAGTGGAGGGTTTTGAGGTTGCAAGCGTGAGCAACTGTGGAGTTCGGTGTATGTGTTTTCTGTTTGACGGCGGTTCCATTTCGGGCCCACCATATCGCCCAACTAAGATTGGCCGCTAGAACAAAATCATCTTGTGTTAGGTTTTTGTGGAGGAGCTTGACAATTTTGGTTTCTTGATCGAGTAGTAGGTTAGTCCATATCGCCGAGGGATGAGAGACACCAAGTAGCTCTATTCCGGGGGCAATTCACTAGGGCGTGTTGTGCCTTCAAAATTCGCTTGGCAAATGAGCATGTTGGTTCGATGTATGAGATAGTGGTTGCCAATTTCCCTCTTGTCGGCAAAACCCCACATGAACCTTCCAAAGCATGACTTGGACCTTCGGTGGAATCCCCCCCTTAGCCCAAATTATGTCACTTGAGCTTATTTCCAATCATAGGGCATAGTAAGTTCGTCATCACAAATGGCGTTGATTAATTGGATACAATCGGACAAAAAAACACAATTTTCCCGTCCGAGTTGTATCACTCTTTTTAAAGCTTCGGCCGTAGCTCTCGCTTTGAGTTGTGCAGGCGTTTTCCCTATGTGAATTTTGCTTGATATTTCACGAGCTCCCCCTTGTTTACAATTCCAAGTGCCTATAATTTGAGATGTGATATCTTGAGGGGTGACTTTTGATAATTGAGCTCATGAGTAATGAATGTCATTTATTTTTATCCATTTTACCCCCTCACAATACTGTTTATTTATTTTGCTTTTATTTTATTTCCAGAATACCCTTCAAAGCAAAGTCAGATGAGAATGAGTCTTTTCATTGGTAGACTACATACAACTACAAAAAAAAACTCTTATTTTCTTGCAAAAAATCACATTATATTTCCAGAATATATAAATCATGTTAAATGCTCTTCTTAAAAAATGAGTTTAGTCTCAAGCACCCATTCAAAAAAAAATATATTAGTTTGGTGCATCTTTTTAACATTTTTTTTTCAAAATTTGACATGAACGAAATATTTCAAAAACACTTTGTTATATCTAGAGAAAATTAAAAATAAAAAGCCAACATATCATTTGTAGATTTATATTGGCTTTAAAGTGCAATGAGTCTTTTGTTGAACAAAAAAAAATCAATAATTCAAAATAAACCGATTAAGTAACTAAAAATCAATCTATAATACACAATTAATTTTAAATGTGATAAAATAATTCAGAAATGGGTAAAAAAATTTAGGGCATTATGGATGGTGCTTTGTGATTTTTGAGTTGAGGGCATTACGAATATTAAAGAGTGAATAACAATTAAAGTATTACGAGGGTAAATAGATAAAAAAAAGTACCATTAAATGCAAATGCGATCAATTTTGAAACCTTGCGCTGTAGATAGCAGAACCCCTATAATTTACCAAATTACTTCCTTTTGTTAGCCTTTATACTAAACTTTATTTAAAGCCCCTACAAAACCTCAAAATTAACCCTAATTATTTAATTTTCAACTGTTTTTCTTAATCCTTAATTAACCACGTCATTAAGAAATAATTAACCCTAGAATTAGATTAATGCCCAACTTCTTAACTGTACGATCTTAATTAATCTCGCTAATATTTCTTCTCTCTGTCCCCTTCTATCTCCATGTTCTGCCTCTCTTGCGCCACAAATCCTCACCTTGACGATTTATCTCTCCTCTTCTCGAGCCCCAAATTCTCACCACTCTCGAATGTCTCTCCTCGCACTCTCCCATTTTTCTCACAAGTCACCGTTGAAGCTCCCCGAAAATCTATTGAACGTGCCCCAAACTCTCAACTCGTCGAATCGCCGTCCCCTCCAAAAGAACATTCTCTCCCGCGCCCTATCTCTCGCGCTTCCAGTTTTTCACCCAACCACTATTTAAGGCGATGGAGAAGAGAAGCGAGTGCCATTGTTGAAGGACTTGAAATCATGTACAAGACCAATGGTAGCTTCCTTTTCTGTGCGTTTTACACCTAAATTATTAGTATTTATTTATTTATACACATCCTTGTTATTTCTCGAGTGTTTCTGTCATGATCCTTGAGTGACCAGTGACTGTTTTTTGTGGATTTTTTTTAGATTTAATGGGAAATTGAGATGAACGATGATGATAATGATGAAAAATGATAACATATACTACTTAAAATTCATCAACACAATTCTGAGTTCACTCTTTCCCCCTCCCGCCTATTTATACTAATCTTAATCAACACACGGTTTGACTTACAATCCCTATTCTACTCCTTGGACATGGTCCATACACCCTTACTCATAACCAACTATTAATATCTCACACATACAATACTTGCCATGTGGCACTCCATAATTACCTATTACAATTAAACTCTCTAACGATTTTATTATTACAAAAATATAATAATCTTAACATTCCACTCCCCTTAATGAAACCTTGTCTCAAGGTTTGAAGTAGGAAAATTTTTTCTTGATCATATTGGGCTCTTCCTGTTGGAAAATTCACAGTCATGTATGTTACATGTGCAACGGAACCTATGGATTTAACCCGCAATAGGATCTACGTTAAGGGAATAAAAGTACGAGATTAACTATTAAAATTTATACCTCGGATCTTCCTGATCTGTGAGACGAAGAACAGATGTAGGTTTGAACTTTTCTGACTTGCAACCTTCTCCTTCCTAAAGCTCGACTCGCAACCTCCTTGCTTCTCCTAGGGATGAAGATCGATCGCTCGCAAGTTCTCAAGATAGAGAACCTCTACTTGTATCCACGCGAACTTCAGACATACGGAATAACCGGACTTGGCTAGACAAGTCCGGAAATACTTTCCGAAAATCTCTCAAAACTTTCTCTCTCTTTTCTATGTAGTAGACATCCTCTAAGTCTTCTGAATTGTGTGTCGAATAGAAGGGGGCTACCCCTTTATTTATACTAGAGAGAGGGGGTGAAACAATGGCAACTTTCGTTAAGGAAATAAATTCTGCCTGCCGCGTGAACAATAATTCATGCTTCGAAAGGACCATCATTTCCATATAAACGATGGTTGTCCGCCAAGCAAATCAGCACATACCATATGTGTTCCGTTCGAACGCGTGAACAATAATTCCTGTGCATGAACAGTAATTTCAGCACAATCAAATATCCAATATTTGATTTATTCTTTAGCACATTTATACATCACATGTATAACTGTTATTGAGGTATTTTCACCCTGTACGAATGGAGTTCATTGTGTGACCGTGTAGGTTCCATTTAACGCTGGCAACGATCTTCTAAAGATCTTTAGTCATGAGTAACCTCTAGACTGATTTCATGCTACCCATGTTAAATGAAATGATCAGCGATCATAAACCTATCTGAATAGACATTTGCTTATTCCTTTTGTTCTACGATATACATCTTGATCACAAGGCACGGTAATATGTCATCCTTGAGTTTGATCAAAGTTTCTTTCCTGATCGAGAATTAGACTGAGTAAATACAAAATGATATTAACAACACATGTTAATCCATTTTGAGCATGACCATGCATTTCCTTCAGTCCTAGTTCATCAGGAGGCCCAGAGATATCTCCCTCTTGTCGAGAGGAACAAATCCCATCTTGGTCACTCACATTCCTCATCATGATTCAGTGCATACCTAATGATGACCTTAATAATATTCATCCCGTTACGGATGACGTAGGATCATATTAAAGTATGCAGTTCCACATGCAGGAATCCATGGTGATCTCAAGTCATAGGAACAAACACACTATTCATATGAGAATAACTAATGACATATACCATGTATATTCTCATAGTGTGGTCAGTCCAGCACGTGTTCTCTAACACGAACCTATATTCCAGACCTGACATCCCTATGTCCATGATCAGCAGATAATGATCATCCGGTCTGCGAATATACTAGTGTAGATATGTAGCTTCTTACTTGAAGTATGTTTATCTCTATAAACATCTCACATATCACTAGGGACGGTTTAGAATGTCATTCGTTGGTTCACAGTTCTACAATCAGAATCACTTATTCTGATGACGTGAACCCTTAGTGACATTTATGGTTGATATATGAAATTTACATTCACAACCCATACACACAGATATATAAGAAACAACCTTTATTGAATAAATAATAATGTCTTAACACAGAATCCATTTTCTAGCACAAATATATTTGGCCTAGGGCACTAATCCTACAGTCTCCCACTTGCACTAAGCCAACTCTAAGCATCTTATGCCCATAGACCTAACATGACCCTCATGCTTCGCTTGCGGGAGTGGTTTAGTTAATGGATCGACGACATTGTCTTCCGATGGCACTCTACACATTTTAACATCACCCCTTTATATGATCTCTCTGATTAGATGGAAGCGTCGCAGTATGTGCTTGGACTTTTGGTGAGATCTCGGTTCCTTTGCCTGTGCGATCGCTCCATTGTTGTCACAATATAGATCCACTGGTTCCGAGATGCTCGGAACTACTCTTAGCTCCTCCAAAAAGTTCTTTATCCAAACAGCTTCTTTAGCCGCTTCTGCAGCGGCTATATACTCTGCTTCCATTGAAGAATCTGCTACAGTACATAGCTTGGAACTCTTCCATGTCAGTACGCCTCCATTTAGGCAAAATAAATAACCTGATTGCGATCTAAGGTCGTCTGAGTCTGTCTGGAAGCTTGCGTCGGTATAACCCTTTACAACGAGCTCGTCTTCCATACCTCCATAGACTAGGAACAGGTTCTTAGTTCTTCGTAAGTACTTAAGGATTCTTTTAACAGCTATCCAGTGACTTTCACCTGGATTAGACTGAAATCTGCTTGTTGCGCTCAATGAGTATGACACATCTGGTCTAGTATATATCATGTCATACATGATAGATCCTATAACCGAAGAATATGGGATCTTATTCATGCGTCTTCGTTCCTGCTCACTTGTAGGACACTGTGTCTTACTGAGAGAAACACCATGTGACAAGCGCAAAAATCATTTCTTGGATTCTTGCCTTCTGAACCATTTCATGACCTTGTCTAAATATGTACTTTGTCTCAGACCTATAAGCATTCTAGATCTATCTCTATAGATCCTGATTCCTAGCACGTAGGAGGCTTCTCCTAGGTCTTTCATTGAGAAATTATCTCCCAACCATTTCTTGTTGTTCAATAATGTTGGGACGTCATTTCCCATGAGTAATATGTCATCTACGTAAAGTACCAGGAATACTACCGTGCTCCCATTGAACTTCATGTAAACACAAGTCTCACCTTCACTTTTGGTAAAACCAAAACTTTTGATGACTTCATCAAAACGATGGTTCCAACTTCAAGACAAGGCTATGATAAGAGGTATTATACCACCATTCCGCTTACGCGAGTAAATTTTCTCACCTTTTTGGTACGTCTTGTACAATATAACACAAATAATTCTCTAGACATTGATTCACTCTTTCCGTTTGGCATCGGTTTGCGGGTGATATAAAGTACTCAAATTTAAACTCGTTCCATGAATGCAAAATAATTCATTCCAAAATGTACTCATGAACATCTTGTCCTGATCAATCACAATCATGCGTGGCACCCCATGCAATTTGTAATCATTCTCAAAAAATATTTTTGCCACGATTTGAGCCGTATATTAGTGTGTCAACTCCACAAAATACGCATATTTTGTCAATCGATCCACCACTACAAGAATTGAATCGCGCCCATTGGACTTAGCCAACCCCTAAAAAAAATCATGCTCACATGCGCCCACATCATTTCGGGAATTTCTAATGGTTGCAATAAACCCGGGTTCGCCACATGCTCAATTTGGTTGCGTCGGCACGTAGCGCATTGTTGAACAAACCCTTCAACATATGTTTGTCATTTGTTTCCAAAAGAAAATCCTTTTTAGCCTTTGGTACATGCTCAAAAACCCTGAACGCCCACCTTTCGATGAATCATGCACTCCCGCGATAAGTTTTTCTTTCAAACCCGTATTTTTTCCTACACAAAACCTCCTTTTAAAGCGCACCAACCAATTATGCAACGAATACTCATTATCACCTCCGTTATTAAGCATTAGCCCTTCAAAATTTTTTGCATTCCCTCATCATCATTGTAACTCTCCTCAACCTCCTTGTACCACTTGTTACACCCCGGAACCGAATAGTGGAAAAGGGGGCAAGTTAATTAGTCCCACCTTGAGTAGTGAATGAAAATTAGAGTTACTTAAACAGGCTAGTGTATTAACTACTAGCACCAACCAAGCTTAAGCCTTTTTCAGGACAATATGGTGTGGGCCTGAAGGTTGGGCTGGGTCAGTTAATGTACTAGGCTCTAACACCACTCCAGTACCACCGCACTAATTCCTCCCCTCTTCGAGACAAGGCATCCACCGCCTTGTTCTCAATTTCTTTTCTAAAAAAAGTGCTATAATTCATGGCCATCAGTTTTGCTAGACTGCGATTTTGCAATTGCGTATTCATCTTCCCTTTCAAGAGAAACTTCAAACTTTCATGATCCATTTTAATTATAAATTCCCGCCCCAATAAATAATGGCGCCACTTATAAACCGCTAACATAACGGCTAACAATTCCTTCTCATACATTGACCTCCCTTGATTTTAACCCCCAAATCTTGGCTAAAAAATACAATTGGCCGCCCTTCTTGCATAAGGACTGTCCCAACACCGGTCCCACTCGCATCAGTCTCAATCACAAGACCATATTATTACTTTAGAAGCGGACAATAGGTATGCTTGGATCAAGCACTTGATCTTGGAACTTGGAGTAGTCCCGATTGCTCTTAAGGCCTGACGATCTATGTTGTGAACAAAGAGTCGCTCGGAATAGAGCAACGAGGATACATGCACCTGTTTTAGAAGTTTTTGACTAATGATAGAGATCAATAGTAGTCGTTACAAGTTTGTAATGTAAATTTCTATAATCTGATAGGCATATATTTCCCGCTAGTAGAACATGAAGGTCACGTGCCTAATAAGCATAGCATGCTTAAGATTGGCCTAGTGCAAGTGGGAGACTGAAGGAATAATGCCCTAAGCCAAAGTGTTGGACTAGATATTAGATTATGAGAAAGACATTTATTCAGTTCATATATGAATGAGTGTATGGGTGACTAATATATACACATATATTAGATCTACCATGAATGACACTTTGGGTTCACGTCATCAGAATACGTGATTCTGATAGTAGAACTGTGAACCAGCGAATGACATTCTAAACCGTCCCTAGAGATATGTAGAATGTTTATAGAGATAAATATACTTCAAGTAAGAAGCTACATAGCCATACTAGTATATTCGCAGACTAGATGATCATGTTCTGCTGATCATGGACATAGGGATGTCAATTTTGGCATACAGGTGCGTGTTAGAGAACACGTACTGGACTGACCACACCATGAGAATATACATGGTGTATGTCATTAGTGATTCTCATATGAATAATGTGATTGTTCCTACGACCAGAGGTCACCACGGATTTTTATATGAGTAACTGCATACTTTAATATGATCTTATGTCATCCGTAACGGGATGATCATTAGGGTCATCATTAGGTATGCACCGAATCATGATGAGGATTGTGAGTGACCAAGATAGAATTTGTTCCTCTCGTTAAGAGGGTAATATCTCTGGGCCCCCTGATGAACTAGGACTTAAGGAAATGCATGACCATTCTCAAAATGGATTAACATGTGTTGTTAATATCATTTTCTATTTGTTCAGTCTAATTCTCGATCAGGAAAGAGACTTTGGTCAAACTCAAGGATGACATAGTTCCATGTCTTGTGATCAAGACATATATCATAGAACAAAAGGAATAATCAAATGTCTATTCAGATAGGTTTATGATCGCTGGTCATTTCATTTAACATGCGTAGTCATGACACCAGTCTAGAGGTTACTCATGACTTACGATCTTTGGAAGATCGTTGCCAGCGTTAAATGAAACCTACACGGTCACACATAGAACAACGTCTAGTCGGGAAGGAAATGCTCTTAAATAGTTATACATATGATGTATAAATAGGTGAAGGAAATAATCGATCATTGGATGATTGATATGAATGATTGTGCAAAAATCAACACAGTTCCGTTGGCAACAGAACAGTTCCGTTGCCAACGGAAGTTCCGTTGCCAATGGAACAGTTCTGTTGGTAACAAGAACTCAGCCAATTTGTCGGCAGCCAAGTTTTCAGATTAGGAAATCCTATTCCGTTGGGAACGGATAAGCGCTGGAATTAGGGTTTTAGTTATGGTAACTAAGCAATAATTCGCATCCCTCTCTAGTATAAATAGAGGGGCAGTCCCCCTCTATTAAACACACATTACATAGTCTCCAGGCTGTCGTAATACAGAGAGATAGAGAGAGAGCCTCCGGAAAGTATTTCCGGACTCGTCTAGCCGAGTCCGGTTATTCCGATGATTCGAAGCTCGACGTGGATACGAGTAGAGGACTTCTGCTTTGAAGACTAGCGAGCGATCAGTTTCTTTACCCTAGGAGAAGCAAGGAGTTCGTTCGAGTCGAGCTTTAGGAGCACGAAGGAGAAGGAAGCAAAACAGAAGTTCGTTCAGACCTACATCCGCTTCTCTCTCCCGGATCAGGAAGATCTGAGGTATAAATTTTAATAGCATAATCTCGTACCTTTATTTCTTTTACGATGATCCTAGGGAGGGTTGAACCCGTAGGTTCCACTGTGCATGTAATGTACATGGCTACGATTTTCCCAACTGTGGCATCAGAGCATTCGTTAAGGAAATAATCGTCAATTATTTATTTAAAATTTAGTAAATTCTAGTATTATAAATTTTAGGTTTTGAAAATATTATTTCAAAACGTCACGAAAATAATTTCTCGAAATATAATATTGGATATTATGATTTTCTAGAGTTTCAAAAAATAATTTTTCGAAATCTGTTTTGGAAACGAAACTAAAACAAAAGGAAATACGAATTTCCAACACGTCTCTGTTCCCAACGGAATAGCTCCGTTGAGTATAGAATAAGGCAGAAAATTCATGATTTTTCAACGACGGTTCCGTTAAGAACGGAATAGATTCGTTGAGTACGGAATAAGGCAGAAAATTCATAATTTTTCAACGACGATTCCGTTAAGAACGGAATAGTTCTGTTCCCAATGGAATAAGGCTGATTTTGCGAGAAACCCTAATTTTTGTTATACATGGAATTTAAATATATAAATATGGTATGAGCTTCAGATCTGTGATTGTTCTGTGATATAATTTTGTGTGTGAATGCCTATAATTTTATTTAATATCTATGGCAAACAGTGAGTTGTCCAAAGTTGTAATTACGGCAACCTGTGAGTTGTCCAAAATTGTAAATTACTTTTTCTAGCAATATGATAGTTGTTAGGAAAGATATTATATCTTCTCGCAATCTTTGGAAGATAGAATTGGATTTTCACACACACACAACAAAGGGTTCGTTGAAGATTATACCTGCAATCTAAAGATAGATCTAGGATTAGGAACCTCATGATCGCTCATGAGGAATAAGCTCATACCATATTTAACTTAGTTTCTTGTGATGTTTATATTTATAAATCTAAAACAAAATCCTTCAGAATATTAAGTAATGAAGTGCCTCCCATGTCACTATAACTCTCAGTACTCAGACAGTTTTCCACATGGGTCATGCAGAGCTAGGTGTGTAGTGGATTGTCTTTGGAAAGGGGCACGCGGGAAGTAGTGACTAGCACAGGTCATGCCTGAGCTGAGTGTGCTAGAAGCTGCTTTGCCGATACTCATACATGGTTAAACTTAACTGAGCAAGCAAGTCGGACTTACGCTTAGGGCACATGATGGGATAATACACCGAGTATAAGATACTCATTCTATAAAAGGCAAGAGTTGCATATGATGCAATTGGAAAGTGTTCCTACCTAAATAGTTGAGCATTAAGGGTTACGCTGGAGCACACTTACTGCTCAATGAAATATGGATCTTGACTCACTATGAAACCTCATTTAATTGAATTTTCGGAATCAATACTACTGAAGATGTATGATTTGAAGAAAAATAGTGGGAATTATAATATATGAACCAAAATTAGGATAATTCTAATTTTAAATTATAAACTTTATATTGCATATTAAACTTATAGAATAAGTTCGAAATTTACGGACTTGTGATCTATCCTTGAGAAGGATAAGCTCAATGGCACAAACTTCCCTGAATGGTTCAGGACTCTGGGAATTGTTCTCAAGAGTGAAGGAAAGTTATATGTCCTTGAGACACCCATCCCAAATCCACCGCCTTCGACCGCTTCTAAAGTCATTCAAGATACTTATCAGAAGTGTATTGATGATTCTGATGAAGTAGCCTGGATGATGTTAGTAGGAATGAAACCTAAGCTTCGGAAGCGGATAGATTTTATGGATGCCTATGATATGATCAAGGCGCTTAAGGAAATTGTTCCGAAAGCAGCTAGTATTCAGCGCTACAAGGTCACCAAGTTATTAATCAAGAGAAAGATGACTCAGGGCTCTTCTGTGGATACTCATGTGTTCAAGATGAGAAGCCACATTGATTACTTAGAGAGACTTGGTTTGCCTATTCCAAGGGAATTCGCGGTTGACATGATTCTTGGATCGCTTCCTCCGAGCTTTGATTTGTTCATTACTGAATATCATAAGCGTCAGATGGAGACGACGATCACGTAATTGCATAAGATGCTTAAATAGGCAGAGAAGCACATAGAGGCAAAAGCTGTCATTGATGCCCTCAGGATTGAAAAGGAAAGGGAGTTGAGAAGACAAGCCACATGGGAGAGCTGGATCAAAAGTTAGGGCAAAGTGTTGCCTAAACCTAAGGAATCTGAAGAAATGATTGCATGTTCTATGCGTGATCCCTGGAGAGGAGGATGTAAGATATGTCTAGAAGAAGAATCAATGGCTGCCATTTCAGTTATTCCTCTTCCTAAATCGTTACTTGGATATTGGACATCCACTGTAACTCTCACATTTTGAATGTGCAGGATATTACTCAGAAGTAGAAGATTAGCTAGAGGAGAAGTCAACCTACGAGTGGGGAATGAAGCAAGAGTTGCTACATTAACTCTAGGATTTAATTGACCTAGCCATTATCGACCTGTAATGAAATAAATGTTATTTCTATATTAGTGTTAAAGTGGTTGTAAAATTTATTATTTGGAATAATAAGATTTTTCTAGATTTGTCTATTTGAAATGTTCACTTAGAAAATGATCATTATATAGTAAATGATAAGTCTATTTATTCCATACTTCTAGCAATGTCATCTATATCACGGAATGAGAATCGCATTTCTAAACTCCACTAATGTGGAATGATAGACTCATTAGATCTAGGATCAATTTAGACATGCGAATTTTATTTATCGGACAAGATGACAAGAATAGACAATCATCAAAAGGTTGAGTGGTTTGTTGAGACTCATGCATAAAGATGCACGAGAGACAACAAGCAAGATAGCTAGAAATAGAAATATCAGTATTTCATCATAAAGTATTTTAAGTAAAAGGTTTACTTAATGAAACACAAAATGTTTGAAATGCTCAAAGTATTTAAGAATAAAATTCGATATCGACTTGACAATAAGAGCACTTTGATTGGATCGAGGTGACAAATAGCTCGACGATCATCATAGAGATTGTGAAAGAGGTTTTACAACTAACTCTGTATTGAATATATCATGATATATTCATAAAGAAGATGATGAAACTTATTGGATAAAATTCGATCTATGATAAGTCAAACAGATCCTCCATAATCCTTATAGATTTATACTCTTGAACATACTAAACACTGAATATTATAAGGTTAAAAAGGACACCATATTTGATATGGATTGGGATGGTCCCAAGTGGTCTTTAAAAGGTTGAGGTACGACTTGTGTCAAAAGATTTGACGATGTCAAACATAACAATCTTATAAATGTTTGTGGAATATCAATTTGATGTTGTTCTACATCCATTACGAGTTCAAATTGTTTGCTACTCATAATTCAGACTTCTTTAAAAGAGATCTCATCTCCTAAAGAAGCAGTGGGAGTGTAATACATCTTGAAAGGTTCGACATCCACATACTAGCGATGAACCATTAATAAGGCTATCAAATAGTTGATAAAGCTATACTTGAAACATAAGGTCCTCCTCTCAAACCTAGTAGACATTAATGTTAGTAGTATGCCCTAGGCTAATGTATTTGAGACCTAGATATATGGATTGTGTTAAACAAACATTATTTTTTATTTAGAGATATTTTATATAATAAATGCGTATTGGTTATTTTATTCTTATTACTAAAATGAACCTTAAATATGATATTCAGTTTTATATCATCAAAGTATGTGACTTTGATAGTAAAACTTTAAAGTATTATGAATGATATTCTAAACCGTCCCTGATCATTCATAGGATGTTTGTGAGACAAACATACTTTATGATAAGCTATAAATGTACATCAGTATGTTAGTTGACCGATGGTCACGTTTTACTGATCATGAATAAGTGTTATTAAGTCATTAACATAAGTATATGTTAGAGACCATATACTTGGATTGACCCACCGTGAGAATACTACATGGTTCGTGTCATTAGTTATTCTCGGTAAAGAATGTATCTCGTAATCCTTAGACTTGAGATTATCTCGGTTTCCTACATGAGAAATTTTATACTTTAATATAATCTAACATCGTCTTTAACCGGGCGGTCATAAAGATTATAATTAGGTATATAATGAATTATGCGGAGGAAAGAGTTTAATTAAGATAGGATTTGTTCCTCTCATAAAATGAGAGAGATATCTTTAGGCCTCTTGATGATTTGATTGAAGAAACGCACGGCCGTGCTCAAGTGAATTAATAAAGAGTTATTAATGTCATTTCATGTTCAATCAAATTCGGTGTCAAGAAATATTTATCGACCAACATAAGGTTGACACATACCATGCCTTATGGACGATATAGATATCGTGTAACAAAGGGATACAATGCATGACATAAATTAGGTTTGATCGAATCATCTATATTTGCTTAATTTGGGTAATCATGATGTCTTGCTAGAGGCCGCTCATGATTTATAATCCGTTGTGATTATTGCCAACATTAAGTAAACCTACAGGGTCACACACAAAGAACAACTATTGAGACGTACACAGAAAAATCATAACTTATGTGATAAGTTATATGGAGAGCTAGATAGTCAAGTGACACATCCAATCCTACATCTTATATGATAAGGTGTGTTGAATATATGGTTACATAGTTACCATGCACATAGGATATGAAACTTATGGACTATGTAGGTACAAGTGACACCCCAAAATCAGATTAAGGATTATAATATATTTTCGTCCATCTTTTGTGAGACAAAGAGGAGAGAAAAATCCGAAAATTATACTCTTGTTCTTCTGTGAGAGAAATGAAGAACAGATACTAGCATATATCGTTCTTCATCCGTTCAAAGGGGTTGTTCATGTGGATACCGGTAGAGGACGAAGCGAAGTGCGGCGTCTTTGTGATTCGGGTTGAAACCGTAGTTTTGCTTGGAGAATCGGTTTGCTTGGGGAATCCGTTCGTTTGGAGATCGGTTTGTTAGACCTATTAGGCGAAACATACAAAGGATCGGTTTGGAAACCGGTTTGGAATCGACCAAAGAAAAGCGTCAACCAAATTCGCTTTTGATCATCACAGATTAAGCGTAATCCGAAGGTACAAAGTTATGAACTTTTCTTTGATTTAATTGTAATTCACGGATCCTACTTTTGGGTTTCGAATTCGATTTTGTTTCGTTTTGTATTTTCCGCTACGTTATGAACGGTAGAAACCCAACAATTAATTAGGCTAAGAGATATGATCTCTCATAGAGGATGAGTCGACTTTCTACCCAGGAGACTGTGAAGAATCAATGGTTGGACCATAAGAACTGAGATGCAACCCATGTACAAACAATCAAGTGTGGAACTTGATTGGACTGGCTTGATGATCATTGCATAAAGTATATGGTTAACATATAAATAGTAAAAAAAGTTACTATAGTATGGGTTATAGTAAAAGACTTTCTCAATTGTTACTATTACAAATTCTAACTTTCATAGAATAATGCGATTGTGAATAATGGAACAAGGATATAAAACTCACATTCCTTTACAAGAACTTTACTGTGGATGTATCTTCGATACATGGCAAGAGTTTTATGATCCCAAAAATTTTAGAGAGGTTACAGGCTTCAAATCCATAAATGGATTAAAGCAAGCATTTCAGGATGAATCTTTTTGACAAACTAAATTGAAGAATTTAGCTTCATCGAAATAGATAAGACCACATCGGTTTCAAGAAATTCAGTGGGAGTATGACAGTCTTCTAATGTTACAACAAGAACCTTCACCATCCTAATAATTCAATACGTAGGAAATAAGACATACGAATGAGATTCTATGCCTTCAGCCATATATTGAAGTGTTCAATATGCAAAAAAGAGTTCTTGCTTATGGCATTCACTTGAAAAATAGAAGGATATAAGTATTAGATCATTCAATATGCAAGAAAGAGTTCTTGGTTTTGGCACTAATATGAACAATGAAAGGCACATGAATTGGATTCTATACTTTCAACAATATATTGAAGAAGTTCAATATGTAAGAAATAATTCTTGCCTATAACGTTCATATAATGAAGACATATTATCCGTTTATTGAAAGATTCAATGTACAAGAAACAGTTCCTAGTAACAGGATGAATAAGATTCTTCAAGCCATGCAATGTACTGTGCAATATGCTTGGAGCATAAGAGAGCAAATAATAGTCATTTGATGACGAAAATAAATATCTAAGTTCTTAGGAAAAATTAAGATATCCCGATCTATCAGAAGCTAGGAAGTGGTAAGAGATTACACTTTCCTAACATGGATCATTATCGCAACTCATTTATTTTGAATACAGTAACTTGGAAAGAGTTCCAAAATAAGGTATTGTAACTGAAACAAGATCATATTGTCACTTTAGAAGCAGACAATAGGTATGCTTGGATCAAGCACTTGATCTTGGAACTTGGAGTAGTCCCAATTGCTCTTAAGGCCTGACGATCTATGTTATGAACAAAGAGTTGCTCCGAATAGAGCAACAAGGATACATGTACCTGTGTTAGAAGTTCTCGACTAATGATAGAGATCAATAGTAGTCGTTACAAGTTTGCAATGTAAATTTCTATAATCTGATAGGCATATATTTCCCGCTAGTAGAACATGAAGGTCATGTTGCCTAATAAGCATATGATGCTTAAGATTGACCTAGTGCAAGTGGGAGACTGAAGGAATTATGCCCTAGGCCAAAGTGTTGGACTAGAGATTAGATTATGAGAAACATGTTTATTCAGTTCATATATGAATGAGTGTATGGGTGACTAATATATACACATATATTAGATCTACCATGAATGACACTTCGGGTTTACATCATCAGAATACGTGATTCTGATATTAGAATTGTGAACCAACGAATGACAATTTAAACCGTCCCTAGAGATATGTAGAATGTTTATAGAGATAAACATACTTCAAGTAAAAAGTTACATATCCACACTAGTATATTCACAGACTAGATGATCATGTTCTGCTGATCATAGACATAAGGATGTCAAGTTTGGCATATAGGTGCGTGTTAGAGAACACGTACTGGACCGACCACACTATAAGAATATGCATTGTATATGTCATTAGTGATTCTCATATGAATAGTGTGTTTGTTTCTACGACCTGAGGTCACCACAGATTTCTGTATGAGGAACTGCATACTTTAATATGATCTTACATCATCCGTAACGGGATGATCATTTGGGTCATCATTAGGTATGCACTGAATTATGATGAGGAATGTGAGTGACAAAGATGGGGATTTGTTTCTCTCATTAAGAGGGAGATATCTCTGGGCCCCCTGATGAACTAGGACTGAAGGAAATGCATGGACATGCTCAAAATGGATTAACATGCTCAAAAGTAATGCTGCGAAAGAAAAAAAAAATACCAAATTCTGACGATTTTTTGACTTGTAGATTTATGGGACTAGGGTTCTGTAATATCCTTAATTGGGAGCAATTAATGCTGTACCAATACTGAACAGTACTGTACCAGTTTTAAATAATGTTAAACCTAAATCAAAACCCAAGTTATTTTTGAATTGTGATTTTTTTGCAGAAGTCAATTTGGGGAGGCACAAACCAAGAGATCAAAAGTGAGGCAGGCTCAACTTGCAAAGGCCAAAGATCAACCTGACATAAGCTGTCACAACAAGACTCCCCAACATACAATAAAAGCAGAAGTATGTGATTCCTGATATATAAAGTGGTGGTAATCTATATTTTTTTTTATTATTAATAATGTTTTATAAATTAATCCCAATTTTTTGTATTATTATGTAAAATTTATGTGTTTTGTTGTTTGGACTAGCTAATAAATTTCAATTTTATTAGGATAAGAAAATTTACGCATATTAGCAATGATCTCCCTTACTCTCTCAAAAGTAAACATAAAAAGAAATAACAAATCTGAAAAGGTGAAAAGAAGAATCACAGGATGCTACTTCTGATTCAATTTCATAATCTAGATTGTAAAATAATAACTATTTAAGTAGGTTTATTGATAATTATTATGTTATTAGGCAGAATCATGGTTTCTAAAGTATTTTTCATCAAGTTATGTTGTAATAAATTTCAATTTTGAACATCAATCTTATTTTTCAACATCTTTTAGTTGTCATGATAAAAACGATATATAAATATCACATAATAGCACCTATTTATAAATATTTTATTTTGATACAACAAAATATTTTATACAAAACACATGTAATTTGGTAGATAATGTTTCATTTCTGGTATTTATTCTTTAAACAACTAATTAATCATTATAAAAACAGAACTTGAGTTATGTTTATTTTACTTTTTTGCAACTAAAATTTATAAAATTATTTCTTTTTTTAATGAACATATTTTTATATTCATATTATGAAGCGGATGATTAAAGAAAGAAAAAGAAAAGAAAAATTGGAAAGGATAGGAAATATGACTTAAATACTACATTTAAAATTAGGGGTATATTTGCAAGGTGTTAGCTATATTCTTTCTTTATTTTCACCCTTGACCTTTAACCAGAAAAAAATTCATATGAACAAAGGAAATAGGAACATTTAGTAAATACTAATAGTTGATGGCTCATTGTGCATATTTCAATCATTTATGTCTTTCTCTTGGAATAAAACCATAGTATATGATTTGGGATTCGAATTAAAAAAAAAAAATTTACTATTAAATATTTAATTCTGGTAAAATTCGTGGACCTCTATGTAATTTGTCAACAATTACTTACATTAATGAAAAAAAAATCATAAAAATAAAAAAATTAAATCATTTTTCTTTATCTTCACTAATTGGTCCAGCAAATCAAAATGCCCCTAGAGTTCGTATCACAGGCTCAATTCCAATTTGTATGTGTTGGATGAAAAATGGGGATTAAACCATTCAAAGGTAATGTTAGTTAATTTAATTGTAACAAGCATTTTCAGTTTAATACTGTTTAAAGGAGAGAAATATTTCCTTATGCATTTGCATGGTTCCATAACAGAACAATATAATGGCTCAAATCTGTTATTTCTGGAAATAAAGACCTTATTCCTCCGGTTCCAACTGTACTCAAACATGATTTTTTCATAGAAATTATGGTTAATTAGACTTTTCTTCTATTTCTTAGTATAAATAATTAGGGACCTGCTACAGCACGATCCACTGTAGCACGACTGTTCATGACGAGATCCAATAACAATATATATAATTTATTTTCTAATAACAATATATATATATAACAGTATATATAATTTAGTTTCTAATAACAGTATATATATATAAAAAGTGAAAACAGTATATAAAAATGAAAAAATAGTATATAAATTAGGAAAATAGTATATAAAAGTAAAAAATTAAGAAATACACAAAGAATATATAATAATTTATTAAATGGCGAAACAATATATAAAATGAAAAATAACAGTATATCTATATTGCATCGTGCTACAGTGTGTCGTGTTTGCACATTTTCCAAATAATTAACCCTTCAGTTTGGAACCAAATATTAATTAGTTTTCCTCTAAACAGGTGATTTTTGTTGCACAATTTCAGTAAGAAAAAAGAAATTCACTGATTTTATCAAGGCGGTATGGTGCTCCATTATATATCCCTTCTACAACTTACTTGATTAGGCATGGGCTCAAGCACAATTAAATTAGTACAAGTACTTGACCCAAAAAAGAATGTTATTCACTTTGGCTCTTTTCTCACAAGATATAGATATTTAGGGATTGGTGTCAATTGGAATTTTATTAATAAAATGAACTAAAGGAAAAAACATTTTAAATATGTTATTTATTTATGTCCTTCGAATTACAAGGACGATTCAAAATGAAATCGTTCTTTTATTTACTTATCTCAAATTCTCAATTCATTTGACTGCTGGGAAACTACATCTTTGTGGCACATGATAATGATTAATTGTAATTATATTCTATATAACTGAACTTTGCTTTATTATATATTGCAATTTTAAAAACCTATATTGTCCTATAGGATTTTAATTTATTTATATTAAATATAAATATAAAAAAAATTAAAACCCGCAGCATTGGCGTGGGTATTTTTTTACATATTGTGTAAACATCATGAATTCATGAGAACTTTTCAAGAAATAATATATCTACTTTTTTTGAAAGGAAGAAATAATATATCTAATTTATTTGAGATGACAAAAATATTTATGCAAGTATTTTGGGTCTTGAATTTAGAAAGTTTCATTCATTTAAGTTTTATATCGAAATTTGTGTTTTCATTATATACACAAATTTTAATGTAATTTTCATGAAGAATTGTACTTATTATGAAAAATATGAATCTCAATAAAATTTAATGAATAAAATTTTCTAAGTATAAAATCTCCAATACTGGGCTAATTGTTTTAGTCATTATGGATTTATCTTATATATCAAGTAAGAAATAACATTTGAGAATACTTCTTAAATAAATATAGAAATGAAATTTGGTAGGTGTATCAATCCAAGATACTTTCTCATTTTGTGGGGGTGTTTACAATATTTTAATATTTTGCAGGGTAGACGTGAAATTTCTCAGTCCTGAGATATTTTCAGCCATGCCAACGAGGCACCGGGATCAATAAGCTCACAAAACGTTGATTTGACGTGGACCAATAATGTAGAGTCTTTGTATAAATCATGCATTATTAGTTGCTACATTATTCCGCAGGAACTTGGCGTTTTAAATGACAAAATTGACTCTCTATTTTCAGTCAAGAATCAAGATTAACCACTATGAAATACATTTTTTGGGAAATCCTTTGAACATAAATAATCAAATATGGTAGATAAAATGTTTCCCTATATTGCATAAAATTTCTTTTAATATAAAAATCTGGCAAAACAAAAGAATCTAGTGAATTTTAATTTCTTTACATAAAACTTGTATATATCAACTTTATTGCAAAAATATCCCACCCGATATTTATTTTGGATATTATGTTATGTGTAAATTAAGAGGGTAATGCTATAATTTAATACATCAAGTTAATTAATTCACCCACTTCTCTGTATTTTCGATCTTTCTTTTCGAGGTGTGTTTTTCGTTTCCCTTTTGTTCCAGTTCAGATTTTCTAGGGTTTCGTTTCGGTTAGGAATCAATGGCGGCGCCGGAGTACAGATGCTTCGTCGGAGGCCTGAGCTGGGCCACCGATGACTGGGCTCTTGAGGAGGCCTTCAAGTACTGCGGCGAGATCTTGGAATGCAGGGTCAGATGAGTTTTGTTTTAGTTTTGTTAATTGATGGGCTTTGATAGAGTTTTGATTAAGATTTGAAGCTGTGATGTGTAGATCGAGGTTATTGATTTAAGTTTTTGTTGTTGAAGTGCTTCGATCTTGATTTTTCAACTAGATTTAGTCTTAATCTAGCTGATTTATTGAACTTGTATTGATTATTACGTCATAATTAGTTCTTTCACTCCGTTGTTGAGTTGTTTGTTTAAATCTTGATTAAATTTTCTTGATTTGTCACAGATATGGACAGAATAGTCCTATATCTCTTGTTACTAATATATACTCTTTTCACTTGCTTTTCTTTCTTGATTTGATTATTTCAGATCCGTAACTAACTCAATCTCTATCTTCTTATTTACCAGGTCATCAAAGATCCTTCGACAGGAAGGCCAACGGGCTCCGGCTTCCTGACCTTCTCCACCGAGGGGGACATGAACGTGGCCATCGAGAAGATGGACGGCCAGGACCTAAATGGCCGCACCATCACCGTCAACCGGGCCCAGTCTTGCCAATACCGTGACTCTGGCGGTGGCGGTAGATACGGCGGCCAGCGCTGTGAGGGCGGCGGCGGCGGCGGTGGATATGGTGGTGGCCATTACCGTAATTATGGAAACAGTGGTGGTGGTGGTTATGGTGGAGGTGAAGGTGGTTATGGTGGTGGCTGGGGAAAAGAAACCAAATCGCCCAGGAATAGTACTTCCGATGAAGAAGGTATGAGGAGGGAAAGCAATTCATCTGGGTGCACTAGCACCTTTTCAAGTAGAACATCGGCAGACTTGGAAGACTCGGATGCGCACCTTAACAAAAGTGGTTTGCGTCATTTATCCTTTCCTCCTATTGATGATGAGGAGCCTATTGATGATGAGGAGGATATGTATTTTTCAGATTCACCTCGAAATTCGCCTCCTGTTAAGGGGAGGGAGGTATCTATATTTCATTCAACTTCTACTTTTTAATTGTTCCTCATTTTTCTACTTATGCATATCCTCATTCAAATGAAGCTCATTTTTCTACTTTTTGCAGTCTTTTCTGTCCAATCATTGGGTTCCATATTATGCATCTAATATTAAATTGTTGGCACGGATTCTTTCTTTTGAATCCATTGAGGTATCATTCATTTTTGTTCTCCATTTCTTGGTGAAAAATTTGTAATTTAAATTCTTTTTGAAGTAATTACTTCTACCAATATGATACAGGAGTTAGACGACTTGAAGGTGGATAAAAAATGCGGAGACTATTTTTATGTAAGTATCTCGCGAGACATCACGTTTCAAAGCTTCATTTTAACTTGTTTTTAGTGATTGTTTTGTTTGTGGCTTTTAAAACAGGCAAGAAGAGCGCAGCTATACAGGCTAGAACAATTATGGAAGTACGAGATGATGGAGAAATTAATTGATTTTGTTCCATACATAGAGGTAGTTGATTCTTCTTACTTTTCTGGGTTGCTCGAAACTCTTTCTTGTTGTGAAAGCTGAACAAAATTACAGGGCAGGGACTATAGTGTGAAGGAAAAAAACGATCTCCTCTGGGCAGCCAATCATGAAGGTCTGGTGCATTGTGAAGATTACTATTCTAGAAATCGCATAAAAGACGAGTTTTTTGAGATAATAGAGGTACATGGATCCTCTCCATCTTATTATTTTGAAGAAAATATCCTTCCTAAAATATCATAAAATTGTTAACATTTTTTTGATTACGTAGATGTGCATTGTTATGTTTAAAGCCGTGGAGGGTGACAAGATGTTCCATCCGTTGATTCGCATGGTATATACACTATATATATATATATATATATATATATATATATATATATATATATATATATATATATCAATGTTTTAAATTGCGATATAGCGCTGCGTAGCGGATTGTCTTTTTTTGTAGCGGATTGCGGTAGCGATGTAAGATATCAAAATTTGATTTTGATATTTTTTTCTATATTTTTCTTCATAAGCGTAATTACCGAAATTTGATTTTGTTTTTCATATTAAATTAAATCGAAAACTTAAGCACACATGGTAATATTCATGTGGGCAAAGGCATAATTTATTTTATTTAGTGGGTTGTTAAGTAGTTAAAATATAAGATCCTATTTGCAAAGGTAAAATATATTACACATATAAACATAGGCATTATTATTAGGATTTTGTAAATATAAAACTTTGAGGGTTATATTTATAAATGAGGAAGCCAAATTCCATTTGCCAGCTTCATTCTTCTTCCTCTTCATGCGCATAAATGGATGAGTGCCCCTTATTTCTTCCATGTCTATTCATTTTTCTCAAATAAGAAGAAAAGAGAGAAAGAGAAAAATCTAATAAGGATCTACAAAAATTCACCGATTCGAAAAACGGAGGGTACAGCGATATTCTAAACGTTGAGACGAGTAAGTTGATATCCTCATTTGCGCGATTCGGCTCCGTCACCATAAGCGCGCTTTTCAAAGCGAAGGTCTATTTCGACTAAGAACGCGTGTGCGAGACTCCGTCTCGTCAACTTTCGTGTCTTGTGCGTTAGTGAGTGAATTCTTTCCCCTTTTCTCTTATTAAGACTTGCGGTTATGTGCATATAAGGTCATTGTGTGTTCTCATTTTGTGCCTACATATTTACTTCTTTTATTTGATACTCTCAAATGAATAATTATGGTCATCCCCATAACATTATGATGTATAAATGAGAAATGGTTAGGGTTTCATAATTAGAGATTTCATAATTAGGGTTTCATAATTAGGGTTTCAAGTTAGAGTCTCAATAATTAGGAATTGGGAATTGGGATTAGGGTTTTGTGCTAAGTCGGAATTATAGATTCATTATTAAACCATAAAATTTAGTATTAATTAAATTATTTTATTATGCTAATATTTTGGGAAACTTGGAGATGTCACTTTTGGATTTGATGGGTTATTTTGGAGAGACTCGTTTGTGACTTGTATGATTTGTGATTAGTGAACCGTGACATCTAATTTGAGGGGAAGCGAGCTACTAGACGTAGTGGAAATTCCAAATTTAGTTTGGTTCAAGACGCGAGGATATATCCATGGTCGTCAAGGCTCTTGTGTGGGAATACGCGATTCCCGAGCTATGTGATTCTCCAGAAGAGTTGGATTTGCTCTCCGCTCTATCTGGCACTTCAGTTTACCGCTACGCGTACCCTCACTTGGGAATATTATATGGGTTTTATATATATATGTAAACAAGGAATGTGTGAAAGGAATAGACTTCTAAAGTTGGATCGTAGTAATGGTACATATGAGGAATAGTTTTGTGCATTTCTTTTACCTTAGAATTTCTTTGATTGTTTTTAATTCTACAATTATTACTACATGTGATATTATTTTAATATTTAAAATTTGTAATATTAATTAGGCAAGAATCAGGGTTACTACTACACTTGTGGCTTGTCTTAATAAGCTAGACCCATTTACTCACTTAGTCGCTTATGTGACTAACCACTCTTTTGTATATGTTTTGGGTCTAAGGGTTTCAGGACGGTGCAGAAGGAACTAGTGGAGCTCGTGTGTGAACGGTGAGTACGACGGTTGTTATCATCACGGAGTAAAAGATGTTGTTGTTTCTAGGTTATGTATATTCTTGTATGTAGTTATTTCATATATATATATGTATGTGATGTTTCATATTATATTTTGGCTTTTATGCACACATATATATATGAGTGATGTTGTTTTCGATTTTATTTTTTTTGTTATCATATGATGCCTCTAGCACACATATTGTGTGTCGGCGGGTTGTCGCATCTTTATTTTTGCGGTGTGACAGCTTTTATGGTATCAGAGCAAAATATCGAAAACAATATTAGAAATCGTCGTGAGGGTGGGGTTTAGAGTCTTGATAGGCATGCCCGTCTTGTTTAAGTATTCTATATCTTGAAATAAAGCCGTATGGTCATACTTTGTTCCGCGGATAAAATGCCACCTAAGAAGGGACTTGTTAGTGGTCGACCTGAGAGGACGGCTCGCGAAATATGAGGTGTCGGTTGAGCGGCCAATACGAGAGACGACGTTATGCCTCACCCCTCCTTCTCCAGTTGGATCCGAGACTGATTCATGTGCGAGTTCACGTGCGCCACGTCAAGCGTCCGCAAGAGTTGAGATTCCCTTACCTCCACATCCTCCTTCTGTAGGCGATCAAAGGGAAGGTGAAGAACTAGCTAATCCCGAGGATCGTGGTGATCCAGCACTGCCACAACCATTTGATGCGCTAAGGTTTGTCCAGAACCTAGTTCAGCATGTGGCTGATCAAGTGCGTGAACCAAGACGAGATGCCGAACCGACTCTAGTTTCCCGGATACAGGATTTTATGAAGTTGGAACCGAGGACATTTTCTGGTGCGCGTGATCCGGTCGCAGCTGATAACTGGTTGTTGGAGACAACCTGGAATCTTAAGAGAGCCCAAGTGCCTAGACGAGATTGGGTGGATGTTGCGGTTACGCGTTTACACGGCGAGGCTTTGCAATGGTGGAATCTTCAACGTCACTCATACACTGAAGGTGGAAGAATACCGTGGCAATGGTTTGAAGCAACTTTTGAGGAGTTTTACATCCCTGAGGCTGCGATACGTGATTTTGAGGACCAATTTCGAGAATTAAATCAGGGTGCACGATCGGTCGATGCATTTATTACGGATTATAACCGACTAGCTAGGTATGCATCAGCGTGGGTACCAAATGAGAAGCGGTTAGTAAGCGAGTTTGTACGCCGCTTACATCCGGAGATAAAGAGGGATGTAGATCAGTTCGCAATGGACTATACTTTTGCCAAGGTGTGCGATGCGGCTCATCATTATGAACGGAATTGGCTAGAACGGAGAGCAAGTGCGGGGCCGCATGTGGATGTTGAGATTGGAGGTGCGCAACCCAATCTAGGGCACAACCAAAACCGGCTAACAAAACGTTCACGTGATCATTTTAGGAGGCCCGAGGCGAATAATAATCCGGGACAACGACCGCCGCAGCAACATCAACAACCGCCCTACTGCAGGAGGTGTGGCAGAGCTCATCATGAGAGTCAGTGCTGGAGAGTTCAGGCATTATGAGTTTCTAGTTATGCCGTTTGGCCTGACAAATGCTCCTGCTTCATTTATGGCTTTGATGAACAGTGTGCTTCGCGCTTATCTAGACTCATTTGTGGTTGTATTCATTGATGATATACTGATTTATTCCCAGTCTAGGGAAGAGCACGCTGAACATCTTCGAATCGTACTACGCACTCTCTTGGACCATCAATTATATGCAAAGTTCAAAAAATGTGAGTTTTGGTTAGAAGAAGTGGCCTTTTTAGGTCATGTAATTTCTGGAGATGGGTTGAGTGTTGACCCTGAGAAAGTAAAGGCTATTGTCGAGTGGAAGCAACCACGGAATGTGAGTGAAGTTAGAAGTTTCTTAGGGTTGGCGGTGTTATTATCGACGTTTTGTTGACGGTTTCTCGAAACTTGCACTTCCTTTGACCCGATTGACGCAAAAAGGGGTCAAGTTTGAGTGGACTGAGGCGAGAGAGCTTAGCTTTCAAGAGTTGAAAAATCGCTTAGTTTCAGCACCTGTTCTTATTGTACCTATACAAGGTATAGAGTTTGAGGTTTATTGTGATGTGTCGGGGCAAGGTTTAGGCTGTGTGTTAATGCAAGAGCATAGGGTAATTGCATATGCTTCGCGTCAGCTAAAGCCATATGAGAAGAATTATCCGACACATGATTTGGAGCTAGCAGCTGTGGTGTTTGCCCTTAAAATTTGGCGTCATTATCTTTATGGAGAAAAGTGCAAAATGTACACGATCATAAGAGTTTGAAGTACATTTTTGATCAAAGAGAGCTAAATTTACGGCAGCGTCGTTGGCTTGAAGTTCTGTGCGATTATGATGTGTCTATTCAATATCATCCGGGAAGGCGAATGTTGTAGCGGATGCATTAAGTCGTAAAAGCTATGGTAATGCGGTTACATTGTTGACAAGGCGGCCCCAAATCTTGATGGATCTTGGAAGGATGAATATTTATGTACAAGTGCACCTTCACAAGCCTTTTTAGCTAATTTGCGTATTCAACCTACGTTAATCGAGCGGATTCGTGAGGCACAAGCGGGTGATCCGCGGTTACAAAAGATTAGAGAGAAAATGCAAATGGGTAAGGCACCGCACTTTCATGTTGATGCAAAGGGTATGTTGCGACTTGGGAAGCGAGCGTGTGTGCCTGACCATGCTGAGATTCGGCGCGATATTTTGACTGAGGCACACGAGTCAGGTTACTCGATTCATCCTGGTGAGACGAAGATGAGTCAAGATCTTCGTCAATATTATTGGTGGCCTAAGATGTACAAAGATATCGCTGATTATGTAGCTAGGTGTCTAGTATGTCAGCAAGTTAAGGTAGTATGTCAGCAAGTTAAGGCCGAGCGTAAGAAGCTCGCGGGACTTCTTCAACCTTTACCATTTCGAGAGGGAAAATTTGAAGGGATTACAATGGATTTTGTAACTGGTTTGCCTCGAACTCGTCAGGGTAACAATGCGGTTTGGGTGATTGTAGATCGGTTGACGAAAGTTGCTAATTTCCTTCCATTTAAATATGGAACCTCAGGCGAGCAGATGGCGCGTATATATATGCGTACTATCTTTAGGCAATTCGGTATTCCTGTTGAGATTGTTTCAGATCGTGATACGCGTTTCACTTCTCATTTTTGGAGGAGTTTTCAAGCGGGGTTAGGGACAAAGCTTTATTTTAGTACTGCTTACCATCCCCAAACAGATGGACAGTCTGAGAGGACGATCCAAACACTAGAAGATATGTTGCGAGCTTGCGCTATTTCCATGGGTGGTTCATGGGAAGATCATTTGCATTTATGTGAGTTTGCGTACAATAATAGTTACCATGCAAGCATTGGAGTTGCCCCTTTTGAGGCATTATATGGTAGACGATGTCGTACGCCTTTGTTTTGGGACCCGGTTGGTTCAGAGCGACCATTGGGTCCGGACCTTATTCAAGAGAGCGCCGATCATTTGCGGTTGATCAAAGAACGCTTGAGAACAGCTCAGGATAGGCATAAGCAATATGCAGATTTAGGCCGAAGACAAGTGGAGTTCCAGCCTGGTGATCACGTGTTATTGCGCGTTTCGCCCACGCGGGGTATCATGCGCTTTGGGGTAAAAGGTAAGCTAAGTCCGAAATATATTGGACCATTTGAGATTCTCGAGCGAATTGGAGCGTGTGCTTATCGTTTAACGTTGCCCCGAGCCTTATCCGAGGTCCATGACGTATTTCATGTCTCACAACTTCGTAAATATTTGCGAGGTGAAGGTCATGTCCTTGACTTCACGACTCTCCATTTTGAACCCGATTTGACCTATGAGGAGATTCCATTACGCATTTTAGATACTCGCGAGCAAATTTTGCGTAGTAAGGTAATTAGATATGTGAAGGTCCAATGGAATAACCATTCCGAGCGAGAAGCAACATGGGAGCGTGAAGAGGAGATGCAAAAACGATATCCGGAACTTTTCCACAAATAGGTTAGTTTCTATGTTTAGAGGACTAAACATCTTTTAAGGGGGGAATGATGTAAGATATCAAAATTTGATTTTGATATTTTTTTTATATTTTTCTTAATAAGTGTAATTACCGAAATTTGATTTTGTTTTTTATATTAAATTAAATCGAAAACTTAAGCACACATGGTGATATTCATGTGGGCAAAGGCATAATTTATTTTATTTAGTGGGTTGTTAAGTAGTTAAAATATAAGATCCTATTTGCAGAGGTAAAATATATTACACATATAAACATATGCATTATTATTAGGATTTTGTAAATATAAAACTTTGAGGGTTATATTTATAAATGAGGAAGCCAAATTCCATTTGCCAGCTTCATTCTTCTTCCTCTTCATGCGCATAAATGGATGAGTGCCCCTTATCTCTTCCATGTCTATTCATTTTTCTCAAATAAGAAGAAAAGAGAGAAAGAGAAAAATCTAATAAGGATCTACAAAAATTCACCGATTCGAAAAACGGAGGGTACAGCGATATTCTAAACGTTGAGACGAGTAAGTTGATATCCTCATTTGCGCGATTCGGCTCCGTCACCGTAAGCGCGCTTTTCAAAGCGAAGGTCTATTTCGACTAAGAACGCGTGTGCGAGACTCCGTCTCGTCAACTTTCGTGTCTTGTGCGTTAGTGAGTGAATTCTTTCCCCTTTTCTCTTATTAAGACTTGCGGTTATGTGCATATAAGGTCATTGTGTGTTCTCATTTTGTGCCTACATATTTACTTCTTTTATTTGATACTCTCAAATGAATAATTATGGTCATCCCCATAACATTATGATGTATAAATGAGAAATGGTTAGGGTTTCATAATTAGAGATTTCATAATTAGGGTTTCATAATTAGGGTTTCAAGTTAGAGTCTCAATAATTAGGAATTGGGAATTGGGATTAGGGTTTTGTGCTAAGTCGGAATTATAGATTCATTATTAAACCATAAAATTTAGTATTAATTAAATTATTTTATTATGCTAATATTTTGGGAAACTTGGAGACGTCACTTTTGGATTTGATGGGTTATTTTGGAGAGACTCGTTTGTGACTTGTATGATTTGTGATTAGTGAACCGTGACATCTAATTTGAGGGGAAGCGAGCTACTAGACGTAGTGGAAATTCCAAATTTAGTTTGGTTCAAGACGCGAGGATATATCCATGGTCGTCAAGGCTCTTGTGTGGGAATACGCGATTCCCGAGCTATGTGATTCTCCAGAAAAGTTGGATTTGCTCTCCGCTCTATCTGGTACTTCAGTTTACCGCTACGCGTACCCTCACTTGGGAATATTATATGGGTTTTATATATATATGTAAACAAGGAATGTGTGAAAGGAATAGACTTCTAAAGTTGGATCGTAGTAATGGTACATATGAGGAATAGTTTTGTGCATTTCTTTTACCTTAGAATTTCTTTGATTGTTTTTAATTCTACAATTATTACTACATGTGATATTATTTTAATATTTAAAATTTGTAATATTAATTAGGCAAGAATCAGGGTTACTACTACACTTGTGGCTTGTCTTAATAAGCTAGACCCATTTACTCACTTAGTCGCTTATGTGACTAACCACTCTTTTGTATATGTTTTGGGTCTAGGGTTTTAGGACGGTGCAGAAGGAACTAGTGGAGCTCGTGTGTGAACGGTGAGTACGACGGTTGTTATCATCACGGAGTAAAAGATGTTGTTGTTTCTAGGTTATGTATATTCTTGTACGGTTTGTATATTAGGGTTTTGTCGATGTATATATGGGCTTCCGCATCTGTTCAGGGTTTTGTTGTCTCCGTGATGTAGTTAATTCATATATATATATGTATGTGATGTTTCATATTATATTTTGGCTTTTATGCACACATATATATATGAGTGATGTTGTTTTCGATTTTATTTTTTTTGTTATCATATGATGCCTCTAGCACACATATTGTGTGTCGGCGGGTTGTCGCATCTTTATTTTTGCGGTGTGACAAGCGAGCGCTATTGCGGCGCTATGCCCTGATAGCGGATGTGCAGTATAATTTATAATTTACATAAAATTTCATAAATATTAATGATAAAAATATGATCATAATAAAATTTTAATACAAAAAACAAAAAAATCCAAATACCATAAATATTAAATAAAACGAAATTATTCGGAGTGCCCAGTTTTTGGAATGCCCAGAAGCGCTCACCATATAACTTTAATTGTGCACATATATACTTGCACTTGGATATACCTTTTGTGTTTACAAATATATATATATTTTTTAAATATACCTTTTTGTAATTTTGCTATATCTTTTGTGTTTACAAAAATATTTTTTTGTAATTTCATCATACCTTTTGTAATCGGGCACTGTTGGATGCTCCAAAATATTGACACTCCATATCTGAACCTTTAAATAAAATAGTATAATTATTTATCATAAAATACCATACAAAGTTCATTGTCCATAATTAAACATCCAAAATAAACACATGAATATTAATTATCCGAAATAAGCAAAAAAAAAAAAAAAAAAAATACAAAACTAACACTTTTAACGCTATAGCGGCCGCTATAGCCGCTATTTGAACGCTATTTTACTGCTATAGCGTTAAATAGCGGCGCTATAGCGCTCGTAACGCTCAAAACGCTATTTTAGCTATATTTTTGTTGTGTATTGCGTTTTATGGTCGAAATCGCTCAAAGCGCCGCTATTTAAAATACTGATATATATATATATATATATATATATATATATATATATATATATATATATATATATATATATATATATATATATATATATATATATATATGTGTGTGTGTGTGTGTGTGTGTCCACGATTTCAGTCTTCTACCGTTATTATATTTTGTTTCTAATTCAATTCAATCTGCAGGGATGTAAGGATGACCTGCTGAAGTTGATTTCACTCTGTAAGAGAGCTTGTAAAATCTGTGAATTACAGGTGCCATCAAAAATTAAATTAGCTTACAGTGTGCCCAATGATGATTAATCAGTCTTATTGAAGGTGATTTTGTACTATGTCTCATTACAGCGTTTGCAGCTGACCCCTGGGCGACTTGGATTCACTCACGAATCCATCTTTAGTCCATACTGCTCGCCCATGAGTGTTGTTGAGAGGTTTTTTGCTAATAAAAGAAAGACTGACAAGGTATTATATCTAATTAAGACCATAATGCATAATTTATGTAATATTATTTTTCTTTCAACTTTTCACTTGAGTTTGAGTTTTGTAATTCCCAGGAATATGTCAAAGCAAAGGAAAGGGTGTCGTCTCTTCGGAGGTTCGAAGAGCATCTCGCTTCAATTGATTTTGAGAAGGTAACCGGAAATTCTCCCAACAATGCTAAAAGAATGCACCGATCATTTCTGGATTGTTATTGTTTGTTGTTGTTGAAGTTATTATTTGGCAGTACTATCCCGAATGGTGTTAACTCTCTATATTTTGCCTAATTAGGTTTTGGAGGAGAAAATGAGTATGGATATAAAAAAGAAAGATACAAATAATTTAGAAGCGGTGGCTGGGATACTTGCTGAGGATGCAGAGATCGTGCCAAAAGTGTATCGTGATTCAATAGATGATGAAGACCTCATAAAAAAATCACTGGAGGTAACTAAATTTGTTACTTGTTTGGATCTAATTTAGTTTCTATTGTTATTATATTGATGTAAATTTTTATTTATTCTAATGCGATGTAGGAAAGACTTTTCTTTGTCCAAATGTATGAACGGCTCACATGGTGTGGGTCATTCTTGTACGGCCTTCTAGAGGAAAAAAAGGGGAAGGTATTGCATGCGATTTGAATTATCAATTCACGAGCAGTACATTTTAGTGTGTTTTGTTTTGTGGAACAATTCATATGACTATCTTAAAAATATGTGAATGTGCAGGGTGATGGTGAAACTATTATGGACTCGCTAATTCGATCATGCGGAGGTCTTCGCTTTTTTGAATGCTCCAAGGAATATAAGGAAGGAGGATCCATCGGCCAAAGTGTCTGGGTGAGACTAAATCTATCCCGAGTATTCCTTATTTTTGTATGTTTTGGGCATTTCTAACATTTTGTCTCATTGGTTTGACTTTGTAGGAGGAGAAAGAAGTTCGTGATTTTATTGAAGGTGTAGAAAAAGAAGCTTTTCCGGATCTTCCCCTGCAGTATGTCGTTCGAGGAATTTTGGTACTCATCTCCTAATTCGCTTCTTCTCTTTTTCTCTTTCTATTGTAATTATCGTTTTTTTTTGGTTTTATCTTAAATGGAGGTGCTAAATACTTGTGGATTTTCAGGACTATTGTGACTACCTTAAAAAATGGGAGGAGAAGAAAAACGAGGAGAATTTTCTAAAGGTATGTATACCTCTCTTTTTTAAAATTTTATGATTTGCTGAAATTCTCAGTTTTTGTATTTTTGACACAAAAATCCTATTTTTTCTGGCAGAAATGTTTTGAAGAAATTGATTCCTCCATGCGGCAGCAATATGAGTCGATAGAGAAGGTATTATTATTATTCTTATTCTTATTCTTATTATTATTATTATTATTATTATTATTATTATTATTATTATTATTATTATTATTATTATTATTATTATTATTATTATTATTATTATTATTATTATTTATTTATTTAATTAATTAATTATTTTTTGTTGTTGTTGGTGGTGGTAGTATTGGAGGCTTACGAGATATTTTGATCACAAGATTTACAAGAACATGTTAACAGAAAGGGTATGTTTAGTATTTTTTATTTATTTTCTCCTTTTCTTTTAATGTGAATTATTTTGGTCAAAACTGTGTCATGTTACTTTTTTTTTTGTTTCCAATTCATAGATTGACTGGGGTGAGATCAAGGATATAGAGAAGAGTCTTGATGACATTTTGGAGGAAATGCAGGAAATAAAGGCTCAAAACAGGAAGGTTCTCCTTGAAAGAATGTATAATAGCAGGATCAGGATGGGTGGTTGAGTATTATTTTTTTCTCTTGTTTTTTGTCAGGTAGGTGGTGGTGAGATTAGTGGTTTCAAATGGGAAGAAACTAATGTTTTGAAGTGAGGTGGAACTACAAAGTAGGTTTTGATTCAGATTCAAAGCTTCTTGGTTTGAGTGATGTTAAACTTTTTTGGGCAATGTTTCTCTCACTCTGGTACAGTGGACTCCCATATTGCTATATTCTTACCTATACTGTTTGACTATGATTTAATTTAATTTCACTAGTTTACTTTAAACTCTTATCTATTTCTGATCTCAATGTGTGTATGAGTAAGAGTCTCAATCAACAGTCTTTAACTCTTTGATATTTAATGAGGTATAAAAAGCAACCTAATATTTTTTCTTTTCTTTTCTATTTCACATAAATGTTTTATTTGATCTTATATGATAATATTTCGAGTTTTCGACAAAATATGAATGGTATACATACATAAATAAATGTGTAGATTTTATTACTTCAATCATTTTTTCTTTTTGTTGATTGTTAGACTTGGTATTGTTGAAATAAACAAAATACTATTTCTAACTCAAGGGAGATAGACTTATTAATAATGTTAAAATGACAATTCAAACTGAAATTCTTACAACTTCAAAGTTAATGTTTAACTTGCATTCATATTAAAGATTAGTACCACTAACAAAATAAAATATTTATGTGTGCATTTTCAAACATCCATAACTTATATAAATAAATAAATGATTTATCACGGTGTTGCTCTCTGAAATGTTGTACCTACATTTGTAATAATAAAAAAAGTTAAATAAATAAATGATTTATCACAACATTGCTTTATAAATTGTTGTACCTACATCCTAAACCCTAAGCAACAAATTTGGAATTTTAAAGTTTGAAAATTACAAAAATTGAATTATTAGAATAATTTGAAGAAATTTCAATAAATTTTTCATTTGTTATGTGCATGCAGGCCTGTGAATATTTGTTTTAAACTTTATAATTAGGATACTGGTACCATAGGAGTAGTAATAGTTAAACAATGTGGGTATGCAACAACAGTTAGTGTTTCAAAACCGATACGAGTTTCGAGTGGGAAAAAATTATTAAATTTTGATAAATAAATTATTAAATCTTGATAAAATCAACCAGTCAAATGGAGGCTCCAATTCTCTGAATATTAACAGGTATTAGAAAATATTACTGAAATTAGTGAATTACACTTTTTTTTTGTTTTCTTAGATGCTAATTAATTGAAATATCAATTTAATTTTTCAGCTTAAGATTGGTTTTACCGATAGGCTTAAATGGCGATATGAACAAATAAGTTTCCCCAAACTCTAATTCTTCCAAAACTTCAATAAAGGCTCTCGTGAGAAAAATACTTGAAGAAAACCTAAAAAATATGGAAAAATCCCCACCTTTTAATAACAAAAGTATAATCAGGTGGGAATTAGGTTTAGCTGGCTAAAGAACTGGAGAAAGAAAAAAGATGAAACCCTAACCCTAAACGAGTCTTCAAAAAGGAGTAATGATAAAAAAAAATATGGGAAATTCTTCAAAAAACCCCCTAACTTTTCTGGAATTTATCAAAAACCCACTCACTTTTCAATATCTTCAAAAACCCCCCATAAAGTGATTTGAATTATTTTTTAGCCCCCTATACAGTTAAATCTAACTTTTCCATCCACTCAATTTTTTAATAGACCAAAATGCCCCTCAATTATTTATTTTTCATATTTTATTTTATTCAATAAACATAATAAATAAATTGGGTATAATATTCCACGATATTATTTTTGATGATATTTTACGGTAAAATTTTATGATGTATTATTTTTTATTTTATTATATTATATTACAAAAAAATTATTTGTTATTATTTACAAATTATAGTTTTGACTTAATTATTTTGACGATATTTGTTGGTGATGATATTTTATGGTATTATCTTATGATATATTACTTTTTCTTTTATGATATTATAATACAAAAAAAAAGATTTTTTATTATACCATATTTAAATTATAATTTTATTTTACGTAAAATATTTATTATGATTTTGTATATTATAGTTCACAATTATTTATATTTGTTGTAAAAAAAATATATTTTCATTTTAAATTGAATAAAATAAAATGTAAAAATAAATATATGAAGGGCATTTTAGTCTTTTAAAAATTATATTGGATGGAAATGTTAGAATTAACCCCATAGGAGGTAAAAAAATAATTCAAGCCACTTTATAGGGGGTTTTTGAAGAATTTGAAAACATAGGAGGTTTCTGATAAATTCCAAAAAAGTTAGGGGGTTTTTGAAAAATTTCTCAAAAAAATTGTAAAGGGTTTAGGCATGCAGTTGAAGAAAATAAAAAGAAGAATGATGATGTCAGCGGTTCTGGCACGGATCTGGATGTGAAGGAAATGGATGGATTGGATGAGGGGAGTGAGATTAGAGAGTTGGTGGATCAAGATAATTTTGATAGACTGAGAAGTTTTGGTGCGGGTCTTCATAATAAGGTGAGTAATTAATTAATTAATTTTGGTTTATTGTTTAAGTTTTGAATTTTTGTATAATTTTTGAGAGTTAGTTTGTAATACAGTCCCTTGATGAGCTTATGGAAATGGTGGAAAAGTATTATGATGATGTGGGAATCCCTAAGCTGGTACATTTTATTATTATATTGATATTTAATATTTATGCAATATTCATTTGAGCAATTTATTATGTACCATTTCAAAACCTCAGAAATATCACATTGCCCTTCCCCAAAAGCAAAATAAATATCAAAACTACGCATTTCAAAACCAAACATTTCGATAAATTTGATATTTTCAATTTTAGATAGGTAGATTTGCTGTACTTAGTTTTGAAGGGAAAATTATTTGACATCTCTAGTTTTTTGGAAGGGTTTATACAAAATTCTGCTTTCAACTCATGTGCTTTATATTTTGGACATGTGGCGGATTTTGCTTCGTTGGAATTATCTCCGGTCGATGGCAAAACAATGGCTGATTTCATGCATATGAGAGGCCTTAATGTGTGCTCCTTAGGCCGAGTGGTGAGAAATGTATTCATTAACTAAGTCTTAAATTAACTCAATTTGACCTCAATGAATTGTTAATTATGCAATTGAGCCTCAATTAGTTTTTAATTATGCAATTGATCCTTAATTTGACCTCAATTAATTGTTAATTGTGCAATCGAGCCACAGTTTGACCTAAATTAGTTATCAATTGTGCAATAAAGCCTAAGTTGACCTCAATTAATCGTTAATTGTGCAGTTGTCCTCAATTAGTTGTTAACTGTGCTATTGAGCCCCAATTTGACCTAAATTAGTCATTAGTTGTGCAATTGAACCTCCTAAATTTGACCTAAATTCAGCATAACTCTCAATTTCACCTTAATTATGGTACATCTGACTCTAATCAACTTCAACTATAGTTATCTAATCAACTAAACAACACATAAAACACATACATAATATTATTTTATTTATTTATTAAATTTTCTTATCAAACAGGTAGAGCTGGCTGAAAAATTACCACACATACAATCAATATGCATAAACGAAATCGTCACTCGGTCCTTCAAGCATTTAATCAGATCGGTAATATCATCCTTTACCGACAATTTTCTGGATTTACCCCTCACAATTTCTGAAATTCTGAATTTACTCATCGAATCTTACGATTTGGAAAGTGAGGATCATAATCTGAGAGTCAAGTGGGTCGAGATGTTTTGTTCTAAGAGGTTTAATTGGAGGATTAAAGACGAGTATAATTATTTGAGGAAATCCGTTCTTCTTAGAGGCCTTTGCAAGAAAGTAACTTTTTACAAAATTAGAATATTTTTTTGTACTTTTGTTGAAATGATAATTATTTAATTTTTTTTGGGTAATTTTTTAGGTTCAGTTGGAGATAATTGCGAGAGACTATGATATGAATGGTTCAAATGTACTTGATAAATCTGACATTGTAGGTCATATATCATTTTTTTTGTTTATTTTATTTATTTTATTTATTTTCTTTTGGGCAGCACGTGGTGCGCTCAACGAAGGTCGTGAAGCTTTTCCTCCCTGAGTCCCGTTTCTACTTCTCGTCTCGTTTCTCTCTCTTGTTCGTTCCTCTCTGGACGAAGGGATGATCTCCATAGTTTCTCTCTACTTAAACTGAATTTAGAGTTTTTTTTTGTTAACTTACCATCCAATTAAATAATATTTACCATTTTTAATTTTAATTAATATAGCAAAAAAAAATATTTTACCAAGCTACTCTTACTACCCTCCCCAGTTATCAAACACAAAATTATTTCTCCAAGGCAGCGCTTCATATCCATCGGAGCAACCATAAACCTGACCTCCCTCACACTACATGCGCCGCCCAATACGCTTCCGCCACAACCAAGCAGAGTTCAGTTTGTACATTTTTAATATTGTATTACTTTAAGATGGATATATGTGATATATTTTTAGTTAAGTTAGGATATATTTGATATTAATTGAGTTTGAGGGATATATTTGATATTTAAAGTTTAAGAGGGATAAATTCGATATTTAGGACTTTAGTAGGGATACCTGAAATCCCCCCCTATATTTAAATAAGAATGCTTGCATCATGGACGGAGATAGGGGGGACCAAGGGGAGCCTTGGCCCCCCCCTATGAATCTGAAAATTTATTTTTACTCCTTGAGAATTTTTATTCAAGTCCTTAAGTGATAATATTTGCTCCCCCCCTACTTGTCATAGTGAGTCCATAAGGAAATAGCAAGAATATTAGGGTTATATAAATAAATAAAGAAGCTACTGAAACTTGAACAAAAGCTACAAGCGTGCCCCCTCTCAGAGTGAAGAATATGATTCTATGCGGTCTTAAATTGAACAAATGAAAAAAAACATATTAATATTAATGTATATTGCATACAATATAGATCATCCAAAGGACTAAATCTACTTTACAAATTCATTACACGAAATTTATGCTGAGTGAAAAAATCATAGGGTTGTGATAAGAGGTATTTTTGCAGTCGCTTTATGCTTACCAAAAGAAATTTGTAACCCTAAACTTAACTACAATAAAGTAGACAGTGGAAGTAGGGGTCGAACCACAGAGAGCTACTTAGACTAAACCAAGTAAAAAGATTACTTCTCTAATGAAAATTGACTCTAATAAAAATAGAAAACTAAAATAAGGAGAAATCAATATCGTAAATAAAACCAAACACAAGACCTAAAATAAGACACACAATTGGGGGGGTTGTTGATTGGTTGATTGCAACAAAATGAAAGTAACAAGTAAAGAGAAAACTTAAAGTAAATACTAAAAGATGTGGTGGTTTTGTGAAATGAGGCATAGTTTCGTGTAGTGAATTTGTGTGTAACTTTATCCTTGATTATAATAATGAATTTGAAATTAATATCTTAAGTGCAGTAAGATGAGCTCTAACCGATAAATAACTCAAACAAAAAGATAGGATTTTAGTTTAGATGAGCTCGTAAATAAAAATACTAACCTACTTGAATATCATGACCAATTCAATAGAAATCATTGGTCATTTAAACAAATCAAAACCTCCTAAACAATGAGCTTGTTCAGAACTGTTTAGTTCGATATGAGTTATTTGCACTTGGTTATTATTCAAATTCTAATGGAAGCTATTGAGCAAAGCAACCAAAGGAATTTTGTAGCCCTTGTTAATTACTATTGAACATAGAATTGACCGAAATAAACTTAAAACAATTCATTGAGCATGAAAGATAATAAGTAAGTAAAAACAGAATAATAACCGTTCAAATGAAATTCATTATTAATGGTCTCAAAAGTTACAACACAAAAACATAAACACTAACTATGCCTCGAAGGGCTTATTCGAAATACATGGAAAATAAAGTAAATAAAATAATGATAGAACCCATTAATGAAGCGCGGATGGAAGAATGAAGCTTGCTTGACTTACCCAACTCCAAGAGAGAGAATGATGAAGTTCAAAAGTGATTAGAAATGATGCCTTGCACCTGGTTATAACCCTCTCAAAAGGTGATCATGAGGGATGAATGAAGCTCCATGCAAAGAGTGTGAAGGGAGCATGGCAAAGGCATGAAGAGTGCATGCACATTGCATGAAAGATCTATCCAGAAGATGGTCAATTTGGGTCTTGTAAACTTCGGAATTGGGCTCTGATGATATGGAATGAATTGTGGGCTTTGTTCTCTTCTTTCCAACGGTATGTAGTATGTATATAGAGGGGGGCCAGATTGTGAGTTATGGCCGAAATACTGAGACTGTGTCGGCAGGCCCGAGTCTTGATTATTATTTCCATCTTGTGCTCCAACATCTTTTCTCCAAGTTATGCTCCATCTAAATTGCACCTGAAATCACATATCAGTAGTATCAACATTCAAGTTGTGATTATTATCCATATAAATAGAATATTAATACATATAATGGTGCAATATTACATATGTATAGGGTATAAAATGTGTATAATTAATGACTTATCAAATCACCCCACACTTAAACATTTGATCGCCCTCGAGCAAACATTATAACTTGTATTGGTAATATGGGTCCCTTGTTGAAGATTCGCTCTTCACTTATATACCAGCCAATAATGATCTTTGGTCCCTTGTGTAAGATTCCATGTACTTTGGTGAAACTCGCACTCACTCTCATTTTGTATAGTGGAATATGAATGTGGAATATGTGGAGTGTCTCTCATAATATCTCTCAGTTCTCAGATGAATCATGATTTCCTACCTTGGTCGTGAGGGTAATTCTCAAGTTATGTTTGATGGAATATGATGGATTATATATATATATATATATATATATATATATATATATATGGGGCCGGTTATATTGACCCCACTTTATTTTACCCCACTTTTACCCCGTGGTTCTAAAAAACGAAAATTCAAATTTCAACCGTACGGATGGAATATATATGTTTTGAATATGTTGTGGATGAATTTTCACAAGAATCGGAATATTATATCATTGCCATCGTGTATCATCAAAATTCATCATGTATCATCAAAACATATAAATACATATTTTGATAATACATGATGGCAATGATATAATATTTCGATTCCTGTGGAAATTGATCCACAACATGTTCAAAGTATAAATATTCCATCCGTACGGTTGAAATTTGAATTTTCGCTTTTTATAACCAATTTTTTCATTGGGGTAAAAGTGGGGTAAAATAAAGTGGGGTCAATATAATCGGCCCCTATATATATATATATATATATATATATATATATATATATATATATATACTACATAATTGGTTTGCTTGTCTACTTCGACACTTTCGGTCAAATTGTCACTTGGTTTTCTAAACTCATGTCTCTACTCTCCGAAAAGATATCGCCTATACCTCATCTTCTTGGAATAATGAACCTCCTAATGTGCATACCTCCTAGCACCTTCAGTCATCTGGCCCAAAATGTGTCAACCTAACTGCCGGCCTGAGATGTATGACTGGGATCCACTCTTTCTCACAAATCGGGTAAACTAAGGTTTAGGCCATGTACAAGGGAAACAAGTTTGAGTCATGCAATCTTCTTTTTTTTCTATTTATTTATTTATTTATTTTTTAAGATTGTGACTAAAATCTATTAGGATTATAGGGGCCTAACTTGCCTTTGTCTCTAAGATGCATCTCCTCACGAATACACTCGGTGCACAAAGCTCATCTACTACACATAAGCCTCAACTTCTGACACTAACCTCTACTTCTCGTCCCCAATCTTCTTATATAATGCCTAACCCTCCTTCTCCAAAACCAAGCAACAAAATGACTTTAGAAGCTAATAGACTTAGATATTATTTATATATATACGAGATGATATAGTGGGTTATTATGGATATTATACTATAAACAACTTAAGTTCCGGGTCACGGTCCAATGGTAAGTCCTCACATAATTTCTCGCACAAATCTCTAAATTATTGGCACTCAAACAACAAATCGAGTTCACCAGTGACAAAAGATCCCTAAACCAACGACCTCAATTCTTCTTGAATTGGTTTAATTGAATATGTCTCAACCGCACACTCTCTGTCGGTTACCTTGAAAAGTTCGACCGATAATTCCATTTTTCGAGTAACCAATGTCTACGGGCATGTTGTGGAGACCGAGAAACCACAATTCATCGAGGAATTGTCTGATATGAGGAATTCTAGTATCATTAATTGGATTTTAATTGGGAATTTTAACCTAGTGAGAGAATTAAGTGAGAGGTCAACGAGACTTGGAAGCCACCGCCTTTGCCTTGATTTTAAGGAGGCTCTCAATGAGCTTCAAGTAACAGAGATTCCTTTGTCAGGGAGGTGATACACTTGGTCGAACAGTTGACCGGAGCCGTTCTTCTCCAAGATTGATCGTGCTTTTATTGATCCGGCTTGGCTACAATTTTACCCCAAAATCTCTCTTATTCCTCTTTGTAACACGACCTCCGACCACTTGCCTCTGAAACTCAGTTTTGACAAAGGCACAAAAACTGAGAGGATCCAACGCTTTGAAATTCAATGCCTTCAATTCCAAGAGACGAGAGAGCTGGTTAAATTATTTTGGGGGAAAGATAAATTGAGTGATTAACCAGGGGCTAACTTGATGCTCAAAGCTAAATGGACTATTAAAAATCTTCATAATTGGTTCTCTAACCGTTGGCGTCACTTCGAGATGAAAGAACATATCCGTAAATGCAAAGTTATTATAAATCTTCTGGATCGAGCAAAAGAAGAACATAATCTCTCATTTTTAGAGAGAAAACCCCGCATTGCTTGCAAAATGGGCATTAAGGAATTTGGGGGGGGCTCAAGAGGCAAAATGGAACAAAGAAGCCATTGTCAATGGTTGAAGGAAGGGGACTCTAATACTCGTTACTTTCACTCACTCGCCTCAAATCGAATCGAAGGAGAATGAACAGAATAGTCAAGCTTAAATCAGATAATGAGACGATTATTGATGAGGATGGAATTAGAGAGGAATTCCTAAAGCACTTCCTTCAAAATATAGGTGCCGCTGCCCAAAATTCTTACAATTTTAATATTAACAATCTTTTCTTTCCTTCTTAGGATCTCCAAATCTTGGGAGATGAAATTACAGAGACGGAAGTGAGGGACGTGGTTTTTTCCATGCCAAAATGGAAAGTGGTAGGCCCCGACGGACTGCCGTCAGATTTTTGGTCGGCGTTTTGGGACATAACCCGAACGGACTTAATGGCATTTGTTGAAGCTTTCAAAGAAAGCCGAGTAGATTTAATCTCGGTAAATTGAGCCGACATAGTTCTATTGGCCAAGAAAGATGTACCCATTTGCCCATCGGACTATAGGCCCATCAGCATGATTTCAAGCCCAATCAAAATTATTACAAAAGTTTTGGCTTATCGACTAAGCCCGACTCGCCCCGGTTTGATCTCTCATTTCCAATCCGGATTTATTCAACACCGCTCAATCACGGAATCTTTTTCTGTAGTTTGTGAAGTCCTCCACCATCTTCATTCCTCTTCCTCCCCTTCTTTTCTCTTTAAAGCCGATTTCTCCAAGGCTTTCGATACTCTTAACTGGAATTTGATCCTGAAAGTATTAGTCGCGCAAGGTTTCCCGTTGATTTGGCTTACATGGGTGAATAACATTTTTTCAACTTCCAAGTAAGCGGTTCTGATCAATGGCAAAAAAATCGAGAGTGTTTAAACATAAGCGGAGAGTTTGCCAAGGAGACCCTCTCTCGCCTTTCCTTTTTGTGTTGGTCGTTGACACACTTCAAAGAATGATGAATCGAGCGTTTCCGGTCTAAGAAAACCTAATTGTGGCTAACGCATTAACCTTCCAATATGCGGACAATACTATTTTTTTGCTGAAGCTGAGAAATCAAGATCTAAACATGTTTCGAGTCCTCCTATCCATTTTTTCTTTCATTTCGAGCTTACCGATCAATTGGGGAAAATCCGCCGTTGTACCCATTAAGCTTTGTCCAGAGTAGCTGGGAACTATTGCCAAAATATTTCTGTTTTTGTGGGGAACACAGAAGAGGGGTGGGAACTGTTGTATTATTTTATTAAATAATACATAAATTTTAAAACTTAATTATTGAATATAAATTATTAATGGAGAATATTTGAAAATATACATGTGTATAAATAATGAAGGAAATAATATTTTCTATTGGGCCAACAAGCCATTGGCCACTGTATCCAATATTCAATATATATGGAAATGGATCAAGAGATGAGGCAACCTTTCATTTTCTCAATCTAGTAATTTTAATTTGCTTGAGCTTAGTCTCTCTCACAAGCTATTCCATTTTTTCTCTGATCCGTTTTCTAATTGAAAAAAAAAACAAAAAGATATTCAGATCCCCTTCTCTCCACCGAAAAAATATTCTCAAAAATTGCAAAGACAACAATCATATTCTCTCTTTCATTAAATCAAAAATTAAATCTGCAACTTGGTCGAAAAATTCGGTGCACGGCTTCATTTTTTTTCGAAGTGGACGCCATCCGCTCCGCAACTGTGCTACCGGCGTGGATTTGAGGTTAGGCTCGAGGTGTAGAACCTTGGAGGCAGATCAGTGATATTCCCTGCACAAGATGGCATAATCTTCTTTTAGCAAGATGGCATAATCTTCTTTTAGGACAGTCGCGACTCGATCGCACGGCTACACCAGATTTGATCTTTCAATTCTAACAACCTAAAGGAAGATTGAGTCTTTGTTACTCAGGGTCAGATCTGTAAATTTGGACTTATATTTTTAGTATGATCAGATCTGGTATTGTTTTTCAATTTTGTTAGCAACATAAAATCATTGTTTTGCAAAGCAACTGCACGAGCTACCAAGCCTGAAGCCCAACATTGTTTGTTTACTGATTTGACAAAATTCATTTGCCTTTGACCTGGTCTTAGTATCTTTGAAAATCAAATTTGTTTATTCATTATTTGCAAGGAATTTTCAACTACGTCAGATCTACTATTTCATCTAATAAAATTGAACAAGATCTGTCCTCATTTATATTATTAGCTCTGTTATCTTTTATATAAATTCATTAGTTTATATATATTAATAAAATTCTTATCTACTAACAATTTAAGTTTGATTTTTCATACCAGGAATATGGAAGCTAAATTTTTTGCTTCAAGCGTGAATAGTCAGATCAAAATAAATGAAAAAAATCTGCTACAGTAAAGTCAGTCATTTTCATAGATCGGATTCTATAGTTAATGTCATTGAATCAAATAATGTCAATTTTATACTGTCGGAGTCCAAAAGTTTGGTCAATTGGATTTGTATCTCTTTTAATTGGTGGTTTGATTCTGGAACAAATGTTCACATTTATGCTAATCGCTCCTATTTCTCCACTTATCAAGACTCATTGAAAAGCAGTATTGTATTTGGGGATGGTTCATCAACACAAGTAATTGGTCGAGGCCGTGTTGACCTTACGATGTCATCTGAAAAAATACTCGTGTTACACGATGTATTATATGTTCCCAAATTTAATAAAAATTTAGTCAGTGGTTCTCTTTTAGTACAAAGAGGCTACAAATTTATTTTGAAATCAAATACGGTTGTAACAAAGGAGACTTATTTATTGGAAAAGGCTACGTGTTAAATGGCTTATTTAAACTTAATATAATATCTTCTACAAATGATGAAATAAATTCTATTACATCAACTTCTGATTCAGATTCAGTTCTATGGCATGCCAGACTTGGTCATGTACATTTATATAGAATAAAAGAAATGATGTATGTTAATTTGATTCCTAAAATAAAATTAGACATTTCATCAAAATGTCAAATTTATTATGAAGCAAAACAGCCTCACAAATCTTTCAAAAATGTAAATCGCGAGACTAATATTTTAGAACTTATTCACACCGATGTATGTGATTCAACTAAAATTCCCACTAGAGTGAATAATCGTTATTTTGTAACTTTTATTGACGATTATTCTAAATATTGCTACTGTTATCTCCTTAAATCAAAGGATGAAGTTTTTGAGAAATTCAAAACTTATAAAGCGGAGGTTGAAAATCAATTAGAGAGAAAGATCAAGATCATTAGATCAGGTCGAGGAGGTGAATATACCTCAAATGAATTTAACACATTCTGTAAAGAAAATGGAATTATTCATGAAACGACCGCTCCCTATTCTCCACAATCTAATGGAATAGCTGAAAGAAAAAATCGCACTTTATAAGACATGGTCAACGCCATGCTTATAAGTTCAGGTTTACCTGAAATTATGTGGGGGGAAGTCACATCATGTTTTATTCAGAATTGAATTCTCTCAAAGAAAAAGAAACAAACTCCATATGAATTATGGAAAGAACGAACTCCAAATTTAAATATTCTCCACGTGGGTTTGTTTAGCAAAAGTTAATATTCCTTGACCAAAAAGAAATAAGATTGGTTCAAAAACTGTTGACACAATTTTTATTGGATATGCCCACAACAGTAGTATAAGCATATTTCTTGTTATAATCTCTAGTGTTAGTGGAATTTCTAATAATTCCATTATGGAAGCTAGAGATGCCTCATATTACGAAAATATTTTTTCTTTTAAATAAAAATGTTCTAAATAATGTGATAGAATCACCATCCTCTAGTTCTCAAATTTCTTCTAAAAATCACTCTGATTCAGAACCAGAGTTTGAGATAAGAAAAAGTAAGATACAAAGAGTTGAAAAAAGTTTTGAAGATGATTTTTATGTCTACCAAATAGAGGATAATCCTCTAACATTTTCAGATGCAATGACTTCAAGAGAAGCACTATTTTGGAAAGAAGCTATTAATAGAGAAATCCAATAAATATTGCAAAATAATACTTGGTTTTTAACTAATCTACCACCGGGAAATAAAGTTATTAAAAGTAAATGGATTTTTAAAAAGAAGCTAAAACCTGATGGATATATTGATAGATACAAATCTCAATTAGTAGCCAAAGGTTTTAGTCAAAATAAGGTAATGATTGTCTTGTTACTTATGCACCGGTGAGTAGAATTTCAACTCTGAGAGTTTTAATTGCTCTTGCCTCCATTCATAATTTAATAATACATCAAATGGATGTTAAAACTGCATTTCTTAATGCAGATTTAGAAGAAGAAATTTATATTGAGCAACCTGATGGTTTTGTCATTAAAGGACAAGAACATAAGGTTTGCAAGCTTGTTAAATCCTTGTATGGTTTAAAACAAGCACCTAAACAATGGCATATGAAGTTTGAAAAAGTTATCTCTTCATATGGTTTTATTTCAAATAACTTTGGCAAATGTGTTAATTCAAAGGAACTTTCTAATGGATGTGTAATTCTATGTTTCTATATACATGATATCCTAATTTTTGGAACATCCTTAGTAAATTATGTTAAAGCATATTTGTCAACAAACTTTGATATGAAAGATTTAGGTCAAGCAGATGTTATATTGGGTATGAAATTAACTAATACATCAAATAATCATATTTCTTTGACTTTATCTCACTTTAATGAGGCAATGCTCAAACGGTTTGATTATTTCAATTCAAATTCAGTAACATCTCCGTTTGACTCTAGCATGCATTTGACTGAGAATACTAGTTCACCAGTCGCACAAAAGTTATATTCACAACAAATTGGTTCTTTAATGTGTCTTGCAAATCGGACACGTCCTGATATTGCATTTGCAGTGAATCGTTTTAGTCGATATACTAGCAATCCTAGTGAAGAACACTGGGAAGCTCTCGAAAGAATTTTTCGATATTTAAATGGTACCATAAATTTTGCACTTGTTTACACTGGATTTCCTAGTGTGTTAGAGGGTTATAGTGATTCAAATTGGATCACTGATTCTCTGGATATTAAGTCTACATCTAGATATGTCTTTTTAATTTGTGGTGCAGCTGTATCGTAGAGTTCGTCTAAACAAACAATAATTACACGAAGTACGACGGAAGCCGAATTAACGGCTCTTGATACAGCATGCATAGAAGCCGAAATTCCTATTGTGCCAAAACCAATGCCATCAATTTCTATGCATTGTGATTCAAAATCAGTTATTGATCTGATCAATCAAGTAACTATGAATCGTAAAATGAATAGGCACATATTTGTTCGATATAAAATCGTACGAAAAATGAATAAAAAAGTGATATCACTATATTACATAAGATCGGAGAAAAATTTAGCCGATTAATTAACAAAAGGTCTTCCAAGATCTATTGTTATAATTTCATCGAGGGGGATGGGTCTTAAGCCCGTATAGCAGTCACCAGCAGTGGGGCCCCTACCATTGTGGCCGGCTAGTCTGGACAATTGGTTCAAAGGCTAAACAAAACTGCTAATGTGAAATTTTGATGCACTATTTTAGAAATTGACTTGTTTGTACTCATTCCTATGGTGAGGTGCTTTAAGGTAATGGTTAGGCTGAACATAATGTTCTCAATAATTCTGTGATTTATTTTTCAAATATTGAAATTAATAAATTAAATAAATTACTTACTAAAAGTAATATTTGCAGGGTATATTTCCACACCGTATATCCTCTAAGGAATTACCTAAGTGAGAATCGTCGTGGGCCGCGATTATAGGACAAGGGCGAATACTTACTTATTCTCATGATAATCAAGGTTAGCGCATCGCCATAAATAGCGTACACCCGCAAAAACACCAAAGAATTTTTCCTACTATGTGTGTGTTTATAGAAAATCGGTAAAAGATTTCTGGTTCAAAAATGTATGTTTACCATATAAATCTCGATTGTATATATTCATCACTAAGTATGAGTTTAAAGGTTACATCCACTCATAACGATGCATAGTAGATACCAAGCTATTTGGAAGAAAGAATAAACAATTAGTTTTAATCCAAAATTTTAAAATTTGAGGGGGAATGTTATATTATTTATTAAATAATACATAAATTTTAAAACTTATTTATTGAATATAAATTATTAATGGAGAATATTGAAAAATATACATGTGTATAAATACATAAGGAAACAATATTCTCTATTGGGCCAACAGGCCATTGGCCACTGTATCCAATATTCAATCTATATGGAAATGGATCAAGAGATGAGGCAACCTTTCATTTTCTCAATCTAGTCATTTTAATTTGCTTGAGCTTTAGTTTCTGTCACAAGCTATTCCAATTTTTCTCTGGTCCGTTTTCTAACTGAAAAAAAAAACAAAAGGATATTCAGATCCCCTTCTCTCCACTGAAAAAATATTCTCAAAAATTGCACAGACAACAATCATATTCTCTCTTCCATTAAATCAAAATTAAATCTATAGCTTGGTCGAAAAATTCGGTACACGGCTTCATTTTCTTTCGAAGTGGACACCATCCGCTCCGCGACTATGCTACCGGCGTGGATTCGAGGTTAGGCTCGAAATGTAAAACCTTGGAGGCAGATCAGTGATATTCCTTGCACAAGAGGGCACAATCTTCCTTTAGGGCAGTCGCGACTCGATCGCAAGGCTACACCAGGCTTGATCTTTCAATTAAATATATTTATTATTATTATTTTCTATTTAGACAAATTATAATTTATTTATTTAATTATATTATTTGGGAAATATTTCTAACAGGAACTAGGGTTTGGATCCAACTTAACTTTCCAAGCTCTATCAAAGTTACAAGAGTTAGAGGCGCTACTGCAGCAGGTGTATTTGCAGCCTGACGAAAATGATGCACTTGGAAATTTGGGGAATTTCTCTAAGAAATTTCCTAACTTGCGATTTATCAATACCTCGCCAACCCAGAGATAAGCCGTCCAACAATCGTGAAAATTTGGTGGTGTAAACTTCCTAAGATCAAGGTTTTCTTATGGCTTCTTTTACGCAACAAACTGCTGACGAAGGACAATTTCGGCAAGAAAGGAGGTGCTACAACGGAGATTTGTTCTTGTTGCCTGCTGCAGGCAAAAGAGACAAGAGAGCATTTATTTTTTGAATGCCCATTTGCTAGAGAAGTGTGGAAGCATGTGTTCGATCAGTGGAATTACAAGGGCCATGCCCCCAAACCGATAATAGAAGAATGGAAGACTTATCCATCTAACCTTGACAAACGGCAATTAAATGAATGGTACATATGGAGAGGGTGGACTTGCTGGCATATCTGGTTAAGTAGAAATGGAGTCATTTTCCAAAGGAAATCTCCTCACATCAACGAATGTTGTTGGCAGATCAAGGCAGATGTAATTTCGTGGATTTGCACTACTGTCCGTTGTTCAACTCCAATTAGGGGAGATATTAGTTAAAGCAGGGGATAGGTGTTGTCTTTGTGTTGTAACTTGTATATAGGTGTGGAGTTCCTGATGTACTTGAGTGAGTTTTTATTTTTGATTTCTATGTGTACAGTGAAATGATTGTATCTTTGAGTTTTGTTTAATTTGAACCAAGGGCAATCTAATTCGGATGCCTTCTGTTTCCTTCACACAAAAAAAAAAAAAAAAATAGATGTACAGATTTTAAAATGTGTCATGTGTTTCTAACTGATTCTAAGTTATTTTTCTGATTTATCATGTCCTATTGCAGTTTTTCAAGATCAAGAGGAGGACAAGAAAAGGGAGTGAGGAGCAATCTGGGATTATGAGATTTGAGTCTGAATATTGCTTTGGAATCCGTGCAAGAAGAATCAAACATCGTTGATTCAGAAATTTCAACATCGCTGGTAAAAAGGGGCTCAGTTGAAGGCGAAGGATAGGATCCAGAATCGGAACCATGGTCTCCGACCGGAGTATTTGAGGGGATGGCCGGACTTGGATCCCCTCTGTATTCTTGTGACGGCTGGTAAAAAGGGGATCAGTTGAGCACCCTCTCATTATAACAGTGGAGTTGAGAGAAGCTGTGATGATGAGGGCCTCTGATTGTGGTTGTGGAGTCGGTCATTGATTTTGGAATGCATGAAGTGATAGATTATTTACAGATTGGTCTTTTACTGTTGGGTCTTCTATGTATTTTTAATATGTTTAAATTTAGGCCGTTTTTTCGTGCGTAGAGGTCGACACCGTGTATTTTTTCCCTGACCGTTGGATTCTGCTAACGGGTTTTGTTTTTGTTATCCGTTTCATTTTTTACCGTCTGATATTTCTATTTTGTAGAGTCTACGCGTGGCCTATTTGTTTTACATCTGTCCAAGTTATTTAACAGCTGTTGTTTGCTGTGTATATATTCTTTTTCTTTTTTTTTCCATTCTTTTACCAAGAATACTTGCATTTCTTCTTTATTTGTTTTCTACTTTCGTTTTTGGGTATTTTGGGTTTTTCCTATCTGGTTATTTTGGCCGTCGGAGGTTCTTTTGATTTCGTGTGGCTTTTTCCCGTTTGTTTTCCTGTCTTCTGTAATCACCAGGTATTAACCCTTTTTCCTTGTTATTTTTAGATTTTCGTTTGGTGACTGGTTTTTTTGAATTCAAGGGATTCTTGAGTTTGTTTATTTTAAGGTAAAGTTTTGATCTCTATATGAAATTGAATCTTTTTGGTTTCTTTACTGTACTGTTTTCTTTTTTCTTTTTTTTCCCAGTGATTTCTTTGTTTTCAATTCTTAATTTGATTCTATGTTATCTTTTTCAGTGAGTTTAAGGGGAATTATTTTGTTGTAGCTTCTTATAAAGTATTGATTTATTGGCGAGGTGTTATCAACAAATTATTGGATTTATTGATTGAGATAAATTTTTTATCTTTTTCTAATATTTTATTGTCCTATTTTTTGAGTAATTTTTCAGGTTTCAGTTTTTACTGTACAAATTGCTAATTGTTGTCTAATTATTTCAATTAATTTGATACTATTTTATATTTTTTCAGTTAATTTCAGAGAGGTAAGTTTGTTTTAGTTTGCTGTCAGTATTTTTTCCTGGTGGAATAATAGCAAAGAATTCTTGGGTTTATTAATTCAGGAAAAATTGTTGTTCTTATCTGGAATTCAATTTTTTTTTCAAACAAATTTTCAAGTTTCAATTCCTTATATACAAATTGGTGATTATAATTGGTACTGTTATTTAATTGATTTTTTTTCAGTTAATTTGCTTCAACTAATTTCAGGAAAATTATTCAGTTTCAGTTTCTGACAAGGTATTGATTATCTGGAATTCCATTTTTTCTTTAAACAAATTTTGAACTTTCAATTTCTTATATACAAATTAGTGATTATAATTGGTACTGTTATTTAATTGGTTCTATTTGTTTCAGTTTCTAACAAGGTGTTGATTTCTTGGTGAAGTGCTGCTTATTGGAAATTTTTCAATTCATCTATTCAAGTTAGGTTTCTATTTTTATTTATTTTTTTATTTGTTTGTGTTCATGTGATCATTCATTTTAAAAATAGTTGAAGTTTAAATTTGTAATAACTGGATTGTCTTAGAAGTTTATTGATGTCTGTTTCTGTTATTCTACAACTTGCAGTAGATTATGTAAGTGTTTATTTCTCTGGAATATGATTTTAATATTTCTGGTTCATTGAATATAAGAATTGAGGAATGATCAGTTATGGTTCTTTATTGTTTTTCTTTAAAATTTATGTTTCTTATAAGGACTGATGTTAATATTCGGTTTATGAATATGTAATTGTTATGGTTTTTCATTGAATATAAGAATATTTGGTTTTTTTGGTAATCTATTCATTGATCAGAAGTTATTAGGAAATTTCCATTGTTCATGTAATTGTTATGGTTAGTTGGGCTGTTATAGGTTTGAGTTTTTTAAATTGTTAGAAATTAGGGAACAAAAAAAATCTGTTCATTTTTGTTTGATTAGTATATGTTCTTAACTTGAAAAGAAAACAGAAAATGGAGATAAATTATACTGGTTTTAATTTTTTTAACAAATGGTATATGTTGACTTTTGTGTTATACATATGCAGGTTGATTTTCAGTTGTGTTTGCTGGTTTATGGATGGTTTATGGATTCCTGCACTGTGTACCGGGATATTGGTTAGATATTTTTTCAATTGAGTTGCTGAATTTTTATTGTTATTTGTTAAATGGTAAAGATTTTGATGATTAGATGTGTTTTACTTCTGAAAAATTACAATGTGATTTCCTGTATGAATCTGTATATTAGATAATTGGATCTGTATGAATCTATTTATTAGATAATTGGATTTATTTTATGTTTTAGTTGAGGTTTTTAGTATATGCTGTGTTTGGGACAATTATTTTGATGAATTGATTTTTATCAGGTTTCAATATTGTTATTTGTTGTTTTTGCATTTATTTTCTGTAGTTGTATACTTTTTTACATTTCTGAAAATGAATTTGGTCAATTGTTTCCATAATTAAATATTATCTGTTTTTTTTGGAAATTTTCATTTTATGTTATTGGTGTGGATTTCCTGATCAAAAAGAAAGATCAAAACTATCAGAAAGAAAATAATGAACAATAGTGGAAGATGTTCAGTTGATAATAAAAAATAAATTGAATTTTTTACTTTTATGTTGCATACTTTTTTATCTCCAATTAGTTATGTTTTGCTAATAAAAAATATGTGCTATTTTTCCTGGATTATTGATTAGATCTTCAGATGGATGATGTAGCATCAAGTAGACAAAGAAGATTGTTATTGTCACGTAATAAACGTGCTAGATATGAAAGAGGTGACTCTTCATCAGCTAATGTTGAAATGGTGGCAGGCAGTTCTAGACGATCTGAAAACGGTATTCTTATGTTTTACATTTCATATACGTCATTTTTATGGTTTAATTTGTTTCTCAGTTGTCAATTATCAATTTTGGTTGCAGATGGTTCTCCGGAATTGTTAGATATTGGTGCGTCCGAATATTATTGTAAAAAATGTGGAGCTCTTTTCTGGTATCATGAAAGATATAAAAAAATTCGAAAATAAATAATCCAAAATATAGTTTATGTTGTCGAGATGGAAGAGTTTCATTGTCTACTTTGAAAGAACCTTCGAATTTCCTTAATATGTTACTTGACTGTAACGCTGGATTACAATCAGTTCATTTCAGAGATAATATCCGTATATACAACTCCATGTTTGATTTTACGTCAATGGGAGTAAAAGTGGACGAGAAAATTAATGATGGTAATGGACCATATGTGTTTAGAGTTTCAGGTCAAACTTATCATAGGATAGGTTCTATTTTGCCTGTTGAAGGATCTGTTCCAATGTTTGCTCAACTGTATATGTATGACACTGCAAATGAAATTGCTAACAGAATCAATGCTTTTACTGATTCATCAAAAAAAAATTGTGAGCCACGATATGTAATTGTCAAAAATTTGATTAATATGTTAAATGAACATAATATTATAGTGAAAGATTTTAGGTATTATCAGGAACGTTTTTCTAACTATGATGTACGTGATTTAAAATTACGTATTGTTGGTACTCGAGATATTGAACAACCATAGTATGCGGCTCCAGCTGCAAGTGAAGTTGTCGGATTTGTTGGGTTTCGGACGTACATAACGTAGCGGAAAATAAAAATTTCGTCCAAAACCAATCCGAGGATTCGTGCATATCGGTTAAATCAAAGAAATAAATTTTAAAGATACCTTTCGGATTACGCTTAATCCGTGACGCTCAAACCATGCATATTGTCCATGAGCCTCTAAACCAGTTACCATCCTAACCGATTTTCAGTCCGTCTAGGCCGTCTAGGTCGGGTCGTGCGGAAGTCATCTACCGCACACACAATCGGTCTCCACCAAAACTCTCAACAAACCGTTCTCATCTTCTTAGGCCGAATAGATCACAAGCGCCGAAAGTACCAACGTCTCTACCGGTGTCCACACGAACAAACTTCTTAAAACGGGAAGAAGAACAATATATATGATAGTAGCTTGTTCTCCTCTTGCATAAGAAAACTCTTCTTATTTTATCTCACAAAAGATGTATATAATTCCTCTCATATAATCGCACTCTTTCATTTTTGTCATACAAAAGGAAAGCACCCTTTCATAATTTTGTCATACAAATTAGAAAGTATATTTTCTCTCTTTTGTCTCACAAAAGAGAATAAGAAATAATGAGCGAGAGAATGATGTGTTGTGTTGTGAATTTGGAGCCCTCTATGTCCTTATATAGAGGTGAAGAGTCATGTCTCTTCACACTAAAAGATGTGTATGACATCACTCATCATTATCCATATGCCATCATCTAGACTCTTCTAGATTAAATAATCTTTTGTGCTCATAGTCTTTATATACATATATATCACATCTTATTACATAAGATGACAATATATTTTGTGACATTCTTATGCAACTCATCATATAAGTCGCTAGGATTTTCTGCCCCCGTTTCAGTTTATTCTTTGTGTGTGACCCTGTAGGTTCACTTAATGTTGGCAATAGACTTGACAGTCTATAAATCATGAGCGGACTCTAGCAAGCCATCATGACTACCCAATTTAAGTGAATATCGGTGATCCGATTTACCTAATGAACAAACACGTATTTAGTTCCTTTGTCACGCGATATCTATGTCGATCATAAGGCATGTAATATGCCATCCTTATATTAATCAATTAATATTTCTTGTTCCCAAATTAAACTGAACAAGAACAAATGACATTAATAACTTTTATTAATTCATTTGAGTATGGCCATACATTTCTTCAGTTCAATTCATCAAGAGGCCTAAAGATATCTCTCTCTCATTTATGAGAGGAACAAATCTCGTCTTGATTGCACTCATCCCTCTACATGGTTCATTGTATACCTAATCATAACCGTTATGACCATCCGGTTAACGGTTATATTAAAGTATGAAATTACTCATGTTGGGAACCGAGACAATCTCAGGTCAAAGGACTATAAATATTTTATGTTACAAGAATCGCTAATGACACAAAACATGTAGCATTCTTATGGCGGGTCAGTCCAGTATATGCTCTCTAACATATACATATGTTAATGACTTGATAACTATTTATCCATGATCAGTAAAACATAATAATCAGTCAACTAATATACTGGTGTACATTTATAGCTTGTATATAAATATATATTTATATTTATATGTATCTACAAGTATATTTGTCTCCACAAATATCTTATAAATGACCGGGGATGATTTAGAATAGCATTCATAAAACTTTATAGTTTTACTATCAAAGTCACGCACTTTGATGACATAAAGCTAAATTGCATATTCATGGTCTATTTTAATTATATTAAAATAACCTATACGCACATATTAAATGAAATATCTTAGAATAAATATTATGTTTGTTATTACAATCCATCATCTAGGTCACAAACACTTTGGCCTAGGGCATAACACCATCAGGATTAGTGGTTGGTGATCTTACTCAAGAAGAATGACAACGTGATATTATTGTTGAACACAGAACAAATGGATTACAACGTATTAAATTTGAATATTTTTTTGTTTATGTTTCTTAATTTAATTTCAATTAATATATGTTTTTCTTTTTTCAGCAATCTATACTATTGAATTGCAGAAAAGGGGTCTTCCACATGTTCATATTATTGTCTGGTTAGCCCACGATGATAAATTGAACTCTTCTGAACGTATTGACCAATTTATCTCTGCAAAAATTCCTAATCCTGAAATTGATAAAACTGGTTACGATATTGTTACAAAATTCATGTTGCATGGACCATGTGGTAGTTCATATCCTAAAGCAAGTTGTACAATAAAAGGAATCTGTTCAAGACAATTTCCGAAATCATTTCAAAATGAAACTATAATAAATGAGGATGGCACTATCATATATCAGTGAAAAAATAATGGTATTTCGTTTCTTAGAAAAAATATTGAACTAAATAATAGTCATGTTGTTCCGTATAATAGAAATTTGCTAATAGAATATCAGGCTCATATTAATGTTGAACGATGCCGTATAGGAGAATTAATAAAATATCTTTTTAAGTATATTTGCAAAGGTAATGCCCGGGCATATGCTTATGTTGAAAAAGGCAAATCTAATTGTCTGAAAATGGTGATTTTGATGAAATTAAATCCTATCTGGATTGTAGATATATTACTCCTCACGAAGCTATATGGAGAATTTTTCAATATGATATACATTACAGAAGTATCAGTATTGAACGATTACCGAGTCATTTACCTTTAATTAATAATGTTGTTTTTAATGATAGTCAAAACATGCACTATACATTAAATAATTTAAACCTCGAACAAACAATGTTTACGGAATGGATGGAATTAAATAAGGGGGATCTATTATCGAAATCTCTAAAATATATAGAAATTCGTCAACATTTCACATGGTATCAAGATACTAAAAATTGGTTACCTCGAAAGAGAGGAAAATCTCTTGATCGTCTTTATTATGTACATCCAAGTTCAAGTGAATTATATTTTTGGGAAATTCTTCAAAAATCCCCTAACTTTTCTGCTATTTATCAAAAACCTCCTTACTTTTCAATGTTCTTCAAAAGCCCCCTATAAAGTGAATTCAATTTTTTTTTGGCCCCTATGGTGTTAACCTCAACTTTTCTATCCAATTTTGATTTATAAAAGACTAAAATACCCCTCATATATTTATTTTCATATTTTATTATATTCAATAAAATAATAAATAAATATATTATTTTTGAATATAATATTTTATGATTTTAATTTTATGATATTATTTTATGATATGTTAGTTTTTATTTTATGGTGTTATATTACAATTTTTTTATTATCTTATATTTAAATTATAATTTTATATTACGTAAAATATTATTTTCGTCACTATTATTTATTGTGATTTTATCTATATTGTAGTCATTAATTTAATTTAATTTATTTAATTCAATAAAATATGACATGAAAATAAATATATGAGGGGCATTTTAGTCTTTTACAAATCAAAATTGGATGGAAAAGTTGAATTTAACACCATAGGGGGCTAAAAAAAATTGAATTCACTTTATAGGGAGTTTTTGAAGAACATTGAAAAGTTAGGGGGTTTTTGATAAATAGCAGAAAAGTTAGGAGGTTTTTGAAGAATTTCCCTATATTTTTTAAGACTTTTGTTAAATTATATAGAAGGACCAACATATTTTGAAGATATTCGTACAATAAATGGTACATTATATAACTCTTTTAGGGATGCTTGCAATACTCTTGGATTATTAAAAAATGATAATGAATGGTTATTTGCTATACAAGAATCTTCTCATTGGGCTACATCCATTCAATTACGCAAAATGTTTGTTAGTATTGTAGTATTGTGAAGTTTCCAATCCGTTAAATTTTTTTAATTACTGTTGGCAACTATTTTGTGATGACATTAATTATAATATGCGTAAAATTTTTAATTCTCCTGGAGCTGAGTTAAGCGATAACGAAATTAAAAATTATGTTTTAAATGATATTCAAAAAATGCTTCTTGATAAAGGATCAAATCTTGCAACTTTTTCATTGCCATCTCTGAATATTGATATTGTCCATAATCTTAAAAATAAATTGGTAATAGACGAACTGGCTTGCAACAGTCAAACTCTTATGACTTAAGCACTCGATATGTATTCTTCTTTAAACGTTGAATAAAAACGTATTTATGATGATGTTATAAAATCTGTTCAATTTAATGAAGGCAAACTTTTCTTTGTATACGGATATGGTGGTACTGGAAAGATTTTTCTATGGCGTGCAATTGTTACAATGCTCCGTTCCCATCATAAAATTATATTACCTGTTGCTTCTTCTGTTAGTAGTATGCCCTAGGCCAATATATTTGAGACCTAGATGTATGGATTGTGTTAAACAAGCATTGTGTTTATTTAGAGATATTTTATATAATAAATGCGTATTGGTTATTTTATTCTTATTACTAAAATGAACCTTGAATATGATATTCAGCTTTATATCATCAAAGCATGTGACTTTGATAGTAAAACTATAAAGTATTATGAATGATACTCTAAACCGTCCCTGATCATTCATAGGATGTTTGTGAGACAAACATACTTTATGATAAGTTATAAATGTACATCAGTATGTTAGTTGACTGATGGTCACGTTTTACTGATCATGAATAAGAGTTATTAAGTCATTAACATAAGTATGTGTTGGAGACCATATACTGGATTGACCCACTGTGAGAATACTACATGGTTCGTGTCATTAGTTATTCCCAGTAAAGAATGTATCTGTAATCCTTAGACTTGAGATTATCTCAGTTTCCTACATGAGAAATTTTATACTTTAATATAGTCTAACATCGTCTTTAACTGGGCGGTCATAAAGATTATAATTAAGTATATAATGAATTATGCGGAGGAAAGAGTTCAATTAAGATAGGATTTGTTCCTCTCATAAATTGAGAGAGATATCTTTAGGCCTCTTGATGATTTGATTGAAGAAACGCACGGCCGTGCTCGAGTGAATTAATAAGGAGTTATTAATGTCATTTCATGTTCAATAAAATTCGGTGTCAAGAAATATTTATCGACCAACGTAAGGTTGACACATACCATGCCTTATGGACGATATAGATATCGCGTAACAAAGGGATACAAAGCATGAACATAAATTAGGTTTGATCGAATCATCTATACTTGCTTAATTTGGGTAATCATGATGTCTTGCTAGAGGCCGCTCATGATTTATAATCCATTGTGATTATTGCCAACATTAAGTAAACCTACAGGGTCACACACAAAGAACAACTATTGAGACGTACACAGAAAAAACATAACTTATGTGATAAGTTGTATGGAGAGCTACATAGTCAGGTGACACATCCAATCCTACATCTTATATGATAAGGTGTGTTGCATATATGGTTACATAGTTACCATGCACATAGGATATGAAACTTATGGAGTATATAGGCACAAGAGACACCCCAAAATCAGATCAAGGGCATATTATTTTTCATCCAACTTTTGTGAGACAAAGAGGAGAGAAAAATTCGAAAATTATTCTCTTGTTATTTCTGTGAGAGAAATGAAGAACGAATACTAGCATATATCATTCTTTATCCGTTCAAAGGGGTTATTCGTGTGGATACCGGTAGAGGACGAAGCGAAGTGCGGCGTCTTTGTGATTCGGGTTGAAACCGTGGTTTGCTTGGAGAATCGGTTCGTTTGGAGATTACTTGGAGATCGGTTTGTGAGACCGATTAGGCGAAACATTCAAAGGATCAGTTTGAAAACCGGTTTGGATCGGGCAAAGAAAAGCGTCATCCAAATTCATTTTTTATCATCACGGATTAAGCGTAATCCGAAGGTACAAAGTTATGAACTTTTCTTTGATTTAATTGTAATTCAAGGATCCTT